>JAPYKE020000101.1:4817500-5417500 GCA_028554795.2 Sinohyriopsis cumingii
TATTTCAATAAAGTTTATGCGGGAGGTCGTGGGTTCCATCCCCGGCCGAGTCATACCAAAGACTTACAAAAATGGTACTAACAGCTGCCTCGCTCGGCGCTCAGCATTAAGAGGTTAGTGTTAGGACTGGTCGGCCTGGTGTCATGATAATGTGCCTGGGTGGGACATCATGCTACATGTCTGCGGCATGATGCCCCAGTGCTAGACTTCACTATAAACTGCCACACTGCAGACATCGTAGCGATATGACTGAAAAATTGTTAAAGCTACGTTAAAAATCTAAATTACACACACACACACACACACACACACACACACACACACACACACAAACTCAATAAAGTTTTGCTGGCCAGAAGCTCAAACAGACTTTTGTCTTTGCAGCTCGATCCCGAGTACTCTCGCATGCCCCAACATGTAGCTGTATTTTCAACATCATCAAATGACACCTCTTTCAAGAGGAGAACGAACAAATTCTTTCGTAAAATTGATAAAAGTCTTAGCACGATAATTACATTAACAGTACTTGAAATCTGATTTGCATGTGATAACATACGACAATGCAGCTATATAGCTACGCACTGAATAGACTAAGTAATATCATAACTGGCGATTGAGATTAGCCAGCCGATCAGGGTTCCCAATCCCTAAACCTATTTTATATTCCCCATCAGGCTTCCTCGTTGAGGATTCTTGCACACACGTGCATACGCGATTGTAACCCGCGTTCGCCCGCAAACGAATTTTCCACGGGGTGCCCCAGTATTATTTACCACTGGTCAATGCACCTCAGCTCATGGTGGTATCAATGTTTTTTTTTTTTTTATCTGCGTCTCTGCGAACAAAAACTCGCGTTGGCCAAACATGAATCCTAGCAGATGCCTTATTCAACCTCCAGGTTTTCCTGGATTTCTTCCTAGACTTCATCCTACAAGTCTTTTGTCAGCTGTTTGCCACTCTTTTGACGATCGTTCTTCCATAAAATGCTCTATGGTTTGTATGACCAATCGTCCAGCTACTTCTGAAAGCATTGCAAGCATTAAGAACGTAATAAATGGCTGTAAAACATTCTCTTCTATTTTTGATTTTTTTTCTTCTATCCAGCGATGCTATTTGTTCTTCCACGTCATCGAATCCAAGCATCACCGACTGAATACTATCAATTATTTGCTGTAGGTATTTTTGGCTATTACCAGATATTTTAGTGACTTAGTTGTATTAATTATAGGCTGTATATTTTCTGGTACTTGAAACCATTCCATGCCTAATATAATGTGGTTGAGCTGATTCCGAATATTTCTTGGACTTATTTTTGCAGGAATAAAACCTTGCAGAGTTTATATTTCTGCAACAAAAATGCTCCGGAATGTCTGCATGTCTATTGGCATATTTTATATACTTTTCATTATTTCAAACGAAAATCATTCTCTTGGATAAGTGGAGCTTGCCGCGGATATTTTACCAAATGGTTTTTTGTGTGTGTGCGGAGTCGTCGGTGGTTTTCAATTTCAACCAGCACCATCTCGAACTCCGCCATGGTAATTGTTTTTTCTGCGATGCCCAGTGACTATACAGCTTGGTAATTGTGTTGAGGCATCCGTCGGCGGCCGCGATAATTTCTTAATAGACACATATATTTGGTTTCGTCGCGCTGCAAAGCCTATGATTCATTCATTTTCTGTTAGCGCTAAACAGTAGATGGTCGCCAATAGGACCCGATCTGGAACACATTTTTGCAGGTTGTAGATCCACAAACAGCATGTGTCAGTAGACGAAATATATAAAGCCTATTATGAACATGGTCCTTTGTGTCTTTCATAGATAGGGATGGGCCAGCAAACATTATGTAACTGTGACAGTAACGAGTGAGTTCGAAACTTTTTGCAGCGACGTCAGCGTTGTGGAAAATTGCTTCTATTTCATTTCTTCGAGGAGATAATGTGCACTGTTGAATGGAATCATGACGCCACTGCTGACATATCCGACTTTGTCGTTAACGCTATATGCCGCATTATTGTTTTGTGCAAGCTTTCCTTGAACTTCTAAGATTGCCTCGCATGGAAGAAGATACTGAGATCAGTCATGATCCTCAAATTCTATTGGTCCTTGCCTGTCTGGATCAATGGCCTTGCATGTGTAATACTTGTAACTTTGATTGCTTCTTTGCAACAAGGCGCTTTTATGTCACACGCGGAATCGGATACATCTTACAATTGACTTATCATTTATCCATTTTTGGTTGAGCCTGTTCCCATTACCAGATTTTCACTCATCGGATCAGTATTGTCTTGTGCCAGACGTTGTTGAGCCGCAACGTTGATCCTTTTGTGGTCGAGTCGCTAATCGTCGTAGTCGATCTCGAATCGCTGGAAACACCTGCGATACCATGCTTAAACCATCGACAGCAGTACTTTTGATGCTATCAACGACCTGTATGACAACTTGTTCAGCTATCTGTGCAGCGTGGGAGACGAAGTCTGCTAGAAGCTCTGGGGTTCCTGTGAACAATACACGGACAATATAGTCGAGACTATTCCCGTAATATATTGCGTAAACAGGACTTTTCACCTTCACAACACGCACAGATGTCACACTTTACACGTCTACGTACGACTGTCATTGTATTAAATATCAGTTCGATCTCTAACGTGGCCGTTGTATATTTCAGCCATCGAATCTGCTTACTTAGACTTAGAAACGACTTTGGAGAATTTCTCCAATTGACTTAGCTGTTTTGTTTTTGCAGCGTTGTAGATCAATTCGTAAACATCATGAACGTCGGGTGCACTTGCCATTGCTATATTATTGTCCGGAGCATATTTCTAATTGATTTGCCCATTGCTGTATTCTCTGGTCGATCCATATTGCTGTTTTCACGGGACATATAGGGCGACAGAGTTAATGTCAGCAACTTAATGTTTTTTCACAATGTTTTATAATGACTTTTCATGCTTGCTGAAATATGCTTCGCCAAGTTTACATTGTGCTTACTCCAACATAATCCCTAATTAGATTAATTTATCAAAAATTTCCGGATACGTGTTTGAAAAATCATATATCTTTTCGGCAACATTAACAAATCGGTATCATGGATTCAAGCGAATTATTGATTTAATTATTTCTGTGGCGTTACAAATACACCGCTACGTGGATTATTGATTTCGGTAGAAGTTATGTTCATGAATACTTTCGAAATACTACAAGTGTCAATTAGTGAAACTTTCAAGATTAAACTCTCTCTCTCTCTCTCTCTCTCTCTCTCTCTCTCTCTCTCTCTATATATATATATATATATATATATATATATATATATATATATATATATATATATATATATATATATATATATACGCTGCTATTGTTTCATATAATATTCTCACTTATAACGAAACCGATAGAGCTCTTCTGTTCTGGAGAGTATCTTTGAGAATTTTAGGCACGCTGCTATCTTAAGCTTTTGCAATAATTTCTTAGTGAACAGGGTGTGTACTAGTCAGCGTCAATTACGAAGGTGTGAATTTGCAACCACTAATGCGTCTTTAGCGTGTCAAACGTCATCCTAAAAAGCTGAAGTTTTTTTAAAAGTAGACGCCATTTCAAAGAAGTATGCCTCCGTGATAGTTATAATCCACAATTAAAGTGCATCATCAATTTGATTTTCATTTTCCTGTGTAACAACCTGAACTCGACGTTTCTTTAACTATAAAGAAAGCTGTTTTGTTCTGAGTTTAATCTGTAATGTCTCGATTAAGAGCGTCACGTGCTTAAACGATTAGGCCACTGAGAACTTTTGACATGGACAAGAAAAGCACTTGTATTAATTTAACAGCGCTGGCGAAATACAATGTTATGCACCCCTCCCTATTTTTCGCTGTGATAAAAGAACCAATTTTAGAATTACCATACCATCACCTATTATTTCATAGTGTACATAAACCATTTTATGAAGCCATAGGTGGCCCCACATGTTTTTCATAGCTGTCATCTTGCTATGTAATTATATGTCTCAAATTATTAGACCTTCACTTCCACCTACAAGAACTTGAATCGCGTTCACATCGACGGTGGAGAATTTGACTGTCTCTTGTATAAGTCAACAAATAATCTATTCTTCTTTGAAAATTGCAAACACGCACAATACTTCATTTCTTGTTCAAGTGAATAATTGCTTGGGTTCTCTTTAAAAATTACAAGCACGCAGACTACGCTAGTTCTTGACTTAAGCCGTGAAATATTAATGACAGTATACTGTAGTAATATACGGTTTTAACATCTGTTGTTATAAATGGTTTGACAGTTACAGGTCACCTAAGGTCAGCTCCAGGCACCCTATAGGCCTTATGATAACATTAGGGTGAGAAACTAGTGTGCGTGGGTAATCTCCTTTGGAGTCAATTGAATCTATCCATTAAAGTTGTTAGACCAAACCATGTTTTGTGTTATTTAGCAAAACATATCATGGTGTCAGGAGTGAAAATTTTGGAACAGGTTGGATTTATACCATTAAGATGTATATCTCCATAACAATACTAAATTTTGGATGCACAAGTTTATGTGCTAATTGTGACATCATGGAAAAACTCAATCAGCCAAAAGAAATGAACTTTAATTCACACCCTCTAGCAGAAACTTGGAGGAGGTGGAAGTAGTCGATGCAGTTTTACTTAGATGTTGCGCTTACAGATAAAGAAGACAAAGAAAAATTCAGTGCTTTCCTAAATATTATTAGTTAGCATGGTAGAGACATTTACAACATATTTACATTTGAGGCCAATGAAGCTGAAAAATTGCTTCACTTGTAAAGAAGTTTGAGGACTATTGCAGTCCGAAGCAGAATATTACAGTAGAAAGGCACATATTCAATACAAGAATCCAACAAAATAATGAAACCGTTGACACATATACAACTGAACATAAATTGATTGCAAAGAACTGCAAATTTGAAAATCTACAGGATGAAATGATTAGAGATAGAATTGTCTGTGGGACTAATTCTGAAAAAGTAAAAGGAAGACTTTTACGAGAAGATCAACTGACATTACAAAAAGCACTGGCTATCTGCAGAGCAGACGAAAAATCCAAAAAGCAGATTCAAAGTATGCAAAATGAAGCAGCTTCATCAGAAATTGATGGTGTGAAAAGGAAGAAAAAGAAAAGAAAATGGCACAACGGTAGAAAGCGGAAACGTTATATATAAAATCAGATTCTAGATTATTCAAATGTGGTAAATGTGGCAAATTACATGCAAAATGTCCAGAATATGGGAAAACTTGCTACAGGTGTCGAAAACAGCATCATTTTCTGAAATGCTGCAAGACAAAATGGGTGCATTGCATGCAAGAATACTCAAGTGAAGAGGAAGAAACATCATCTGTGGGAACAGTGACAAAGGCAAACACTGATATCAGTGACAAAGAATGCTACGTCATTCTGACTCTTCATGGTACTGTTGTCAGATATAAAACTGATACTGGCTCGCAAGTAAACATCATTCCAAATCACATTTTTTAAACAATGAACACTGACAACGTTAAAGCAAAAGCAACCAAGACCTGTCTCACAAGCTACTCGGATGACAAACTAATTGTCATAGGCAAATGCAAATGAAACTGCATGATTCAAGATCTTGATTTTTATATCACAAAAACAAACAAACCACCTATTATTGGGTTCAAAGCGTATAAGGATTTCCATTTAATACAAGTAGTTTGCAATGTTCACAGGAATAAGGACAATCATATCGTGAACAAATTTCCCAGTGTGTTCAAAGGTGTAGGATGACTGAAACAGAAATATCATATCGCAATTGACAAAAGTGTGAAACCTGTCATCAATCCACCAACAAATGTTCCTACAGCTTTACTAGAACCACTGAAATCAACTTTGGAAGAGATGGAACGGAAAAATGTAATACGTAAAGTAGATGAACCAACAGAATGGGTCAGTTCATTAGTAGTTGTTGAAAAACCCAAATCGGGAAAACTACGAATTTGTCTAGATCCGAGAAATTTGAATCAAGCTATCAAACGATAGCAGTATCAACTTCCTACAATTGAAGATATAACAACAAGGATGGCTGGAGCTAAGGTTTTCTCCAAACTAGATGCCAATCAATGCTACTGGCAAATACCCCTTGAAGAGGAAAGCCAGTTAATGACAACATTTAACACCTCGTTTGCTACCTGACAATGCCTTTTGGTATTAAATCTGCTCAAGAAGTGTTCCAGAAACGTATGGCACAGTGTTTTGAGGACCTGCCTGGGGTGGAGACTGAAATAGAGGACATAATTTTTGGAGAACTTCAAAGGAAGATCATTATGGAAAACTGAAAAATGTTTTAAACAGATGCCAGGAAATAAATCTGACACTGAATTTGGAAAAATGCCAATTTAGACTAACAGAAGTGTGCTACGTGGGACGCATGTTGACATCATCAGGTATTAAACATGACCCGGAAAAGTAATAGCAATCACAGAAATGCCCACTCCGACGGACAAGAAAGGATTTGAAAGATCACTGGGTACAGTCAACTACCAAGAGAAATTTATCCCAAACATGTCTACTGTGACAGAGCCAATCAGAAAACCTTTGATAAATGTCAATGAAATTGTTTGGGAAACTGCACAGAAACATGCATTTGAAGAGATCAAACAGTTTCTAAGCAAAAGACCTTTGTTGAAATACTTCGATGTTAAGAAGCCTGTCGTTATTAGTTGTGATACATCAAAATCAGGACTTGGAGCAGTGTTAATGCAGTCAGGCAAACCCATAGCATTTTCATCAAGGTATTTGACAGATGCAGAAACAGTGTATGCACAGATCGAGAAAGAACTGCTTGCTGTGTCATTTGGTCTTGAAAGATTTAATCAGTAAAACTATGGTCGTCAAGTACAAGTTGAATCGGATCATAAATATGGAATCAATCCTCAAGAAACCTTTATCTGCCGCACCGCCTAGACTTCAGAGAATGATTTTAAGACTGCAGAAGTACAGTTCTAATTTAACGTATTGACCAGGAAAAGAGTTAATTGTAGCAGATGCATTGTCGAGAGTACAGACAGACAAACACATCTGAGATGAACATGGATAGTGAAATTAAGTGCTATGTGCGCATGATTATGTCAGATATACAGATTACAGATACACAGTAAGCAATAATAAAAAGAATGGAACTAAACGTGATACTAAAATGACCAAATTAAGATAAATGATTCAAAAGGGATGGTCAAGTGATACACATCTCATACCTTTTAAATCAGATAGTTCTGGAACAGCTTATATGAACTTTCATAAGTGGACGGATTTGTTCTAAAAGGAGAGATTGTAATACCAGATGCACTTCAGACAGAATTGCTAAAAGAATTGCACAAAAATAATATGGACATTGAGAAGACAAAGCAAAGAGCAACAGACATTATGTATTGGCCTGGCATGAATGCACAAATTGCAGACACATTATCGAATTGTTCTACATGCCAGGAATACAGAAAATTAAATATATAAAGAAAACTATTTTTGTCTACACAACCTACTGTACCATGGGAAATGGTTGGAAAAAATTTACTTATGTGGAATAATTACAACTATGTCTTGATAGTAGACTATTGCTCCAGATATTTTGAAGTTGCCAATTTAGAAAATACACGAGTAAGCACAGTAATAACACACACAAAGTCAGGTTTTGCAAGACATCGAATACCACGAGAAGTAAGGAGTGGTAATGGATCACAGTTCTCCTCAAAGGAATATGGTCAGTTTGAAAAAGCCTGGGGATTCGATCACACTACGTCAAGTCCCAAGCATCCACAGTCTAATGGTTAAGCAGAAAGGGTCATTCAAACTGTCAAAGTGATTCTCAGTAAGGTAAAGAGAGATGGAAAAGATCCATATTTATCGATATTGGAGTATCGAAATACACCGATTGATGATACAGGATCTCCGGCACAAATACTGATGAGTCGAAGACTCCGATCGACTTTACCTTCTACCAACATACAGCTACATCCGCAAGTTATAAAAGAGACAAACCTAAGATGGAAACTATGTGAAAAGAAAAATCAGCAAAAGAAACAGTATGACAGAACAGCTAAAGAGCTTCCAAATCTGACTTCTGGAGACCAAGTTTTAATCAGAAAACAAGATCTATGGAAACCAGCTGTAGTCGTCAGAAAAAGTAGCACTCCAAGGTCGTATAATATGAAAACCCAGGATGGTGCTGTATACAGGAGAAACCGAAGACATCTGTTACAAACAAAAAGAGGCAATACCAGAGATACATGATACAGACGAAGATACTAACAAGGACGTCACTGAACTGAATGACGAAACGCCATTAGTCATCAATGAGCCAAACCAGACAGGAGAGATCTGAACAAGGGGCGGACTTCTAATAAAATAAACTTCAAGATACAGAGAGTATTTACATGGACTCGATAATCTTTCTCAATTACAAAAATTGTGTCTCGAGAATGTTAGAAACTTGAGGTGTTTAAGAACATGATACATCTGTTAGATCACATCAGTTTATATGCAGTGATAACAACTGGATTGAAGAACAAAATATTAAGTGACAATGCCAATATATCACCATGTATTTCTTTTCATGAGTATACGAATGATTGTGAGTCTCATAGGGCTACAACTTAATTTTAACAACTAGTAGTAGAACTTTAACAACTCACCAGAAACTCTTTATATATATATATATATATATATATATATATATATATATATATATATATATATATATATATATATATATATATATATATATATATATATATATATATATGGTTGTGTGTGTGTGAATTGTCGAATTTTGAATTGCAGTAAATATTAAAATTGAATCCATAGAGCATTAAAAAAAATTCGCATCTAAGAAAGAAAATTCTATGTGAAAGGTCAATTCGACCTTTCTTCGTTCATCTCCCCCATGTCAGTGTAAACTTCAAAGGGGTAGCATTCCAACTCACTGAAATTGACCGGGGTATCATAACACGATCCTTAGAAAGTAAACATTTGAGCTACCAACCCTAACCGCTTGGTAGAAACCTGTGTCCACTTATCATTTTTTCAAAGGGAAATTTTCATGAACTGTCATTCACAGATTCCGAGCTGTCTAAACCTGATAAAATGAATTTTTTCTTTGGGAAAAATTAGGGACCACTGCCTATGATTGGGCAGAATAAATTAGGGCGTACACTTTAGATCAATCAGACTTTAAAGTGACGACCTTAGTCGAAATTCTTTAGTCTGAAAATTTCCTGGAAGAGGAAACGTAGTCGACTCCATGGAAAGCAGAAAGAGAATAAAGCTTTCCAAGTGAAGCAAGAAAGGGACCAGGTGGTCGTCTTGTAAAAAGAAAGACAGTATTTAGTGCTAGGATGCACAAGTTCTGAAGGAGAACAGCAATAAGGAAATTCTGAAAGAGAACAGCAATAAGGAACAGCTTTCAAGAGAAAAAGACGGGACAGTCTGAAGACAGAAGTCCGGTGGAAAGAAGGACGAGGTCAGAAAAAAAGGACCATGAAGTCCATGAAGGAGCAAAGCATAGAGCTTTGGAAGGAGGAACTAGGAGACGTTGATATACGGTCCAGACAGTAAGGTGATGCAAATCAGTCGTGGACATTGCGCTCTTTTCACTACTTGTTATGATGATGAAATAAATCCAAATTAGACATACCTGTTAAATTCTATTGATATAATCTAACTTGAATTGGAATTGCCGTTATGAATTTGTTCTAATTAAATTTGTTATTTTCTTGTCAAAGGGGGCTCGTATTGTTTTATTTCTTCCAAGTATTCTTGCTCAGTTCTCTGTTGAAATTCCATTCTTCTTTCACTCCCGCCGGGCTATAATATCTAGTATAATATCTAGGGAGGTCATCCTCTAGATAACGCCAGCCAAACCCAATTTACCACCCTTCTTACTAATATATATATATATATATATATATATATATATATATATATATATATATATATATATATATATATATGTGTGTGTGTGTGTGTGTGTTCGTGTGTAAAATATAACTTTGTCAAGTAATATGTTCACAAATTTATTAAAAAGATAAGGAGAAATGAATACGTGAATTTAAAAGAAAAGCATAAAACTCATGTTTTGAGGAAGTTGTGGTAATATACGGTATTAACATTTTGTTGCTACAAATGGTCTGACAGTTACAGGTCACCTAAGGTCAGCTCCAAGCTGTCATTCAAGTACAAGTACATTGAAGTACAACACCTCGATGATCCCAGATTAATAGGTATTATTATCCATACGGGGGATTCCTCTTTGCTTTTTGTCAATATCTATTTACCTTGTGATCTTGCGGAAAATTTTGGGGAATTTGTAGATTATTTGGGCAAAATTAATTCTATTGTAAAAAATGCTAATACTCAAAATCCTTATGTAGTAGGAGATTGGAATGCTAATACGCTCAAATCGACTCCCTTTTGAGATGAATTTCGTCTATTTTGTGACAAATATGGTTATATCATATCGGACTTAAAACTAATCGTAGACCACACAACAAATTTTACTTACGTCAGTGATTCACAACATACATTGTCTTGGTTGGATCATTGTGTCCCTACACAGTCTGCTCATTCCGCTATAACTGATAGGAGAATAGTTCACACCCTAGTAGGGTCCGACCATCGTCCTACTTTAATGACTATTAAGACTGATCTACTTCCCAGATTTGATTCATGCCCCAGTGAACTCTTAAACTTGAAATACAACATCAATTGGTCAGACCTTACTTCTGATGAAAAAGTGAATTATACTCAGACATCTGCATTCTTATTAAGCAAGATTGAGATCCCACATTGTGTTGCGATCTGTAACGACCACGGCTGCACTAGCCAGGTGCATACGAAACAGATAAATGGATTATACACTGATATAGTAAAAGCTTTGTCGAGCTCTGGTAATAACTTGACTAGTAAATCCAAACGCGGTCACCGGGTTATACCAGGCTGGAATGACTGTCAAAGAACTACATGAACATGCACGAAATGCTTACCTTATGTGGCGTGATAACGGTAAACCTCGTCACGGCCATCTCAGTAACCAAATGCGCCAAACAAGAGTACAATTTAAGTATGCTCTTAGATTATGTAAGATGAAGGAAGTAAAACATCGAGCAGACTCGTTAGCACAAAAATGTGAAAATGTCGACCAACGTGAATTCTGGAAGCAAGTTAAACAAAATACTACGACAACTTCCAATAAACTACCAAACTGCATTGATGGGAACCATGGTCAGAATAATATATGCAACATGTGGAAAAATCATTTCGAAGACTTACTCAATAGTGTTAAAAATGAATCGAATAAGAAGCATGTGCTTTCAGCATTGAATACCCCTTCTGTTCCTACTGAGGAAATCACATTATCTGAGATCCAAAGTGCAATTACAAGACAAAAAGGCGGTAAATGTCCAGGATCAGAATTTTTATATGTGGAACATTTTAAACTTTCAGATACTAGACTTCATGTGCTTTTGATGATTTTATTTAATTGTATGTTTGTGCATCACTTTGTACCAGATGATTTCACAAAAGTTACAATTATACCGCTACTAAAGAGCAAAATTGGTAACCTGGCGGACAAAAATAACTACAGACCCATAGCTCTCACGACTATTATTTCAAAAATATTTGAATGCATCATACTGCAAAAATGTGAAGTCACAATCTCCGATTATCAGTTTGGTTTTAAAAAGCAGCATTCAACAGATTTATGCATATATGCCTTTAAGGAAACTGTTAGCTATTATGTGGATCATGGCAGCCCAGTATTTGCATGCTTTTTAGACGCTAGCAAGGAATTTGGTAGGGTCAATCACCGGACACTCTTTAAAAAGTTGATTGATATTAAAATACCTGTCTACATAGATCATATTATAGTTAACTGGTATGGCAAACCGTTGTATTGTGTACGATGGGGAAGTGTAATATCCAGCGCTTTCCATGTAACCAATGGGGTGAGGCAGTGGGGTATTCTTTCCCCTTTGTTATTTAATATATATATAGACGAGTTAAATCGTAAGCTCGGTCAGTGTTGCGTGGGGTTACATCTGCCACCAAAAGCGTTGTTTCTTAACAAGTTTAGCATTGCTGATGATAAGTCATTGGTAAGTCCTTCTATCACAGGTTTAAGGAAATTATTAAAGATATGTGAACAATACGCATTTGAGAATGATATAAACTATAATACAAAAAATACCAGTATGCATGGTCTTTCAGCCAGCTTCTTTCAAATTACCATCTCCTCCCCCTGTACATCTTAACGGCAATGCTCTTACGTATGTCAACAGCTATACCTATTTGGGTCATATTTTGAAATCCAATCGGTCGGATAATGAAGATATGATGAGACATTACCGATCTTTGTGTACTCGAACAAACATGCTTCTACGTAAATTTAAGAATTGTTCATTGAATATCAAAATTAGATTATTCAAATCTTATTGCTGCACAATGTATTGTGCTCCTCTTTGGACAAACTTTAGTGAATATATGAAAAGAAAACTAGTTATTGGTAATAATAATAGTCTTCGTTTTCTAATAGGTCTTCCTAGGTGGAACAGTGCCTCCAGCATGTTTGTAAATCATAATGTATTCAGTTTTTATGAAGTAATGAGAAAGTATGTTTTCTCAATGATGACAAGAATATCTAATAGTAAGAACTGTATATTGAAATCTCTTTGGAACTATGACATTCATTTAAATTCTCACGTTATTAGTAGATGGAACAAATTACTATTTAAATGTGCCGTTTAATATCATTCTTAACTCAGCATGGCACAATTATTTGTTTTAAATGTATCTGTACACTTGTATGTATGATATATATGTTCTTTTATGTTTACAATGTTTTTACTTTATAATTATATTTTAATTTAGAGGTATGGACTTTGTAGTCTGAAATAAAGAATTCTTATCTTATCTTATCTTATTCAGTTGTAACCATATATGCCTTACTATAACTGACAACATTAACGTGGGAAACTAGTGTGCGTGGGTATTGTCTGTTTGGAGTCAATTGAACCTAGCCATTGAAGTAGTTGGACCAAACCATGTTTTGGTTTATTTAGCAAAACATGACATATACTGCATGCAGAGAACTGTGCAAATTTTGTTTGAGGCCCACATGGGAGGCAGTCGCGGATGCACAAAGGTGCAGAAAGTCTCAGAGGTGAAAACACATGGGGAATATAAAAGGGGTTTAGAGATTTGTAACCATGATCGGCCAGTTAAACTGAACACCCACTGTGATACTACTGCATTGGTTATTTTCTTTGCACAAGTACTAAGACTGCATTTATAAAGATTTTTTTTCTTCCTCTATACAATGTTGCAAATGCATACAGAGATACCAGGTTTAGGGCCCTGAATTCGCCTTCTATCTGATTAAATCAGATCTCGACTGTTATACATGAAGACCTGATAGCGATTGCTTAGGGGTCATGTTCTGGTAATCTAAGTTACTACCATAACCGCTAATTTTATCAAGCAATCAGATGATGTATTATATATTCGCGTTTGGAGACTGGGCAGTGTGGATGAAGAGCATGATTGTGTACCAAACAATTTGATTCACTTTTTGATTTTTGAAAGCTGCATTTCCATTGGCTAATTCAAAAGGTCACCAGAACATGACCCTTAATTGGTCGTCGTCATATCTTCACGTAGGAAAGCGGATAAGATTTTAATCAGATTGGATTCACCTTTTAATAAAAGTGATTTATTTTTTAAAAATAGCATTCATTTTTGCAATAGGGATAAAAGAATATTATTTCATAAGTAGTTAAGTTCAAATAACACACACGCTTATATATATATATATATATATATATATATATATATATATATATATATATATATATATATATATATATATATATATATATATATATATATATATAGAGAGAGAGAGAGAGAGAGAGAGAGAGAGAGAGAGTCTATTTATTCCAGTCCACGAGGTAGGAGTAAGGGTACTAATATTAGTACTAAGGTCAGACAGAGAGAACATTTGTACTGCATGATACATTTTAATGTATGGTTGAACTGGACTTCAAATTACTGTAACTTTCATCTAGCTATACTCAAAGGAGAAGCTTTAAATAAATAGTGTGGATGCCCAAGACGGTGAATATGATGAACGCCCATAAACGAGGTGCTCATTTTCAGTCCAGACAATCCAGGCGGACGACTAATACCGACATGCATTTGACTCTTCCGACTGGTAACGAATCTAATGCTAAGTGTTACTGAGCACAGTGAATTAGAACATTATGGCTGCCCCCCCCCCCCAACTCTTCCCCTACAATGACGAGCACTAATCCTAGAGTAAGTAAGTTTTCTTCACAGTTAAATAATTAAATGTATACCCTGGAAATGCTTAAAATGCAAGCACTTCACCCCCTGGGCCCATACCAGGGGTTCCATCCCACAGACACCTTGTTCTACGTGTTTACGCCCCCCACCCACACGCTACATAGTGATTCACCTATGTAACATAAACATACAAGAATAATTAAATGTATTGAACCGAAACTAATCTAGTCTAAATGCTGTAGGTAACACCATGTTTAATGAGCTCAAGTGAGTTTGAGGGAGGACTCGGAAGACTGCAATGTTGTTGTTGTTGTTGTTGTTGTTGGGTTTAACGTCATATTTCAGCACACGATAGACTATGCATGGCGGCCAGTATTAATGGTGGAGGAAGAACCCGGGAAAACCCCGGGAAGAACCACCGAGAATGCAATGTAATTTTCAGGTTCTCTAAAAAAAACACAATGCATATATTTTTCAGCGTGTAACTAGTATGATATTTTTCAGCGTGTATCTAGTATGACGGAGCCCGTATCTTGTTTTTCATAGCCGAATATCTATCGACTTCATGAATGATAAGCTTGACTCTTCCTCAGAGATGTTTTGGCCTTAAAGGAGATCTGCCGGCTAATCAAACTTCCAGCCTTTGAAACCAGCATAGGCGTGATAGGGGTGGCAATGACAATAGGTCAAACACACACACGCACCCCCACACGCCCAAGCACCCCCCCCCCACGCCCTCACCCCCCCCCCCACACACACCTGTGCCCATAGACACAGTCATAAGTACAATGTCAACCCCATCAAACGGGTTTACCACGCATCTGTACGTTTTTTACGGTACAGTTCAGCCTCAACAATTAGGAATGTTTCAGTTTGCATATCTTTCTAAAGTGAAAATCAGGAGGATCTTCAAGTTTCGAGTACATGAAAACTAAAAGTCCACTATAAAAAGCGTAATATGAAAATTTAATTGACCATGGGGGGGTGGGTTGATAGCTCCCCTGCAGGCAGGCAGTCATCAGAATTGGTCAATTCAGTGTCCTCCCTCGTCGCATCACTTGGCTAATTCAGTAGGTAGTGGCTATATGCCCGAGTTGCAATGCCATCAGGAACTCTCCGTAAGTTGTTTTTTTATGTCCAGCGAACTCAAGCTTGTCTTGCCCATGCGGATGACTACACATTTTTGGTGATCACAGCGGATGACAAGATACAAGATACAATACATTTTATTTAACGTCGGTGATCTGAATAAAATACATTAAAAAAATCTAGCGCTGTACGACTTATTTTACCGACAGAACAATAGTATTTCATAATTTTACAGACAGGTATACAGTTAGTACATTACAGTAGAACAATATACGTGTAGAAATTATAGTGTCAATGTCACATCCGATTAAATACAATGGAATATTTCATAACAGACAATACAACATCACATTAAAGACAGTACAACAGTATATTAAAAACAGTACAACATCAAAATTACACTACAACATCATAGCAGAAACTCTTTTCTTTACACGAGGAACTCCAGGAATAAGATGTACCTGAGGTCAGCTTTTGCAACTGTACCCGAAATGTATTTGGCAATGCAAATCAATGCTATACATCTAGGGCGGAGGCTTTCAGTCTCGGTAATGGACTAGCTGGCTCACATATCTTTAAACTTGCCCGCCACCTTCCTGCTGGCCGCGCTGTAGAGCGAGTGTCCTGGGTATTCGACCTTATTGTACAGGCTTGCATCTTCAGCCATTTCAAGATAGACATCTACTGTCTCGATCTGTAGCAGCAGCCTGTCAGTGTATGTGCATAGCATGGCCACCTTGTCTCCATACATAGCCTTAATCTTGTTGCAGTAAAGGTTGTTTGGTCGGTTTAACTTCACTTTGGAATGTGGAAACTGTGTTTCTTCGTCCACAGCTGCTCATATATTGGGAGTACGTCCTTGCGAAACAAAAGTGTAATATCTACATCCGGCGTTCCGTGGAGTGAAACATCACTTTAGTCATTTTGGCAACCATCCTTTTCGAGGATACTGCTTATAAACTGGAGGATGTCATCAGACTGTAACTGTCCCAATGAGAACAGCATGTACTTCTCCATGCTTGAAATGTCGCTTATATTGTGTCGATACTGTTCCAATGGTCTCATTAACAACCACCTGTTTTTCTCCCTAGATTCGCAACCTGAGAATGTATGCTGGATGGGCGGTTCCGCAAACTTTCTGGTAATATGGCAGTGGTCTCCTGTGTGATAGTGGTCAAGTTTCTTGCCGTAAATGCTGCAATCGTTGGCGTTCTTAAAGCTTCTTTGTCGTCTTCCCTAAAATACCATCTCCGCGGGATTTCAGAGACCTCTTTGATCTTCTCTAACATACGCACTATACTCTAGACGAAGGTGGCAATAGCCTCATTACTTCAATAATAGACCGGCTCTTTTGGTTAATCCGTCCCATCTGACGACTATATATTAAAGGCAACGTTGAGTGCTTCCATGTTTCCAGTGATGTATTGAACACGTATCTGGCGTTGGTTCCGGAAGACTATGATGGTGTTGCCTTCTTTTAGTAAGGACGGTCGCCGTGGCTTTTTGCTATACCGAAGGCGTCTTTGATGGATCATTCCAAAAGCCTGCACGGTTAAAGACGCGAATTGCCGACGTAAGCTTATTTTTGCATTAAATTTATTTTCATATCTTACAGCTTATGTCTTTTATCTAGACTGAATTGTTCTTTCCCGTGGTTTCAGCTATCCCTTAACCTTCTGGAATCGATGAAATCAGCAATATATAGATAACGCGTGGCCTAACTTCCTCGCTAATATGCATTAGGTAGAAGCCATCATTCCAACCAAAGACATTAGCCGTTATAGTAAATTGCAGCGCCCAAGCTTGGCAACATCGCTAGGGTTGACAAGAAAGTAAATGCCTTTGCTCGCTTAGGTATGCATTGTGGTGTTGAAATGTGGCTCCGGTTACGAAATGTGCAATACGGCGACACGCCAATGCCAAGGGCTACCAATCGCAATTGCCCATCCAGACCCCTTGAGCAATAATGTTTTGTGGTTGACATTTCATTCCCTTTATCTTAGACGTTTCCTACGCCAGGCATAAGTTTCTCCATCGCGCCTGTACGATGAGGCCAAACTTAAGGCCATCAAGGCATTTAAGGTCTCTCGACAGAATATAATGTACCCTAGAAGTGATAGCATTAAGAAATTCCAGGACTTCTGCTTCTCTCTCGTGTTTATCGGGCACGGTGGTGCATTAGTCTTTCATAATAGCATTGACTCTACCTTGCCGCTATATAAAATCGGACAGTCGCCTTAATATTCGGAGTAATGCTAGAATAGACCTCTGCGGCTTTTCAGGAGGGATTAATGAAAACTCCTCGAGAATACAGTTTAGCGCTTCATCAGTTAGCTCACTCTGCAACTGCTCTCTTCATGCTAAGAGCTTGTGCAGGCTCCGGTTCGAAAATAGTGATTGCCACGTGGTGCTGAAACTGGCCGCCTCCGCTCTTGGCTTGGTGCCGGCATGTGCCCTGCTGATGCGGTCCGATTTTCCTTTGACCCTTGTCCCTCCATTTTTTATATTTGGATATTTATGTTGGTGTGTAGGGTTAGAGACCATTCCCTATCGAAAAGTTGGAATTCGCATGGGGTAGCCGCTTACTAGCCAGCCCAGCCAACTTGAACGACCTTTCATCGATATATACCCGCATGAAATCGATAAGAATATGATTTATTTTCTAATCCGCTGACAGAAGAGACGAAAGTATGTCACTGCTGAAATTTGACCTGGATCTGACCATTTGCACCCCGAGTCACATGGCTATACAAATCTTGCAACCAACATGTCAATGACATCAGAGGTCATATAGTCACGTGATATCGACAATAAACACATTTTCAAAGTTGCTGTTCATAGAATTTGGATATATTATATAAAAATCACTTAATGTTTGTAAATAAATATAATGCATACTTAATTCTCAGCGTATTTATTCTGAGAACAACGACCAGAAACCTGCCGGTATCGCAGTAGGGTGCAGAAAACTATTTTCAAGAAGTACCGAGCACGTGATAACGATGTTTTTGCTGGTGTCACGAGATAACCACATTGACACGTGCTCTCTGCGTAGTGAATCTTTTTTTTTTTTCTTCTTCAAATTCTGCAACACTTACAGATTTTTGGTCGTTGTTTTCACAATAAAGATTTTGAGAAGTTTATGTGTTTTTTTTCTTTCATTTTTCTATAAAAAATAATTTGACTTTCATTTATATGTTCGATTTGTTTTCCTCCAACAACACTAGAAATTGTTTATTGTTGATATCACATGACTGTATGACCTCTGATGTAATTGACAACTAGGTTGCGAGAGTTGTGTAGTCACATTAGTAGCACAGGTGCTCGACGCGAGCTTGATGTTGAGAGAAACAAAAGAAATAAAAACAATAATCTAAAGGAAACAATCATACAGAGTGACAAAAATACCTTAGATTACCCCCATTCTGACATAGGACCCTCTCTATCATAATATATAAGAGAGAAGGTACGGAATTACTCTCTTATATATTATGATAGAGAGGGTCATAGGGGTCGTCCATTAATTATGTCAACAAAATAGGGGGGAGGGGGTTTGAAGAAGTTTGACAATTGTTGACATGGGGGAGGGGGAGTTCAAGATAAATTGACGTCAACAATGTTATTTTTTACAATAAATTTAATAAATCAAAAAGGAAATTAGTCGGTGCGTTGGTATGGCACACACTCACTCGCCCGTCAACAGCCCACCAGCTTAGTCCTAAACCGGTTGAGCTCTTGCCAAGGAAGTCATAGTCTTGCATCATCATATTTTGTTTTTATTCAATGTAGATTGTAGACTGTAGACAGGCCGTAAAGCACCAGATGCATCTGAGAGCGACTTGCACAGATTTCCATCTCTTTTCTTCAAGCAGCCTTTGAAAGTGATAACATGCTACCTCGATCGGCAAAGGCATTCAAACTTCTTCCATATGATCTATATTGTCCTTCCATTCAGCTGTCGTTGCTTGAACGGATCTGCAAAATCTCTCACCTCTATGTTGCTTCACAAGTCATGTTGAAGAAGCATTTTCAACAGCACCGACAACGCTATCTTGGGCCTAGGCAATTACCACATGCTCCTCAACCGCAAAGAATTCGGCCAATAGGAGTGGCTGCCAAAAGACAGAGAGAGCTGATGGCAATTATTGCTCATGGAGAGATGTTAAGCGCAGAATGGTTAGATGAAGAAGATGTCGACTTGTCGTGTGTATCGGTTCCACAAGAAATTAATGAATCAGCCACTATGCCCATTATAACAATTGAGGAACATGTGGCTTCCCCATGGGAAGATGATAGAAGCTAGAATATAAACTCTCGATTTTTTCTTGAATTCAAAGTGTTATAGTCAATTTGAAATCTTTTAAACAAGTAAAAAAATGTATTAAAATTTATTTGTAGACCTTTTAATTTCCATAATTGTATTTTTAGCATAAAAGCCAGCCGTATAAAATATTGTTAGTTTGTGGGGGGGGGGGTACAATTTTATTAGGGGGGTCACTGAAATTTTGACAGTTGTTGACAAAGGGGGAGGGGGGTAAAAAATTGCCTAAAAATTGTTGACATAATTAATGGACGTCCCCCTATGTCAGAACGGGTCATGGGGGTAATCTAAGTTATCGAACCCACGACGACATCCCGCATCCGAGGCGGACGCTCTAACCACTAGGCCACCGGAGCGGTCTCAGATATAATACACAGATACACACAGTTACATGGCAGTCTTAAAATATTTAGTTAAAATGTGAGAGTGTATAATTTACTTGATTTATTAGATACTGATAATGCAGTCATATGCTAACTCAAGTTAAAAAACCATTCAGAGAAATTTTTCAGTACTTTACGCGATAGATGTTCAAGCTACACTAAAGTAAATGATAGTAAGTATGGCATTAATAATACAAGTCGAAAAAAAATAGTTGCAGCAATAATTTTTAGGAAAATTCTTGCATATTCTGTCAAACAATTAGATCGCAGTAACGACAGAAACATAGAATTGAATGAAGGTTGATTTTAAAAATTCTGATTGTTTCTTTTTTTGAAAGGGGGGGGGGGGGTTATCACCCTGCTGGTGATAATCTTAATTACCAAGAATGTATTGATAATACAGATTCCCTTTTTGAATCTTATACTTCTCTTGGAGAAATAATACTGATGAGAGACTAACATTAGAGATGATGAAATTTCCATCCTTGGTGATCACGATACAGAGGCCAATTGTTGGCAGACTTTATTGACAAAATCAGCTTAGTGATCCCACCCATCCACCCCTCCCAAAAAACCAAATCTAAACAAGATATTGAGTTTTACACTTGAGCCTCATAAAATATACACTCGAGCCTCATAAAATATATCTTTTCCAAATTCTTGTTGCCAAATATTTCATTCAATAGTAGTAAGTAGGGATACATTACGTACAATGGAAATTAGCATTACAGAGACCCCTGGGTCAGATTACGTACAATGGAAATTTAACATGGCGAAAAATCGTGGGTCAGATTACGTATAAGGGGAATTAACATGGGAATAAATCGTGGGTCACTTTACGTACAAGGGGAATTTAACATGGGGAATAGAGTTTGGGCTTGTTTAGGGACAAGGGGAATTGAATATGGGATTTTTTTTTTTTTTTTTTTTAAAAAATTTAAAAAAGGGGTAGGCAATTGAAAAGTCATTCTTTTTTCGAGAAATATGGCTGGCCCTGAAAAGGGCCTTTGGGTTTCTTCTAACACTTCCACTTCTTCAACCATCTTCTCACTTTTGTCACTATTCCTGTCTTCTTTTTCTCCTTTTCTGGCATCCAGTCAGGATGACCTAGAGCTCTAAACTTTTCCTGAACTTTTATCCAATTTTGATTCAACCTCTCAAACTCTGCCTGTTTCTTTTTGTTTTCCACATCTTTTCTTTCTTCCCTCCATTTCTCTTTAATCTTCTCTACTTCTTCCTCCATTACTTTTCTCATAAGATCTTCCCCTTTCTTCACCTTTTCCAATCCCCATTTTCCATTTCTCCACTCTGTCCAGTACAATATTTTTTCTAGGAAGCACCGGACTTTGACGACATTATCCAGTGCTTCCTTCAAACTTCCCACTCTGAAGTAAGGTGGGTTAATGAAGCCTCTTGACTTATTGACTTCTTCTTCAATCATCCCTGCTATGATATCTCTTGCTGTCTTTAGGCCTTGAACTTGACTCGTTACAAAGTCTTTCATATCTCCATGCCTCCATTCCTCTTCTATTCTTCCTAAAACATATTCTACATCCATTATCCAGAAATAGATGTCTCTCAATAGAATAAATAGAACTGATACTTGAGTCATTTTGTCTCAGTTATTCCTTAGAATGGTTCCAACATCAAACTTTGTGGGTTCTTATAGTGAAAGCGCGGACGTGATGGAAAACATCCCCCTAAAAACATAAAATTGATCTTACCTAGATCATGACTAAACAACGCGGACGTGAAGGAAAACATCCCCACTTTTCTCATTTCATATAATAAAACCCAAACTATACTCTCCACATACGCTAAGAAACCCATAATCTACTATTCACACAAACATACCAGAGCTCTTACAAACACTAACACACAAACACATACCCTCACATTTTTTAAAAAAGAGTCAGTGTTTATATTCACACTACTCTACCTACACACATTGGCAATTCGATGGTTATTTCTTTTCTAGAGTATTGGGTAGCCCTGAAAAGGGCTGTTTTTTTTTTTTAAATTCATGGACACCTGGTT
This sequence comes from Sinohyriopsis cumingii, assembly GCA_028554795.2. Taxonomy (NCBI): domain Eukaryota; kingdom Metazoa; phylum Mollusca; class Bivalvia; order Unionida; family Unionidae; genus Sinohyriopsis; species Sinohyriopsis cumingii. The sequence goes on from JAPYKE020000101.1 coordinate 4,839,680, forward strand.
AATGGTGGCACCTTCCAGGCCTGGCGCCACATACACATCTTGTCCCCCAGTTACTTTTTACCTTTTGGGGGGAGAGAGCAGAGGCAGGATATGTGGCTTCAGAATCCCAATTTTCGCTCTCTGGGATTCTGAAATTTCTTCTTCTTGTTCTCTCCTTTTCCTCCTCCTCTTCTTTGTTTCTTCTCTCCTCCTCCTCTTCTTTGTATTTTCTCTCCTCCTCTTCTTTGTTTCTTCTTTCCTCCTCCTCTCTCATCCTTCCGTCTTCCACAATGGCTTCCGCGGCCAGTTCATTCAGCAGGCGCCTGGAATATTCCAGATGCACATGAAGTTCCAACAGTTTCGCCAGTCTCGTGTTCATTTTTGGTGTTGATCAATCAACAAGGGTAGCTAGACTGCCCAGCGAGTTTCAATTTATACTGAAAGCGCGGACGTGAAGGAAAACATCCCCCTAAAAAACATAAAATTGATCTTACCTAGATCATGACCAAAAACAACAACGCGCGGACCTAAAAGAAACACTCACTCACTTTTTTATGCTTCCCATTACTATTGTAAAAAATTTTTGTTATTAACCACTTCAATAGACTATCCACATACGCAAAGCAATCCAATCTAAGCCCAAATCTACACCTCAAACACCAAAAAAGACATCATTTTAATCTACTATCCACACCAACGTACGTGAGCACTTACAAACACACAAACACATACCCTCACATTTTTTAAAAAAAGAGTTAGTGTTTATATTCACACTACTCTACCTACACATTGGCAAATTGATGGTTATTTCTTTTCTAGAGTATTGGGGTAGCCCTGAAAAGGGTTGGTTTTTTTTGTTTGCTATGGCAATCTTTTTTTAGTTTCTAAGAATGCGATGTCCTCTGAGGATAGACTTTCTGGCGATAGGTCTGCTTCTTCGGAAAGAGAAGAAGAACTCTTTGGTGTCGATACGGCAATCGACAAAGCCTCTGTCAGCTTCAGGTTGCTGCTGCTGTTGTTGTTGCTGCTGTTGCTGTTGCTGCTGCTGTCTCTGAAGTCTGTACTTTTCTGTCCATTCTTCTTTCTCCCTGTTCACTTCTTCTCTGAAGAGTTCTTCTATCAGGTCTTCAGTGATTTTTAACATTCTCACATTCTCTATTTCTTCTGGCTTCGGTATCAGACTGTGTCTGACCCTATGCAAATTCACGTAGGCTTCGTTGAGCTTAGCTAGTTTGGAGCACATCTTCGTAGGAGGATGAGTCGACAATGGATGGTTAGACTGGAAATTGCCCCGGTTCTTAAAGTCAAAGCGCGGACGTGAAGGAAAACATCCCCACCGTTTTCGAGTCGCAACGTTCAATGAGTGTCATGAGAGGGATAGTAAGAAATTAAAGAGCATCAATCCAACATTCTTATAGCTAAACAAAAGACAAAGGCATTTTTTTTCAAAACACAACATTTTTTATTCAAAAATCACTTAACACTAACCAACAACAACTCTAACATATTTTAAACAATAATCCAACATGATAACATCAAACAATTTTTTCAAATCACAAACATTTTTTTCTCAATTGACAATCTACTTTAAACAGGGCTGACAACGTTGTGAATGAAATTGTGATTTCCACTGTTGGAAGTCATTAGGCCATTGATGGACACTACGTTTCCTAGCTTGAGACAAAAGATAAGCATAATGGTCACAAAACCATCGATCTACTTTCACATCATTTCTCGATGAAGAACGAAGATCAAAATGAGTCACTAAATGTTCTAAGGAATAGCCCAGGCTGCGATGATGCAGAAAATACACACAGTACTGTCCACACACCAAGGAATCTGTGCCATGTAATTTCACATTATTGAATCGGGTGGTCTGAGCATTTCTTCTCATAAAGTCAATGATATCGTCTTCCAAAGGGGGCAATCCATACGAATCGAAATATTCCACACATCCTTCTTGAGGAAAGTAAACGGCTACCCAGTGGGTTCCTGGGAGATGACTGTCGTCCGTGTTGATCACGTAAGCTTGATGGTCTTGAGGTTTGCGATGAGAGAGTTCATCTTTAGCACAGACGACAGGATTCCAAGAAGCCGTATACGAACTGTGGTTCAAAAGGTAATAAAGTTCCCAGGTATCCATTGATTTGTGTGTTTTTTCTTCTTCACAGGTAATAATACGTCGTCAATTCGATCCTGACTTTTTGCTTGAAAATGTCTGACAAATAACCGTTTCTTTGTTTCGTCTCCTCACTTTGATTCAGGAGAGCTTCGATACGATGGATCTCTTGAGTGGTTAATGGTGGACAAGAATGTTCACGCAAGTCTTTATACCACTGGTGCAACACGTCTTTGTTCGAGATGAGACTCCAAGCTTCGTCCAGATACTCGTCCAATTTTTCTTCTTGACTCAACATCAGGCATTTATCGTGTTGAATTTGACTGGGATGATCGTTTTGACATCCATAACAATTTTTCTTGATCAATTCCGTCATTTTGTCGACCAGGTGTTTGGCAAAACAGGAGACTAAATGGGCTTCTTGTTCTGGCCATCTCGACTTCATCATGATCACTTCTTCTTTTTCCACAGTCTCCTCACATTCCATCTTTAAAGTTTCTCCGCTAGGTAAAGAGGGAGAACAGTCTTCCATGGTTTCTAATAATCTAGAATGACTTCTCTCAAACTGTTGATTTCTATGGTATTATCGAATTCTGCATACAGGATGACGTTCACCGTTACATCAGGGATTCGGTTTGCAAACTGAATTTCCACACGAATCTGGCCAGATTTTAGAGGGTGGAAATGTCCCTCGTCGCTGCCTTGGTCTGGAGTAAAATCGAAAGCCCACAAAGCATAGCCTCCTGCGTAATCCTCGTACGTAATGCCGTGACTGGTGTTGGTTCCTAACTGTCCGGTGGCTTCGTACAGGGACAAGTACGATCTCAAGTAATTCTTCTTGTCAAATTCAGGTTCGAAAGGTCGGGTACACAAGGTCTTGCCATCGCGACTGACTTCGATCTTGGACACGCCAAAGTGTTGAAAGTAGAAAGGATTTTTAGCGATAGCTCCGTTGAAGGCTTCATTTTCGACGATACCAACGATCAAACGTTTGGGTAACTGTCCTTGGAACAGATGATCTTCGATCATGGATCGCTGTCCCTTGGGAATGGTGAACGTTTTCACTTCCACGCGTCGGATCGGATACTTGGCGGTCGTTCTGCTCAACGTCTGACTGATGTCGTTTCCCACTTTAGGTAACACTTCCACACGACGCACGTAGAGTCTGGCTTCTTGAATGATAGTTTTGTATTCATTGGTATTGGCCATCAAATGGAAAGCGGCACTGCTACGATTCAGTCTCAGACGGATATCCACCCCGTTCAGCAAATACTTTTCTTGTAACCACATGTCCAAATGCAAACGATCCATCAGTTCTAAACTTCGCCCTTGCAGAATTTTAGTTCTACGTGTGTTAAACCCCACATTGTGATCATTGTTATCTTCTGTCAGGGCTGTGTCGTTAAACGTGTTTGCACCGGCCGTGTCAGGTTTCCATACTACGCAAGCATCCAGATGAGTATTCTTGGCTTCTTTTCCGTACGTCAAGAGATTTTCCAGGTAGGCACGATACGGGTAAGTATCCATGCTGCCGCTGACCAGTTTGTTATTCAAGTACAAGTCCACTTCACTGAACAAGGAATGCATGAAATTGTTAACAGGAGCTACCCTATCATTGGCTCCAGGATTGCTGTTGTCCGTTTTGCTCACTTTGACTTTCAAGTACAGGTAACTGCTATTCAGATCGATGTAATCTTCGGGTTGTCCTTTGATTTCAAACTCGATGGGAGCGGAATCCGTCAAAGAGGAGACGGGATGAAATTCCACCCATTGGGATTCTTGCATCGTCATCATGGTGGGGGGCATGGCAAACAGGTCCATTTCCGTCTTGGAACAAGCGCAAGACTCTCGGTGCATCATTTTTTTTCTGTGTTTCAATAATCGAAAACGTCTAAGTCTCGAACGGTTCTTCTTTTCTTGGCCTTTCTAGCTTGAAGTCTGGTGAAAGGGTGTTTTCTGCGTCGTCTCTTTCTGCCTTGTCCTTGCTGAATGCCTGACTCGGTAACGTGCAGGGCATTTATAGGTGTGTCTCGTCGGTCCAAAATGTCTTTGCCCGTTTTCAGCAAGACATTTTTGCCAGCCCTCATGAAGGCTTCTTTAGGGTTTTGTTTGTTGATGATGACATTTTGGAGAAATTCTTTGCCTTGCGTCAGTGCCGCATCTTTCAAGGCGTGCAATCCGCGTGTCACCATCGGTTTCAAGACTGGGGCCACCGAACGAAAGGCCGATTTTAACATGTCTCCTAAACCGTGTCCTCGCTGTCGAGCAACCCCTCGGTACACTGGATACATGACTTACGAGTCGTGAGAGAACCGTTTTTGAAAATGGAGTTTCACCGTGACTTTTCCTTTGGTGAATGGAATATTTTGTCCCAAATCTCCTTTTATAGTAATGTTGACCGTGTCCAAATACGACTTGCTGACCGGCAAATAGTGAGGATGGACAAATTCGCGGTGGACGTGGTAAGTGTTTCCACCTTCCTCGTCAGCGTTCGCGGCAGAATCCACTTTGAAAGGAATGACACGCAGTAACGGTACGGAGGTGTGTCCCACCACGTTGTATTCCACCACATCGGAATACACGAACATCAAATTCAGTCCTTGGTTCAGTTCTACCGGGGTACGAAATAACTTGCTAAAAGACTCGTTGTCGTAAACGATGGGTAATTCGTTGTTATTGAGCATGGTCGTTCTCATGTTCATGTCTCTGCCCAACATGTCAAACAATTCAGGACAAAATAAAATGGACATGATTTTACTCCGCTCAAATTTCATCGAGAAGCGACGAACTACTTTGTGGTACTCCATGGTGACACTTTTGTCGATATTCTCCAAAGCTTTCCCAAACACGCCATTAAACTTGGCAGCTATGGTGTTGACCAAATGTTGACCACTAAAATAATAGCCTGGGAGAATCAACAAGTGGTAGGTCCACTTTTGAGTGTTTTCATTATAGGTTTTCTTGTCATATATGGCTCTCTTATCCAACTCCTGTTGCAATTGCTCGTCATGAACTTCGACATGAAAAAAATTTTGATTGGGAAGGACATTGAGGACTTGGGTCGGGTGAATCATTTCTACTAAAGCCACTTCCCAATGGGCTTCGTGATCTAAGGGGATGGCCTGAGGTAATTTGGCCGTGTAACAGCACAACGTGTTGTGGGGAAACACCTCCATGGAACTGTCACTGGGTAAGGTTAAGTAAAATTGGTTTTGGTGACTCATAATTCTAGAGTTCTGTGGCTGTCCGAGGGGTTACTGGACGTCAGAGGCGTGTCTCCGCCCAAAACGGGGTTCTGGTTGTGGTTGTTGTTGGAGTGGTGACTGGCACTGGCACTGGACACAAGGTTCCCGTTGTTCCCGTTCGAGGAGAATTTCAGGGAGGGATTGGGAAGCAGGTAACCGATGCAACTGCTCAACAAAATGGTCCACAATTGTTTGTCTCCTTGTTGCAAACTCAAATTGGCAATGGCTGCACCGATGACACAATACACCACGAAGATTTGGCAGATAAAGACGATTTGCGTTTTAGGCACACGTTCTCCACACCACACCCACAAGGGTTGTTTTTGTAAATCTTGCACAGAAGAACTAGGTGAAGGAGGAGTGGTCGACGTAGCTGCGTCTGCTGTGTGAAAGGGCATGATGGTCACTTCTTTTTATAGTCGATGACTTGCGAAGCGTCGATCCAAGAATCAAAACTGGGTGGATATCCTTTCCAACGTACTTTGACTTCTTTGACACGTCGTTTTCCCACTTTACGGGTTCTGCGTTCGAGAATGCTTTCGATGTCGTACACGTCGTCTTCTTTTTTGGTGACACGTTGTAACTCGGGCAAATGAAACGTTCCTTTGAGCACTTCTCCGTTCATGTCTTCCAATTTATAGACGGTAGGATGACGGCCATGCACTCGTCCAGTGACGCGAAACAATTCGGTCGTCCAGTTAGGTAAGTAACCTTTGTCGAAAGTGCGTTTGGTTTTGCCAATGCGCACCCAATCTCCTACGGCCAACTCTCCACTTTTCTTGGGGACAGCCCTCGTCGGGGACGTACCAAACAGGCGCTCAAACACCAACACTTCGTTGTCGGGAGTCACGTCTTGCGGGGCACGTCCGATGCTTCGATGGTAAGATTGGTTGCACGCTTGCACCAGGTGCGGTAAGATGTCGATGTACTTCAGAGTGTGGTGATGCGTAAAATATTTCCACATGCGTTCTTTCAAAGTGCGTTGAAAACGTTCCACGATGCTGGCTTTGGTTTCGGGATTCTCGGTGGTAAAAAAAATGAATGTCACGTTTCTTTAATTCTTTTTGGAAAGCTTGGTTCAGAAATTCAGTACCTTTGTCCGTTTGCCATCGAAGAGGGTGACGACCGCTTTGTTTCAACACCCGTTGCAGAGCTCGCACTAACTCGCTGCTCGATTTGGAAGTCAAGGGTACGACCCAGGCAAATTTGGAAAAGACGTCGATGACACAAAACAAATATTTGTAGCCACGATTGTAGCTGGCCAAATGAGAGACATCGGCTAAATCGGCTTGCCATTGATGATCGATGCCTTCCATTCGGGTGCGACTTCTGGCAAACTTGCGTCGAATGGGTTTGTGAAAAGTGTAGGTAGCTTGTTCTTGTAACCATCGTTGCACTTGAGGTAAACGGAGACTTTTCAGTCGACTTTTGGCAGCACGATACAATTTTTGAACTCCTGCGTAACCTGCAGGAAGGGAGGGATCGTAGTAAATGCTGGCTAAGACTTTTTCCATTTTTTGGTGTGTTAATATGTCACCCACTCTTCGGTGATGCTACTTTGGGTGGGTCGAAAGGGTGGTTTAGAAACGGATTTACGTGTCCGATGGGCTACGGGAGTAGAAGTCGAAGGTAGTGGTGTTGGTGGAGGTGGCAATGGAATGGCTTTGGTTTTCTTTTCTTTTTTCACTTCTGGTTTCCCTTCTTTCTTTTTCACTTCTGTCGAAGGAGGAGTGGACATCATCTTTTTAACCCAAGCTTTCATTTCTTCTCGTTGGGGTGTGGGGGACGGGGTCAACAAGGATGCTGCAATCTTACTCGAAATGGGAGCTGCTGACGGTGTTTGAAACACTTCTCGCATCTCTTCTTCCTCAGGTCTTCGTGGGGTAGCATCTCTGGTGACCCCTGGGGATGGTAGTAGTGGTGGTGGTGATGGTGGTAGTGATGATGGAGCTGGACTTTTCATCAAGGTCTTAAAATCTTTCAGAGTGGGTAGAGCTGTTTCGTCTAAAGCTTTCTGGTGAAAGAGTTGCAGTCGTTGCAAGAGTTGACCGTACTTTTGCGATTTTTCTGTTTCGGACAAATCTTGCCGATCCATCAAGGACTGCAATTCGTGTTGTAACTGGGACATCTCGCTCAAATTGGGATTGGGAGGTAAATGCGGGGTGCGTTGTTCTTGCCACCGATGGTATTCCATCCATCGTTTGTAAGGTACTAAAGCTAGTTTTCGTCCTTCCATGGGGTTGTCAGGGGTCGATTCTGAGATCTTGGGACTTCCGAGGGCCTTTTTATCTTGCTCCCACCAGTCCTCCCAACATGGTTCCCAAGACTCCTTTCAGTATGGGGCCTAACAAGAGAGGCAAAATGCCTCCACGTTGGACCAACATCTTCTTCTTTTGACGAATGGGAATTTTCTTTTGAACCATTTGGCGAAGAACGTGACGATGTTTGCTTAAGCATTGTTTCTGGTGTTTGGACAAAGGGATCATGCCTTTCAAGACGTTCAAACAACATTCACACACGGTATTGATGACCTCTTTGGAGGCCGATTGAATGAGTTTTTTTTCGTAGAGGTGGAGAAGCTTTGGACAGGATAGATAACATGTCCCCATGTTTGACTAAACGTGGTGGTAGTCCTTTCCTTTTCTTTCCTTGGGGTTTTCTGGAGGGTGACATCTTTGAGTCTTCAGGAGTACCAAAAAGCACTGATACCCCCGACTTGGCCACAGGCCTTTTTTATACTGGAACGCGTCGCCACTGATTGTCTTTACGTCGTATCAGTTTGAGGACAGGCATGACACGTCGTGCAGGGGTACGCAACGGACTAAATCGAGCCAGTTCTTGCTTGGACAAATCCAGTAAACTTTGTAACATGCCCGATCTTTCTTGGACTTTGATTTTGGGAGAAGGTACTTTGTGAGCAGCAGCCACTGCCACTAAATTGGAGGGTCCTGCCACTGGGGAAGTTCTTTTTGGGGTCACCACCGGAGAAGTTCTTGGTGTAATCAACGTCTCCAAGTACTCTTCAGTTCTTGGTGTCATCAACGGAGAAGTGGATGAACGTGAGGATGCCGGAGACGCAGTCACTGCCGTGGCAGATCGTGGTTTCCGAGTGTAAGGTTGCGTCCTGGCCGAAGTGCCTCTCTTGCGACTAGTTTTCTTCTGTGGGCTTTTCTTTTTCTGGGGACTTTTTCTCTGTTTCTTTTTCTGGGGGCTTCTTTTCTTTTTCCGGGGTGGTGGTGTCTGATCAGAGGAGGGTCCCGCCACTGGAGAAGTTCTCCTTGGGGACCTGGTCTTTTTCTTTTTCTTCTTGGGGCTTCGTTGGACTTTTTTCTTGGGTATAACTTTGGGGGCATTAGGATCCCATCTTAAGAGAGAGCGAATGATGACCCCTCCTAGAGTACCGCTCCCTCCAGGTTTCAAAATGATTTGTTTTTTGGTTTGAGTGTCGATACGGGGATCGGCCAGTTGGACCAAAGCGACTTTGTTTCGATCGAAAAAGCGTTTGGTTTGATGAGGAATCTGAATGATTCCTTGGAGTATTTGACGTGCCGTCACCGTGAACCATCGTAAGACTTCTCTGAGACTAGCTTCTAAGACACGAGCTCGTGTTTGTGGATTTTTTTCTCGACTGATGCCATACAAGGCACGAATCAATTTGACGGGAAGATGCGACTGAAGGGACGTCATGTTCACACTGTGTGAGACAGACGAATAAGGTCTGAGGTTTTTATAGATTTTTTATGTGGAGTGAAATTAAGTCGAGGACGGAGACGTGTACAGGACAGGCCCTCCGTCTTGGCACCAGTGGTGAAACAAGTGGGTACGAAATCGCAAATCCTCGGGGGTCGTAGGTTTCAAATCGACGAGTAAATAGGCGTGTGGAGTTTGAGTGGCATCGTCGTACGCCTGAGTCAGCCAAGGCGTTCCTAACTGTTTTGGCTAAGACTTGCACTTGCGATTTATCTCGAGGGCTTTTAAACAAGACCACGTAATGCGCATTGAGACTGATGGTGCGATGGGCTTTACTTTGTTGAACCAAATTTTGGGTGATGTAAACGACACTGGCATTACGGTGATGCCCTTTGCGCGTGAACCACAGTTTAATTTCTTCTTCGTCTTCTCCTAACATGTCGTCGAAAATGACCAAATATGTTTGACGAGAGTCAGAGACGATGCTGTCGTCTTCTTTAGGGATGCCTTCCACAAACACGATGGAATCGCCTTGACTTTCTCGCAAGAGGCTGTACGCCGATTGCCACTCTTTGTAACACCACACGATCCGCTGAGGTGGCCGATCGATCAAATGATGTTTATGTTCGATCAAACGTTTGACGAATTCGGTTTTGCCTGAACTGCTAGGTCCAGCAATGAGCATGTTAAAGGGATGGCGAAGATACAAAGCCTCCCAACTGGCACGATCTAAGTGTTCGTCGATGACTTTGACAGTGGAGGAAGAGGGAGCAGAGACAGTAGAGGTAGCCATTGTGTGAGAAATGTCACTTGTGACACGAAAACAAACAAGACGAGAGTTTATATACTTTTTTCAGAACACGTTTATTGAATGTTTTTTTCAAACATGAATACGAAAGACAAAAATACATAAAAGCCAAAGGCTTAAGTACAAGGATAAAAGGTACATGATAACCATTAACGTGGAATAAAAACAAGTGTCTGTACAACATGTTTTGGGTAATGTTCTAACCAGATCTATAGTAGGGGGTAAGGTCACACAAGTGTCCTCCCGAAAGGGTCTTTCAGGCCTGTCCACGACAGTCCTGTCCTGGGTGACGGGTTCTTCTGGCACCGTCACTAACACGGGTTGAAAAGTAACTTTTTTCCTTGAACAACTCTCGTGCATACTGGGCCACTTCTTGGGTCCAAGCCTCAAAATCCCATTCTTTCCAGGCACGGACATCTGTCCAATGGGGATGTAAGTCGCAAGCTACACACACATCGTCATACACGTCTTGGGTAGCTAAAAGTTGACGAATCTTTTTTTCCCGTAGAGGTCGAGAAGTATCCAGATGAAAACGCAAGGCTTTGAGCAAGAGGAGTTTTTCGTGACCATTTAAGGCCATTGAGGTGGTAAGTACTGATCGTAAAGAGTCCACAAAGAATCGGCTGGTAAACGAAATCCCAGAAAACAAGTCACTAAGACACACACCACTTGTCGACCCAAATTGAATGGATACAGTTCTTGTAATAATCGATGGTAATGATCCACGGTTTGAATATGGTCATTGAGTTCCTTCCACGGAATCTGTTCAATGACATGTGACATAAGTCGTGGCATGGCAGCCTGTTTTTATATTCTCTTTTTTTCGGATGCAATACACGTACTTTCTAGCCAGAGATCTTCGTTCTCCAGTAGGGATTCGTCTTCCGCTAAGCAGATTCCACGTAACAAATGTTGGTAATCCTTTAACTCGTCTTCCTCAATACGTTGCAGTAAGTGAATGTCGAAGTAACCAAAATTATGAACATGTACATCATTGGTGACCTCAAAGTTTTGAACAATGTCTGACCACTGAAACAATTTCTGACGAATCAGTTTTCTTATACCATTCAGGTACCAGTGGTTAAACATCTGGTGACGTAACGGATGCAATTGTTCTTTACGTTTGACTTGTATTTTCACCAGCTCTCGGTAAATCCTTTCTCTCAACTCCTCAGGCAAGCCCAAAATGTTCTCTTGTAAAGTATCCATAAGTATATACACTGTTTTTGGAATCCTTGGGTGGTGGCCAATAGCCTCGTTTCACTTTGTGCCTAATGTAATATCCACTCATAATCAGTCTTCTTGTACTTTGGAACAGAGCATAATTTAAAAACGGTTGAATAACTTTGCGTTTGCGTTTCACTTGTATTTTGATCAGTTCTCGGTAAATGCATTCTCTCAACTCCACAGGCAAAGCACGAATGTTCTCTTGTAAAGTATCCATGAATAGGTCATACTAAATCCTCTTTGGTCTGACACAAGAAATGTACTGTTTGCACAGACATGGTTTCAATTCAGTGTCGAATCTAAATCTTTTAGTCACTAATTTACACGTTACAATTCGTTCAGAAGTTTCCTCTTTCACCAAGTTGACATTGTGTACAAGATGTTGGTAATTCGTTAACTCTTCCTCTGGAATTCGATGCAGTACGTTTACAATGTAGTAGATAGAATCGTCAATACCAAACCATTCCTTTTTAAAACCAGGGGGTCGTTGATCAATGTCTGTCCAATGGAACACTTTCAACTCAATCAGTCCTTATATAGCATTCAGGTACCAGTGGTTCAAACACCGGTGACGTAACGGATGCAATTGTTCTTTACGTTTCACTTGTATTTTCACCAGCTCTCGGTAAATGCGTTCTCTCAACTCCACAGGCAAAGCACGAATGTTCTCTTGTAAAGTATCCATGAACAAATTATGGTAAGTTACTTCAATGTCTCGGTCCCACTAAGGGTAAGTAATGACAATTCGGTGACCATCGAGCATGTTCTACGTAGGCCGAATCTTGCGGTTCCCAGTGGTGAAGTGACACACCGCAACTGAAGAACTTGACTTTATCTCCTTCGCCCAAGTAGAAAAATCCGGCTCTGGCTAATTCTTCGGGGGTCGGTCCTCCCAGATACTTAGGCCATTTTCCCTTGAACGATTGAAGACGATTTTCAAAGTCGCAGTATTCCGACAAACACACAGGGAACGAATATTCGTCTTTCACAGGTTCGTTTCGATGAGGGTTGAGTGACATGGGCAGGAGTTTGCTCAGGGCTGGATGACATCCGTAGGGGGGGTAGACGTGAAGGTGAACATTCCCCTTTAAAACGAAACCCAGTAAAATGTCCAAGAGGACGAGCGGCATCACTTTCGCATGCCTCAGGTTTGACACGCACAGCATCACTTTCCATGATAGGGGTCGTAAGAACAAAGTTCCCATGATGCTTTACGGCATCGTTCAGGTCACAACGTACAGCATCGTACCCATCGCAAGGCTCACAATCGCATTCCACTTCAGAAGCCTCACACTTGAATTGTGCCTTTCTAAACAACTTGGTTTGTGTTTCTTTGAAAGTATTCATCTTGTTCGCTCGGTCTTGGTAGTCACAATGAACTATCGATCTTGCTTAGGGTTCCTTTTTTATATACAGACCAATACCGACGGGTCCATACGGTAAGGTGAAATGATTGGGAAGTCGCACTCGCTTCTGGTACACGATTTGATAGACTTTTTCCAAGGGCCGACTGACGATGTGGTGAGTGGGTAAACGTACAATCTTGTTCGGTTGGTGAGTGGTCACTTTAAAGTTTCCATCCTCTCCCGATTGCAAGGCTTCTTTCAATACCCCAAAGTTGACCACTCGACTGGTACGATAATTCAGAGTCAGTCCTTTCACTTTGCACGTCGTGTGCACTTCTCCTTGTTTGTCACGGTATTCGTAGCCGTAATTTTTGGGACCACCACTGACGAAACTTAGAATCTTGTCGTCGGGATGCTCGTCTGTCCAGGCTCCTAAACGGTCTCCTTCGATGTCAGGGTGCTGTTGACTCGGGTGATGGATGTAAATGCAACTGTCCGTGTCAAAGTACAGGACGCGTTCTCCTAACAGTTCTAAAGCTTCGTACAATTTTAAGCGAGCATGAGCTGTCACGTAAGCCGCAATGATGACATTTCCAAAAGGGTCGTCTTGTACAAAGTCCAGATCTTCTTCGTAATTGACCAAGATCAAATCCTCTCGAACGACGTCCACGTGTTTCATGTATTTGGTTTTGTCGTGAATCATCTGGAAGTAGCGGGAAGGTTCTGTCAAATATTCCGTCTTGGGTAAACACGGTCGTTGTGCCATTTTACCCCACAAGCAATTTAACATCACTTTGGCAAACGATCGCCTGCCTTCGTTTTTCTCGATGTGGTCTAAAGAGATGCCTTCTTGTTTATAGTATTTCTCTTTGAATTGTATTTGGTCTTCGGGAGTGTGACACCAGGACGGATAGCCGCTGGCTTCTTGCTTCAGTTTCAAAAAGGCATCCACGTAGTCAGCGAAAATGCCTTTCTGACTGGGATCACCCTTGTGGTATTGTTGTGTCTTGGGAAAGTGGCAAATTTCGTACACTTCTAACAGTTGGTATCCCGTGTCCAGAGCTTTGAACAATTCTACGCTGACCCAGGTTCCCGTCAAGGCCCGTTCTTCTTGGGTGTGCTGACAAGGTTGGTCTTGGTTGCACGTTTCGGCACAAGTACGGCACAATGGAAACATCAGTTTGCCTTGACAATGGTGAGGTAACACGGGATGGTATAGGTTCGTGGGAGGCAAAACTTTACACTTGATCAAGCCTTCGTATTGTCGAATGTTTTTCAGGTCAATGTGTTCCGTCAGCAATTGCGGGTGCCCTACAGGAAAGCGACAATATTTGCACACGTAGGGATACAGCGAACACACGTCCAAGTATTTGATTTCTTCTCCTTTCTCTTCGTCAGCTTGGTACAGCAAACAGGTGGCATTGGTCCTTCCTCCGTACAAACTATCCCTCGGGTTCAACGGGTCCATGAACTGGTAACTTTCCACGAGGCGTTTAAACTCGGGATCGGTTTTCATACGGTGATCGTACTCGTGTTCCCACATTTCCACCACTTGGTATCCTTCCTGTTCCAACTTTAGACGCCGCTGACATGTGTCCTGGTACAAGTCTTCCATGGTTCGTTGTAAAAACTGATTTTTAGTGCTACGGTCAGGGTAACAGACGGGACATCCGTGAAATAAGCAACCGTTAAACTCGTACACGATCTTGGGGTTTTCTAAGTCCCAGCCATCGACCGAATACGTTCCGATGGTCTTTTCACCCCCTCCGTTGCGGGTATGCTGAATCCACTTGTCTTCCTTGTCGCACAAGTAATGTAACCAACGTAGGGCTTTGACCGAGTATTGACGTTTGACATAGTGGGTCGTTTGAGGACTGATGACAGCCACGGTCTTTTCAGGCATGAATCGTTGTCGATACACTAAGGAACACGCTTTGGCAATGGTGCAAGCTTCTTTCAAAGGATCGACCCCTCCGTGTTCCATGAACAGTTCTCGAAATTTTCCACAGCAACGTCGTAAAATGTCCACGTCGGAACGAAAATACTTTAGCATTTCTTCCTGAAAGTCGAAAGGGTCCGAGGCGTGAGCCTGGTACCAAGCGTAGAAAGCTTCTCGTTGTTCGGTACGCATGTTGTCGGGGTCGTAATAGTGAGCCTCAGGTAAATGGGGTAGAACGGCGTGTTGATTGGCTTCCGTATTGAAAAAGTGTGGAAAGTATCCTTTAGCCATTTCTGTCATTCCAAACATTTTAGGCATTCGACTCAAAGGCATGGCCAAATAGCTCATCGAATCTTTAAACTGCACTTGTCCCACTTGCATGAAAATGATTTTGGCTCCGTTCAAAGTGACTTTAGGACGTTCGGTGCCATGTTCCGTATAGTACCTCAAAAGAAACTGTCCATCGTATCCGGAGAAATTGTGAGCCATCACCGTGGCATGACGATGACAATCTCCGTAACGTTCGATGTCCTCTTGGCTCCACGTGTTGTCGATGGGGTCTAAAACCCATTGGGCAAAATCGTCTAGCGTCTTCGGTCCCCGAAAGATTTTTTCACGCCCTCCAGGAATCTTGCTGCAGTGAGGGCAATGACTGAAGATAGGTTCTTGAATGCACTTCTCGCACGCTCGATGAGCCACGCAGAAATTAGGAATGTGAATGCCGGTCTCTTGCATGCATTCGAAATCGAAAAAGATGAAATTGCCTTTCTTCTTGTAACTGTCCTCTTTCTCTGGTGGGGGTTGGTATTTTTGCACGTAGCATTGATGTTCCAAGTCCACGATGTGGTGACAAATGTGACATTTTTTCTTTCCTCGACATACGTGTGCCTTGGCAGTATTGGTACATATACCTTGTCCACAGGTAGGGCACAATCTCAGCAGTTGACAAGCACATTTCTTCTGTGAACCTTGTGTTTTCAAATGTTGTTGGTAACAGGTAGGGCTGACAAACGTGCGCAGACTAGTTGAACAAGGCACTGGTTCTTCGCTCAGACAGGGTGGAGAGGCCAAACATCCTGAGCATTTCAATCCACAATGCTTGTGTTGCTCTCGGTTGTTATAACCATAATCACATTTCTCACAATAATAACCGTATCCCAGGAATCCGGTGATGGTGGTAATGGTATCGAAATGGTCATCGTGATAATAAACATGAATGTATTTTCCGTCCTTAAAATCTTGGCCTCGAAACAACAGAGGTCCGCGCATTTCTTGAGGGTGCACTTTCAAGGTGTATCGTGGAGCTAGGACATCTTGCAATTTTTGCATCTCAGGAATGCCACAGGGTGTGTCTTTGGACAGGCCAGCTTGTTGCAACAGGAGTTCTGCTTCGTTTCGTTGTTTGGCTCGATAGGAAAGTTGAATAGTGTTCCAGGTTCTTTTCCATTCTACCGTGTCGTTCTTGTTGGCATAGGTTCGTTCCACCACGATGGCACGGGCTAAACACATCTGGTCATGAGGGTTGTTAATTCGGACGAGACTCTTTTTGGTACTGCGAAGATCGTCCACCAATAACATCCTTTTGCGTCCAGACCCTTGAGGAGGAGAGACGTGGGCCATTTTCAGTGTGGCTTTACCATCGGTGATGTCAAACTGGTCATTAGATTGTTGTACGTGTTGAATCTTGTCCATGACTTTGGAAGGGGTTAGTTCTGCGGGTCTGCTAAACTCGATCCAAACAGGGGATTTCAAGCTGTCGTGATCTATGGATAGTGTGAAGCGATCGTCTTCTTTGGGTTGACATTGTCGCTTGAGTGAGGTGAGCAAAGAATCCCACATCTCGCTGATGAACCCGTCTGCTTTCTCCAATGGTACGTCAGCCTTGAAATCTTTAAAATTCACTGTGTAGGTGTAAGCCGTGGTTCTAAATTTTCTAGAGGAGCGCTTTTCCGTCTCTCGAATGGAATAGTATTTTTCAGGGTTGACTAAGAGTGACGAACTTGGTTTAGAGGGTTCGGATTCTGGTTCACTCATGTCCTCTTCAAAATCACTGGCATGAATATGTGCCAAGATTTCAGCTCTGGTACGAGGCGATAGATCACGTTTCTGCCTCTTACTTTCTTCTTCTTCTTTCTTCTCGAATGAATAGGATCGTTTCATCTTGAGTGAAAAACGTCAAATGACTTAAGTGTAAACACCATAGACTAATTTATAGTCATGGCAGACCAGCGTATATAAAAGGGTGTGTGTCTTGTCCTTTCACTATTCATTTCACTCTCAAGCCGAGCAGAACTATGGAAGAGACTAGCTAAATCGAACGTTTCGTCAGAGCTTTGCGAGGGGTCATTAGAAAATTCTCTTCAGACCAGCCCACGGACTACTCTCCTTCCTTTCGAGATAAAAGTCAAGATACTTGCTATATCTGTCATAAGAAAGGGCATTGGTCTTCAGAGTGTCCAGACCGTCAAAAAAGAAAAAAAAAACAGGGGCTAAAAAAGACAAAAGTCAAGATACCTGTTATTATTGTAAAGAAAAAGGACATTGGTCTCCAGATTGCCCAAAAAAGAAACAAGAGGAGTCAGAAGAAAAGAGAAATTCTTCAGAAGAAGAGAGGGATTCTTCGGAAGAAGAGAGGGATTTTTCAGAGGAAGAAAGCAGACAGGTGAAGAAAAAGAAACAGGAGAAGAAAAGAAGAAGGGAAGAAAGTGAGGAGGAAGAAGAGGAAAAGAGTGTGACGGTGAAGAAATTCAAAAAACAGAGAGACTAAACAAGGAGAAAGAAGAAGTCAATGAACTTTTTATTAAAGTGTTGTGTTGTGAATTGTGACTTGGATTGTAACAATGGATAAAAGAATAAATTAATGATATAAGGTAAGTGTCTTTGAGTTTTGATTTTAAAATAAGAACGTACACTGACGCACTCATACAAAGACACGTACTATAGGGGTAAAATGGGCTGTTAACTATTTTTTTTTTTTTTTTTTTTTTTTTTGATTTTTTTTTTTTTTGAGTTATTGGCAAATTGAAAGGCTATCTCTTTTCGAGAAATGTGGGTGGCCCTGAAAAGGGCCTTTTTTCTTTATGGTGTAGGGGTGAGTTTAAGCAATCAACTTTAACTGCCTTAAGCCTTTGCCACGGCCAAGGCCTACTTCTGGACTGCGTAATGATGATGATGATGATGATGATGATGATTGGGTTGAAATCACTAAAGGTGGTACGGTAGGCTTAGTCACAGGGTTAACGTGTTTAGCACGGGAAGGTCGTATTCTCTTCGGTCGTAATAAAGAAGTCTGATACATTTGTTTCAGACTCCTTAACTCCGCTAAAATGTCCAACAGTACCGTGACCATTTGATTTTCACCCTCTTGTTTCTTTGCTGCTACTTCTTCTTGCTGTTGTTGCTGTTGTTTTTTTCTTACCTCTTCTTCTTGCTGCTGTTGCTGTAGGAGAAAAGCTTGTTCCGCTTCCTTTTGTCGTTGTATAAATTTCTCCAATTCTTCTTTCTGTCTCTGTCTAAAATTCTCCACTTGCGGTAATGAAGAAGGTAACGAAGGTTCCGGAACAAATTCTTGCGAGGTAAGAAAATCCACAAAATCCCAATTCACCTCTTCTGAAAGTAAGTCCGGGTTCCCTTGGGCAGTCTCCCCTGTTGGTGCACCCCAATGGATCGTTTTCTGAGTTTCCGTCATGTTGAATCACTGTCGCATAGATTGACTGCACACAAGCGCTAACGAATCTATATAGACCACGTGACGTCACAGACTACTCTATTCGGATTTGATGCGGACTGACTGAATTTTGTAACGCGTGTTCGGATTGATGAATGAACTCAATCCGTTTCAATCCTTCCTCTATCTATAAATAAGCGCAGTTCACTGCATTGATTCACCTGTTCTCGTCGCTTCAAGATGTGGACCGATGTGCAATCTTCTACGCTTGTGTCTTCAATGATGTTCCGGACGGACATACCCATGTATGTCCGATCCAAGTGGACCGTTGTCCACAGGACAAACACCAGTCTGTGGATACGTAGGATCTACGTAGAAAGACAAGGGTGCCTCAAAAGAGTCCTGATTTACGGGCCAACAGTGAGACGCAGCCTAAGGACAAGAAGAAGACCAATGCGGTGCCCTTTATGTTAATGGATACATTAACATAAACCCAAAGGCCCTTTTCAGGGCCAGCCATATTTCTCGAAAAGAGAATGACTTTTCAATTGCCTACCCCTTTTTTAAAAAAAAATTTTTTTAAAAATAAATCCCATATTCAATTCCCCTTGTCCCTAAACAAGCCCAAACTCTATTCCCCATGGTAAATTCCCCTTGTACGTAAAGTGACCCACGATTTATTCCCATGTTAATTCCCCTTGTACGTAATGTGACCAACGATTTTTCGCCATGTTAAATTTCCATTGTACGTAATCTGACCCAGGGGTCTCTGTAATGCTAATTTCCATTGTACGTAATGTATCCCTACTTACTACTTTCAATACATAAATTACTTAAAGGATTTTGCAGATCATGAAATATGTTTATGGTCAAATCGCCATGTACTATATACATACATCAAACTCTCCGTCCCAACCGCAAGGTATGCCAATCCTCGTATTGTACAGCAATCTCTCTGTCACAACCGCAAGGTATGCCAATCCTCGTATTGTACAGCAATCTCTCTGTCACAACCGCAAGGTATGCCAATCCTCGTATTGTACAGCAATCTCTCTGTCACAACCGCAAGGTATGCCAATCCTCGTATTGTACAGCAATCTCTCTGTCACAACCGCAAGGTATGCCAATCCTCGTATTGTACAGCAATCTCTCCGTCACAACCGCAAGGTATGCCAATCCTCGTATTGTACAGCAATCTCTCAGTCACAACCGCACGGTATGCATATCCTCGTATTGTACAGCAATCTCTCAGTCACAACCGCAAGGTATGCCAATCCTCGTATTGTACAGCAATCTCTCCGTCACAACCGCAAGGTATGCATATCCTCGTATTGTACAGCAATCTCTCTGTCACAACCGCAAGGTATGCCAATCCTCGTATTGTACAGCAATCTCTCCGTCACAACCGCAAGGTATGCATATCCTTGTCATCAATATTACTAGAGGTCGACCAACAATTAAATGAATTAAAGGTGTATGTTCTATTAGCTCCAGAAAGAAATTGAAAATTAAAATAATTAACTTGTGCTCCTTTTAAAAGAGGTCTCTAAATAGACATATAGTCCACATACAAAACCTCCTTGATCACCTGATGTTCATGGTGCCATGAAAGGGCTAGACTTAGGTTGTGCAAAACACGGCCCGAGGGCCAGGATCCAACCAGCTGGTTTGTGTCTGGTCCGCCAACGTTTAATAACTTGTGCATTATTTTGAGCCTTCTAGTGCCTTATTTTTCGAAATCTGCACACAGGCCACGTGATAAAACAAAACATTTGCAATGTGGCCCGTCATGGATAAAGGTTGGATAACCTTGTGCTACACTGTTTAGAAGGATATGCATCGAAAATGGGAGGCCCATGGGTCTAATGTATGTCATCTACAAACAACATAATAATGCCAAGGCAGATTTAGGAAAATTCAAGAGCAAGCTATTAATGCATCAAAGAAAGTGTTTAGTGACTTAGACGAAACAGAAACGTTAGATGCTAGGCTTTCTTAAAGTCATATGATAAATAACGTAATAGGGGTAGAAATGCTAAAATCTGCGTTCAATTCAGAGTTGATGCTGAATTGCAAGATAACATATTTATTTGCTAAATCTCTAAAGACTTATACACCCCAGAGAATAAGCCATTCTCGAGTTATAATAGTAAATAAAGAAACTAATTCTTAAAAACTGTTTCAAACTTTTCTATTACTGAATTAGCAGTATCTATAAAACAATTTATTTTATGTAAAGCGCTGGGGATAAATGGTATTCAGAATAAACATACAATATGGTGACGTGAACTCATAAAAATTATTACAAATGTGTCCAATGCGATGCTAAGAAATATTATATATCCTGTGATCGTTAAATCTGAATAACCAACTCCAACCAACAAAAGCAGAGGAAAATGTACTATCGGTTTTTGGTTAAAAATTATTTGATAAAAGCATATCTAATAGCTTTAAAACAATAGATTTAATTCATACTACGAAATGAAAATTATACATTTTCCGAATACTCAACAGCAGAAATTGTAAAAGTGATTGATTAGCATAAACAATATCTTTAAACTCTGCACCAAGCTATCTTCCCATACATAGAAATAGAATGAAAATTATATACCGCATTTGTGGACACAGGGCAAGCGTGTTACACCGCTGGATATCATGGTACAGGGGACATTTCGAGAAGTTTTCTATATCGTGAATTACTGGCAAACTCTTCACTGGTATAAAGTTATCATACTGTAATATCCACATCATGGTTGCAATAAATGGCACTGAATCTGGACATATACCAACCAGGCAAGGTCATCGAGAAGGAGGTGTGCTTCCTACGTTTTTCTACATCGTGTATATCAATGACATGCTAAAATCCTTGAAATATTACAAGCTCGAAAAAAAAGTGTAGGGTAAATTCATTCTGGACGTTCTGCTTTAGACAATGATATCATTCTTACAGCGACAGACCCTGCTCCGTTACAAAGTAATATTTGAAACCGCTCGCTGTCATTCAGCAACTTTTTTTTTTACATCAGCAAGAAAGAGAGTTATCTTGTTTTCAAAAGAAAGACAAAATTAAAAAAGCAGTTTCAAGCAGAAACTTGTTCAAAATACTATACTGGTTTCCCGAACTCGCAGATATCCCTACATGCATCAATTTTCAAGTAAGACCAGGTCTAAAATGGGCGAAAGTGTGCTTCGGGACTGGATAGAATTAGCGCCGATATTGCTAAAAGAGAGCTCGATTTCCCTCGCAAATCATGTCATATGCTTGAGAATAAAATGTCTAAAAGAATATTGTATCGAGATTCTATATCTTTCTTTGCAACAATGAGCGGATGAAAAAAATGTTTAGTTTACTTTGGTGCTTTAGGGCACAGCAACGTAAGTGGGTTATTGATTGACAAGGCAGTTGGAGTAAAGAGTATTGCTCAAGGACATACTAAGGTAGCTGACCCAGTCTGGTCCAATTGTATGATTCGAAGCCGCACCCTTTCGTCGTTCATGAGATCGGAGAAAGAGAGAGAGAGAAAGAATTTGACACATGAAAAACTATATGTACATCAAACAAATGTACAAAGATTACATTGTGGCAATAAATCATATAATGTGTGGCAGATACCTGTCGCGTGCAGTACTTACAACCGAAAGGGTGCGGGTTCGAATCCTACCGACGAACCAGCATGGGACAGCTACTTCGGTATGTCCTTGAGCAAGGCACTTTACTCCAATTGCATCATCACTAAATATCCTATCTGTGTTTATGTGCCCCATAGCACCAAAGTAAACCAAATCATACTTGTCGACATTGCAATATTTTATACAATGATGTTATTTTTGACATACTACTCCATTGTTCTAAATGACGAAGAATAAGGAATCGACTTTGGTCGCACATAATCATTAATTGTGAGAGTCTATTTCGTGTTCAAGTCTGACGATTTTTTTCAGCACTTTCTTTGATGGGGAATTACCACACATATAAATTGAATGGTTTCAAAATCTACATAAATTTTTTATTTCTGCAGGAACTTAACATGATTTTATAAACAGTGTCATAACACGGTATCGAAATGATTTTGTTTAAATGTTTGAACACTCATTTGCATTTTATGTTTATGTCGGGTTGGAAAATTATTGTTAGGTTTTATACGTTTGGTTGTTGTTGTTGTGGGGTTTAACGCCATTTTTCAGCACGATAGGCTATACATGGCGGCCAGTATTAATGGTGGAGGAAGAACCCGGAAAATCCCGGAAAGAACCACCGACCCACGAGAAGCTACTGGCAAGCTTTCTCACATGCCCACATTGGCTGAATCTTAGACTCGAACCGCCGCAGACAGAGGTGAGATGGCAGTGATCCGTAACGAAGAGCGCTTTAGACCACTCGGGGCCCCTATACGTTTGGTAACGTAATTAAGTAAAATATAACACTATCAGCGTTTGGCACATACGATAGATAATTTTGATCTAAAAACTGGAGCTTAAAGCCCTCTAAATTGATTGCATTATTTTATACCTTGAGATGAACTTAGTATGACCATTTCCCACGGAGGGAATAAAGGGGGGTGGGGTGAATTTTGCTCTCTCTCCCTATGAAGGAAGACTAGCGTCGGGTAACAGTGGAATCCTACAGATCCCACAAAATCATGACAATCAACTATAAAAATTGTATACATGTTAATGTACGCACAAGTTGGTGATTTACTTTAAAATTAAAATGCTTAACATCAGAAATTGATACATTTGCTTGCTAGATTTTGTCACTCACATGGTATTTCCATTATTTTATTGTATTTTATCCCAATCCGATCGATAATTTAAATGAGAAAGCTGTTTGGCATTGACTAGCACAAGATCTGTTTGAGCGACAAATGTTTATTACTTCAGAACATCCCGTACTATAGTTGTTACGATGTCATTTCTTGAGATTGTTAAAATGTAATTTTTGGAGGAATTTTTAGAAAGTGTAATAATTTAATTGTAATCAAAATTTGTATTATAATTTCTGTAATAAAGAAAATGATTGTTATGATTTTTGTATTATGTGATACTAATAAATAAAATGATTGCAAGAATTTTTGTATTATGTGATTCTATTATGGTGCCTTAACAAAGTCTATCACCGTTAAGCTGTATCATTGTAAAACAACAGCTGTATCATTGCAAAACAAATCTGCAGTAGAGGACATGATTCATGCCCGCATTCCCAGCCATTGACGCAATTAAATAGAATGACTAAAAACTAGTTCAGAATCTGCGCTGTATGCATTTTTTTGACGAGGCAAGTTATCATTGGAAACAGAATAAAGGCTCTTCGTTAATCTGTCCAAGCACGAGGGCCGTGCGTACTCCAAGGATACACAAGTGAGGCTGAGTGTTGAAAGCCATGGCCTATTAAGGGCAAAGCAAACGTCTCCAAGAATAGGAACCACTATTTATACGCCTGCTCTCTTGGTCAAGAATGGCTGTGATGCATATTTAGATTCTTTTTTCTTTTCTTCCAGGAATGTAATTAGTTTTAGCTAGAGATTTTTCTTAGGTGTCTAATGCATTGAGAAACAACATATGTAGCAACTATTTATTCTACCTATAAAGAACCTGTAACATGTTGTTGTTATTGTATACAATATGAATTTTTAAATAAAGTGTCTCAGATTTTTTAAATTTATTTAGAACTTGCGTTAATTTATAATATTAACATTGTTTTTTTTTTTTGGTTTTTTTTTGTAGAAATGGTTTGCTACCAACTTCATGCAACAAAATAATTTATTTAGAACAATATACCTTTGAAATTACAGGAAGTAATGTTTTTGTTTTTAGAGTAAACATTTAATAAAATAACTTGATTGAAAAAAACTTTGGTATTAATTTGTAATATTTTATTCTTAAGCATTTTTGCATCATTGGCAATTTATTCAGCTTTTAATTCTACAATACAGAAAGTGTAGAATTGTGTGAAGTTGGTTAGCTCTAATTACATACAACATTTTTATTATATATTTTAAATGAGGTGCATGTAAGTTTGCTTCTGTATCGAGTGTTGTTTAATTTTAATAAAGAATAGCTGTACTGCAGACTTAGATTTGACTTCCTTTTTTCCAATCTGATCCCAGTACTGCTTCGCTAATACCAGCGATAAAACATCGATAATCGCAACGGTGACACTACCACTTATCGGAGGTCAGAATGACGCCTTTCTCTCTCTTTCGATCTGAGAGTCATCCTGTCAATAAATTGGGCATGAAGAAAGAACTATATACCCATTAAACTGACCATCACAATGGGCTAAAATTTACTCATGATCACTCCTTTCCCTGAAATAGTCACTATAAAAAACATTTCTTTTGATGCGATTTGGTTTTCTATATCAAAGAAACTTTAGTATTATATTCTATCTGATACATTAATAAACATAACAGTAATGATTTTATTACCATTACTTTACCGAATAATGTTTAATTTCCTTCCGATATGGTCTCAGATGCATTGTTAATTTTCACGCACTCTTAGCAAATGATTTAAGCAGACAATGTTGACAATGTCACCAGTAAAAGAGTGTTAATAATACCCTGCACTTTTACACTAGTGTATATATACATTATGTGAGTGTGTGTGCCATTAAATATCTATCTATCTATCGAGAGAAGTCGGCAGCCTTGTCCAACTCCAAATTTCACGTCAAAACATGTTGACCACCGTGTATAGAATGCAGCTCTTGTATTCTTATAAAAAAATATCGAACGATATTGTGAGTAGTTATCAAATTTACTTATGTGAAACATTTCTGGATGCAAGTAAATAGTATTTACACTGATTGAAAAGAACAATCCTGGTAAATGTTCTTTTTCTAGATCTCGTGATTTCAAGCATAAATTATATATTGTTAACAGTGTATCAATTATTTTATGAAGCTAGTTCTATTCTTGTTTACCGAGTATCAAAAACGTTATTTTCATAGTTAAACATTTTTGAGAATCAGTGTAATGGAGAGCTATAGGTCACCAACTATTGATCAATTTTGTGTCTTTATTTTTCAGTGAATAAAAGATTTAATTATTCCATATCTCTTTGAAGTAGTTTCCAAAATCATATATTTTAGCGAAGGATCACAATAAAATTTATATGATATATTGTTAATAAAAATATCATACAAAATTCAACCCAAGTCCACCATTGCTGGGTGTTGTATAATTTTTGAATGATTTGATAGCATTCACAGTTAGTGACTGTATCATCAAATTTTGATTTTATTTCTTTACAAGATTTTGCTGTAAATGTATCATTGGGATAAAATAAAATAACAGTCATTAAAAAATTCATTTTTTAATGTTGCTCCAGGTGCTGAGTTCAGTTTGGAAAGTCTGTAATCAAATAATATTGGTATAATTTAGACATATTAGTAAAATTTATACCTATTGGTATAAATATATACCTATTGATGTAATTTATACCTATTGGTATAAATATATACCTATTGATGTAATTTATACCTATTGGTATAAATATATACCTATTGATGTAATTTAGACCTATTGGTATAAATATATACCTATTGATGTAATTTAGACCTATTGGTATAAATATATACCTATTGATGTAATTTAGACCTATTGGTATAAATATATACCTATTGATGTAATTTATACCTATTGGTATAAATATATACCTATTGATGTAATTTAGACCTATTGGTATAAATATATACCTATTGATGTAATTTAGACCTATTGGTATAAATATATACCTATTGATGTAATTTAGACCTATTGGTATAAATATATACCTATTGATGTAATTTAGACCTATTGGTATAAATATATACCTATTGATGTAATTTAGACCTATTGGTATAATTTAGTTTTTCTTACGCTATAAAATATGTAGAATTTTTTCACACACTTTGAAACATCTTGCTTTAGCCTTTGTCATTATTCCATCTGTCTTTTTTTCATGGCAAACATTAATTTTGTCCTTAAATTCTTTATTTGGGGCAATATTGCTGCCGAGTGAAAATTACCGGACATGGATTTTCAACTTAAAAGATTCTTTTTGTAGTTTTCAATCTGTTTTATTTTCATCATATATTTTCATTCACAAGAAAATTTTATTATTTCTTATTTTGAATTGTCAAAATTTCTAACCACTTTCATTTGTGTAAGTTTCTGTATTTTGTGCATTAACGTTCTAACAAAATCTACACCTTCATTTGTTAGTAATGACTTATTCATCTTGACCCTGCTTTATAAAAATGCAAAATTATTTTAAAAATGGTCACTTTTATATCCATACCATATATCTGCTGGTTTCAGCTGAGACACAGGACCCACCAGTATGAAAAATCTTTACTGTGCATTTATTCTAAGATATAACTTTCATGCCATCACCTCGAGTATTTTTATGTAATGTATATACCGTTGTTCATACTCAATAGCTTTTCATCTAAATCTTCATCGACACACACCGTTTACATTCATCGTTGATCGGGAAGCTTTATATATTACCCTCACCATGTCATCCTTATGTTTTTAACTGTTTTGATTTTATTATTGCTGGTCAACAAGAAACATTTTATCAACTGTTGTTAATGCTATGCGTATCTTTTTCTATGGTGCTAAATAGCCTAAAAGTGCTGGATGCTGTGTAAAGCTAAAATCAATCAATCAATCTGTGCACTGATGAATGTTCTTCTGAGTCAATTTTATTTCTTTTCGGTCTGGAATACATCTGCTAAATATCAAATTATTCTAATTGATCTATCAACATTTGTGGACCTCTACATCATTCTCTAAAAAGCGCCAGGCAAACTGCACATCTTTTGCTCCCAAACATAAATTAAAATCTTTACCTACATCTAACTGGTCTTCACTAAATGCTTTAAGCTGTTGGAATATCGAAGACAGAAGCTGTTCCCTCAACCATTTAAAGAGTTCTCTTTTCTTTTTGTACCTTTTAAGACCCACAAAATAAAAGATCTCTGTTTTAATGAATGAGTCATAATAAAGTAAGAACTCTATAAATCCTCCATTTCTTTTTGAATACGAAAACAGTTGAAGTCTCTGAAATGCATTTCTATGAAACAAAGGTGAAGCAAAAGAAGTAGGGAAAGTAAATGAAGAAATACATTGCAATAAAAAGATTGAACATCATCTTGCAGAAACACGTTTTATTTGCCCCATTCATGTACAGAATTAAAATTAACACAATTAGGAAGAATAAGCAAAACAATGACAATGGACAATAGTGACTGTAATCAGTGCACTGACTCTCCTCTCTCTCTTCATCTCTCACTATCATTCTCTTCCTCCCTCTGTTTCTCATATAATGATTATTAACTTAACTGCATACCCATAGTCACTTTATCTGAGCTATTACATGTCTTTAAATATATGAAATTGTAATGTTTTTAGATGGACCTGAAGTTTTGTAAAATGAATGTAAATACTATCATATTTGTAGGTTTTGGGAAAGGATCATGATGAAGTTGACAAACCACATCCAATCCCAAACTTTTTAATAAAATTGCAATAAAATATGTTTAAAAGAAAAGAAGAATTTTTTTATACATTAACAGTTTACAAAAAAGATGAGGGTTAACATGAAACTACAATGTGAAATTAATTTCTTTTAGTGTAACAAAAGTTAACCAGTATTATTTAATACTAACTTTCAAATAAATGTGTAAATAAATAAAAATATTTAACAAAGAAGACATCCACCACATACTTTGTGAAACCATTTAAGGTAGTTATAAAATATATCACACTAACTTATGTATATACAATAAAGGTAAGGGAGATCACTCATACATATCACATGAAGTATACGTCCAGTGCATGTAGAACAAGTGCATCAACATACTGCTTCCTAGTGTTTTTTAGAATGAGTTTATTTCTTAGATTGTAAAGCCGGGTACAAACGTTAACAAGAAACAATACTTTTGACTGTTCAACTTGGGATTACTTATTTTAATTAGCATCACTCAACTACAGTGCTGCTGATTGGATTGAACTTACGTTTGTTGAAGTCCATAATGGTTTTGACCTTTACAATATTTTGCCTCTCTTCTAGTGTAATACACAGAACTCAGTATATACTGCATCTTGAATTTGTCTAATAATACAAAGAACTCAGCATTTACTGCATCTTGAATTTGTCTAATAATACACAGAACTCAACATTCACTGCATCTTGAATCTGTCTAATAATACACAGAACTCAACATTCACTGCATCTTGAATTTGTCTAATAATACACAGAACTCAGTATTTACTGCATCTTGAATTTGTCTAATAATACACAGAACTCAACATTCACTGCATCTTGAATTTGTCTAATAATACACAGAACTCAACATTCACTGCATCTTGAATTTGTCTAATAATACACAGAACTCAGTATTTACTGCATCTTGAATTTGTCTAATAATACACAGAACTCAACATTCACTGCATCTTGAATTTGTCTAATAATACACAGAACTCGACATTCACTGCATCTTGAATTTGTCTAATAATACATAGAACTCAACATTCATTGCATCTTGAATTTGTCTAATAATACACAGAACTCAACATTTACTGCATCTTGAATTTGTCTAATAATACACAGAACTCAACATTCACTGCATCTTGAATTTGTCTAATAATACACAGAACTCAACATTCACTGCATCTTGAATTTGTCTAATAATACACAGAACTCAACATTCACTGCATCTTGAATTTGTCTAATAATACACAGAACTCAGTATTTACTGCATCTTGAATTTGTCTAATAATACACAGAACTCAACATTCACTGCATCTTGAATTTGTCTACTAAGATATTTCAACTTGTTCTTGATCTACCAATTCTCTAGGAATTTTGGGGTCTCCGATGACAACTGGGGAACCTTTTAAATGTCTTTTACAGCAGCCTCCAATTTGTGGCATCTGACACAAACTGTCCTTGTAGCCTCTGATTAAAATACTCCAGGTGTATGCAAGATATCAATATCACAGTAGTCTACATCTATCTGGAGTTTATTCTGTAAAATGTCAATCCAAGTTCTATCCTTGAAAAATTCTTGTTCTACCATACACTCCATATAAATATACATATGTACAGTTCAAGATTTAGTCTCATGTAATTCTCTCTTCAGTAATGTTTTGCTGATCTCTTTTCATTTTAAACATAAAGTCCATGTTTTACATGGATTATCATAAGAGAAAAAAACTGGAACTTAACTGAATAGATGTACATGTTAAATTTTTAGGCATGTAACATTTTATAACAAGACAAGGTTACATTTAACCATATTATCGATCGATATTCATGCAACGATGACCTCAGAAAAAGCTTTGCAATGGCTGTACACTTGCAAGTTATTGCTGATTGCCTTATAAAATGAAAATGATCAACTAAATATATGTGCCATATATGCACCTAGTACAAATAGATGATTGTATTAAATACACAGTTCAGTAGTGGTTAATAAACTTTGCCTGTATTGGCATTATCATCATCTGCATTGGCATTATTATCGTCTGTATTGGCATTATTATCATACCTTGTCTTTAGTCAGCATGCAGTCATAGCCAGCTATTTGCTGTGTACGCATCATGGAAAGTAATTATTTTAATGTCCCCGACAATAAAACCCATTGGAAAAAGGGATACAAAACAAAACAAAACAAAAAAAATATATAAAAAGAACAGTAAACCAACTTACAATATGATTAAGTTAAAACTATTTACAACTGACATTTTTTTTAAACAATTTTATTCTAAAGGTATTTCGTATCACAGATAGTGGTATCAGTGCTTTTAACTTTGAACACATTGTTAAAAATATTAAGAACAAATCTCAAGCTCAAAGTGTGCAAATTTGCATGATCTTTGAAATTCTGCTTAGAATGAAGTTAGTCTCATATCCTAGTATCAGGATCTTTTAAACCTTGCTTCCTGCACTAGTATGCAGTACTGGTATATTTGAATTTCATAGTCATTCTGCAGTATATCATTCTGAAGGTTTATACCTGATCAGGAGTTTGAGTTGGTTCTTCAAACTATCTCGAGAGATTTGGAAATGTGTAAAATATAATTAGGACATGTAGGTTTTCACCTTCTGTCGGACCCTTCTGAAGCAGGTGAAACAGACATATATGTGTGGAGAACACTTCTCACACACTGTGCGGTGTTTGCATGGCAGAAACAGCATATTGCGCTCATGCTTTTCACATTCCATGCACATCATCTGGCGTTTTAGAGCCTCATTTGCTTTAACCATTGAGTTTGCTGCATCAGGAACGCATCTGCTGATTTCTGAAGATAAATTCAATCAAACAATAAAATCTAAATATACTCTTAAAAAAGAAATATAGACCGAACTATCTTAAAGAAGTCATGTAAGTAAATAAAGATATATTTTACTTATATATTTTTATCCCAAACAATGTGCTATATTTTCATTGCTTTATTTTTCTGCTGAAGATTGATTCTAAGTATAATAATAATAATAATAATAAAAATATTTTATGACAA
Source organism: Sinohyriopsis cumingii (assembly GCA_028554795.2). Classification (NCBI taxonomy): domain Eukaryota; kingdom Metazoa; phylum Mollusca; class Bivalvia; order Unionida; family Unionidae; genus Sinohyriopsis; species Sinohyriopsis cumingii. Next base: position 4,870,215 of record JAPYKE020000101.1, read on the forward strand.
GAAAATGAAATATTTTAAAATGATCGCGAAGAAGGCTAAAATCTGTATACACACACAAATGCATGCACACACACACACACACACACATATATATACATACACCCTCTTTAAATGTGACATGTCCATGTATAATTTGTATTTGATCTGGGAACAAATTAACACATTAACTTTGAACTAATAATGATCACTATGAGAGAGAGAGAGAGAGGGGGGGAAGACAGTCATCCTGCCTGACATCAATACTCCTCAGTGATAAATAATCTTCCGAGTATCATTTGTCCGAGTAATGTATTAATCAACAGGAATGAATCTTTTTTAAAACTGAAAATTCTCAAAGCATGTATATATTATGTGAAAAAACCTAAATCAGAAATAAACTTGTACAAAGATGTGCAAATGTCAATGTCTTTACAAGTTATAAAATCTTGTACTATCAAACAAATTTTTTGTAGAAATTAAAATAATATTATTATGTTAATGAGTTCCTGTTATTGGATAATTCAATTAATTGTCTTACGAGTATTATAACCAGCAATGAGCCATGTTGGCTCTGTGGTTAGCATACCAGGCTCTCAACCAGAAGGGTGTGGGTTTGAATCCTATCATCAGACCAGCCTACTAGGTTATCTTCCATGTTGTGTCTCTGGGCTAGGCACATTACTCCAATTATGATGAGACTATATATCCCTTCAAGTGCTGATGTGCCATAAAACACCAAAACAAACCACACTGCCCCCTGTAAGTATTCAGGTGATTATTTAGAATTTTATAAATAAACACAATTTTGTGATTTTCTTTGTTTTGCAAGTGTCTACCAACCAAGTTCATTATTCAAAACAACAATTGCTATCCCTCTATGAAGTACTGTTATAATTTTAACTCCTTTACACTGAATACTTTCTAAAAACTAACTTTCAACCTTATTACCATTACTAATTTGTCACTAGTATCACATACAAATTTTTCACTCCAAAAATACAATGAACATAAATGTTTTGGCATATATACATACACATACATATACTTCTAAGGAGAGCTGAAAATTAAGATTCTATTGCTTTTGGCACATCTAAAGTATCAGTCTATTATATTCTTCTAAGACTTGGTAAAAATATTTATTTCAGATTTTGTAGTTGTGAGGCATATATAGAGGGTGGGTAAGTCCTCCATACTGAAAAGAAACTAATGAGAATATCACGGTAAAGTTGATATTTTTGTGTGATTTATCCTTAAATTCAGTTACAGGACATTCTTTTCTACACAGAAGGAACAAGATAAGCTGAACTCTAGTTTGAGTAAATGAGGTTAAATACAGCTGCAGTTATGGCAACCCGGTCCCTCCGTCATAAAACTTTACCCAAACTGAGTCAAATTTCATAATGAAGGGGTCAGTTCTCTATGATCAGATCAAGCTATTATGGGTCTCTGAACCAACCTAGTTCATGTTAATAAAATTTGTATGTTCACTGCGTAATAAGATTAGTTACCTGCTTCATTTCTACAGGTATTGCTGTGTTTACTGATTGAGGATATGTTTCCTTCCTCCTCCTTGGCCAGTATTACATTCAATATGTCCAGGGCTCCATATTCCTCTTCACCTGTTATATTTAAAATTTCATTCAACATTTGCAATATACATACATGCCAAGTCTCCCGAATTGTCCGGGAGTCTTTTGATTTTCGACCCCATCTTTTGATCTACCGATTTGCCGACAAGATCTCCCGGAAATAAAAAAACTGCCAAGCATAGGTATTTCCAGCTAAAACAACATTTAATACATTGTTCACGACTACCGTAATCCGTCAATCAAGTTATTACAATCGGAATATTCTCTGCCTTTTCTGTCAATTCCAGAAATAAAGCTCGGATGTAATTCGTTTCCATTGAGAACTATATTCTGAACTACTTTTGTTCACATGGAGCAATATGGCAGTGGAAGAAGCCACATCACAATCGGAATATCATCGGCCTTTGCTGTTGTACAGTATGTAGTGCGCTCCGCCGGAGGTGAATTACCAAACACATAAAAATTGATGTATATTCCTACAACTACTTCCAGGGTTATTTCAAAAATTCTGGTGCCATGTCTAAACATCCGCTAATGGATTCAATGGAAAATATGCCTTCAAAAAAAAAAAAATATGTTTGCAAGTTCAACAGTGCTTGGATAGGCGAATTTAAATGTGTGAAGCGTAGTGAAAAGGGAGAAAGCTTTGCGTAATGCACAGCTTGCAACACACATTTGAACATTTCTAGTGGGGGAAAAAATGATCTTACAAGGCACTTGAAAAGTATGCAGCACATTGCAAACGAGAAATTGTCACATAATGTGCCTAAGGTAACACAAATGTTTGCACCAACATCAGTAGACAGTGTCACTAAAGCTGAGGTTCCATTTGCTAACTTTGTGGCAGAGGATAATTTACCATTCTTGGTTGCTGATCATTTTAGTGAGCTGTGTAAGGTTATGTTTCCTGACTCGAAAATTACTCAGAAATTTCGCTGCAAAAGAACTAAGGTAACAAACATTATTAACAATGCACTGGGTCCAACGTATGACAATCAAGTAACTTTACTATGCAAGGAAAACCCTTTCTCAGTGATGATGGATGAGTCTAATGACAGTGGTGATGAAAAGTGTGTAGCAATTCTTGTAAGGGTGTTTGACAGTGACATTCACAGAGTGACAACCAAATTCCTGGCTATGTCCATTTGCAATATTGGAACTGGCGAAAACCTTTTCAACTGTTTTCAAGAAGTCTTAACAAACAGACAAATTCCATGGAAGAACCTGGTAGGGTTTAGCAGTGACAATGCAAATGTAATGGTTGGAAAGAAAAATTCTGTCCTCTCCAGAGTTTGTGAATGGCAACCAAATGTAATTGACCTTGGGTGTATCTGCCATTTGGCCAGTACCTGTACACAGTATGGTTTGAAGAAACTGGCTGTCCCAGTTGAAGAACTTCTGGTCGACACCTACTATCACTTCACTTATAGTTCCAAGCGTAGAGAGGTGTATAAAGAATTGCTAGAGTTTACCAACACTAAGGAGTACAAACTGGCCAAGCATTGTAGCACAAGGTGGCTGTCACTCCAGAAATGCACTGCAGGCTTCCTTCAACAGTGGCCAGCTCTTCAGTCGTATTTCCAGAGCAATGAAGATGCTGAGAAGACAGGGAGTAGAGTGAACAGATCTGTGGAGAACATTAAAAACTCAGAGATGAAACTGACATACCACTTTCTTCTATACATCATGGAACCACTGAATGACTTTAACACCATGTTCCAGGCTGGTGATGCTATGGTGGGATACCTCCATGTGGAGATGGAACGAATTCTACGGAAATTCATGGGAAAGTTTGTGAAGACGAGTGTTATCACTGCATCAGCCAGTATTATGGAGGTCACCTTTATGTCACCAGAAAACCAGCATGACAACTCTTTGTTAGCAGTGGGTATGGAAGCCAGACGTTTCGTTCACAACAACACAGACAACATTTCTCCAACCCAGCTGAGCTCCTTCTTTAGGAGTGTCAGGTCCTTCTATGAGGAAGTTACAGCAAAGATGCTAGCCAAGTTTCCATTTAATGACCAGACCCTGAAGGCCCTTGGTTACCTGAATCCTGAGAGGAGATTGGAGATTTCAGTATAAGCTGTTCTTCAGCTGAGTGACAGACTGGTTACAGCAACTGACAAACAGTGTCAACTTGAAGACGAGTTCAGGGACTTCCAGCTCTCCCCAGCCTCAGACCTGCCCAGTTTCACTCAGGGAGAAACACCGCTGGATGTCTTCTGGGTAGACATGAGCAGAGTTTCCACACCCTTGAAGAAACCCTGATTCCCAAATCTGGTGAAGCTCTCTATGGCAGCACTCAGCTTGCCACACAGTAATGCAAACCCTGAGCGCTGTTTCAGCATGTTGAGGAAGATTCAGACAGACCACCATGGAAATTTATGTGGAAAAACTGTGTCGTCACTAATATCGTGTAAGATAAATGCAATGTGTGACTGTTTTGAGCTCAGACCTTCAAATGATTTGTGTATCGCTGCAAAAGGAGCTTCTCCACAAGACTGAAAGACAACCAACACATGTTGAAAAAAAACTAAGTTTGTTCGAGTGTTGAGGTTCCAATGTGTCATTATTTTTTTAACAACAGTGATTCTTGTGAAGACTTTTAAATTATTTTTATTAAGAAAATAAACATATAACAAAATTAATAAAGTTCAGTAACTATTATTCATTATAGTTATTTTACTTTTTTGTGGTATGATCTGCACTTTCGCACTTAAACTTATGAGAAAAATAGTCGTTACGCTAATCTCCCTGATTTGGACCCAATCTCCCTGATTTTGAACACAAATCTCCCTGATCTGGTTCCAGAAAACTTGGCATGTATGAATATATTTATACAATTTCAACTTATAATGTAAATATGAAATAGACCTTTGTCACATTTGTTTTGTTTACCCCACCACAACACTGGTTGGGACATAGTGTTACCTTTCTCTATCCATACATCTATATGTACATACACACCTTGATTAAGTTGTGTGTATAGGTCATTTCAGGCATTATGGTGGGACATCCATGAACCTTCATGTCATAAATTGTCCCAAATCGATAAGAAACACCATCTCTATCACATCCCTGATCAAAACTATGAATCTTTTAGAGTTATTTAGCATAAACATATGACTCAAGCAAGAAAATATTCACTAAAACAAGGTACCTGTGAATGGCACCAAGTAAAACAAATAAAATATTGGTACTTTGTTTGTGCAAAAGTAAATCATGCTAATATGAAGACTAAAAATTTTACTGCCATATCATAGCTACTTTGCAATAAATTTCCTCTGACAGACATGTAAAATGTCGCTTCCAATATTCCACTGAAAACATTATTTTATTCATTTGTACAACTGTTCCTATGTTATGCAAGTAAAAGGATCCACCTTTGCTCAGAAGATGATTGATACCTCTGACAACAGCCATGTCAGAGAAACCAGTCTGGATGACACTCTGAGCACAGTCTGCATCTAGCACGCTGGTCTCAGTCTTTCCTGAAACAGAGAGGTATGTATATTTGACCAACAGTGTCATGTCATTTAACTTTGCTGAAACAATAAAATAAAGGAAATACAATTTAATTCAGGTACATGCATCAAAATGAAAAGTCAAATGGCAACAGAGCTGCAAGGAAGTCAAATAATCTGAGTAGACTGGTAGACCAATATATTTAAAATCTGTATCCATTTTTACCAACATAAGGTCAAGTTATGTTGACCTTTTGATTCACCAATCAAATTACATCTTTTATATTTCTGAACGGGAAAATTTAAACTTTTCAAAGCTCATATGTATTTTGAATATATATCTGCCGTAAGACTATTTGACACATGAATCTGGATCCTACCTTACTTGTCTTACAATAGAGTGAAATCCATTCAAAAACAGTGAAAAAGACACAGACGAAGGTGAATGATGTACGCTTTGTTGTGATGTCATCAATATATTCTGATGTCTGTCACATGCTACCTTTTAATATCATTTGCCCTGTGCTGAAATACTGATAGTAATGTTACGTGTTTGGGCTAGAATAAACAGTAACACAGGAAGAGTGAAAAGAACAAGCTTTTTAAAATTTAACAAATAATTTATTTTCCAGGAAAAATTCTGTCAAAATGTAAAAAAAGAGAAGAATTTACGGTTTCAAGAATCAAATCCAAAAATAATCTAAGAATAAACCACAAATTAAATTGCAGAAGTCCTAGTAATAAATGTTCTAATAATTTCAAGTTCGAATCCTGTTGGAAAATCCAAGATGGATGACGATGATGTATGCTATAGTCAGTACTGTGCTTATCTACAGTTCCTTGTAGAAATACAAATAATGGCACACCAGTGTTGGAAATCCAAATTAAATTTGTAAGCAATGTCTTTCAAAAATTTCTGTGTGAGCATTCCTCCAGAGAAAAAAGAATTATTCCTTTTGAAATCTGAAAAGAATTAGAACTATAAATCTGGCTACAATAAAATAACTTGACATCAGCGCAAAAAGCCCAAAACTGAGAAATCTCTCTCAAAGCATCTGTATTAAAACTAACATATGCACGTAATGTAAAAATCGAAATTGCAAAATCAAAAGGGGGGGGGGGCATGTGATCGTGTTTTTGTCACGTGCACCAAAAATTACCCTGATGACAGCCAATCATTTTACCCCAAGAAATAAAAAAAAAAAAATTGTTTACATCTTAAATCATGTAGTCCCACATAACCTTTGAAACAACCAACCATTTTAAATAAAATGGAACTTGTTTATGAAAGTAGCTACAAATTCTGAAACAAGGTCAGAATTTAGATCAACACCTGGTGTTTAAAAACTAGCAGTCACAGTCAAACAATTTTCTGAAAAAGCATCGTCTGTAGTGAATAAATTTACATTATGATAGAATACAAAATTTAAAACTGACAAACAATTAAATTAAAATAAATATGAATTAAATCAGATATATGTAACAATAAATAATTCCTGACTTTCCCTCCTAAGTATCTGGCAAATTCTTCCTCTAAAGCAACTGTAAAGAAAATATTGCAGCATGATGCAGTTTTTAAAATTTAGTTTTCTCCAGGTGGCATTTTACCAAATAACTGTACATCATTTTGACAGTGATGCTACCATGCCCAAACGAGACTTTTCACTGTGAGGAATATGAAAGAGACTGTTACTAACAATAAATCACCATAACATGCAATGCAACACTTTATCTGAGAGGCTACTAAAATTAAGTGGACGGGGAATTTTAATGGTCATGAAAACTTGAACTTTTATTGGTTCCTGTCAAATCTCTGTTAAGATGGAGATCATGACATCAGATTGCCCTTCAGACTAAAGTGTCATTTGATGCTCTCAGTGCATTCAGTATCTATTGATATATTAACCTTGATTACCATCCAGGTTTAGAGTCTTTATGTACTCTGTCACTTGTTCCTCACCATTTACTGCAGGGTTTTCATCCTTTACAAAAAAAGATTTGTCACAAATGCAATCCAATAAGAGATATTTTAGTAAAACATACCTGGGACACAGGGAAGGCACTTTTAATGTGGAGTACTCTCCCAAAGAAGCAATTTAGAATTTTCTGATAATTTTAATACGAACTATGTGAAATCAAAGTAACCTGGCATATATTTTTAAAAATCTGCCTTCCATGGGTACCATGTATGAATAATTGGAATGGCTCTAAGAGTCAAAATAAGAAGCTAATAACACTGTCATAACTTTATGAGAAAGACACAAATTTGACACAAACATGAAACATCATTCGATGGAAATATAACTGTACTAATTTATACATGATCAATTTAGCACCTAAAATATAAAACCAGTTCACATGATTGCTAAGGCATAATTTATCCATTAAAAAGAATGACATCAACATTCGGAATTTTGGCATACAAAGCAAAAAAGGATCTCGATTAATGATTCAAATTTTTAAAATTCATCTTCATACAAAGATAAGTTATGAAATACCTTCAACTACAAAAAGGATAATGTAAACTAAAACAGGATTAAAAAATTAGCTTGCCAAAAAAAAAAAACACATCTGGCTTTCGTCTGTAGATTTTGATATTATACATGAACTATGTCTATAGATTGTATCTAAAATGGCAAATTAAAATATTCCCTGTAAATATACAAATAACAGGAAACAGGAATTTTGTAATTTGGACTATGTATGAGAAAAGTATAAATGTCACCAGAATTAAACTTATACTCACATAGGTTACTTTCGTTTTTGTTTAAGAAGAAGATTATACTCACAATGGAATGCCAAACAAACCAAACATAAATTTAACTCTGGTAAAAAATGCATTAAAAAAATATATTTTCAAAACAAAGCAGCAGCAAAAAATGAAAAGTCATATACATGATTAACACTTATAATTTATGATTTTTCTTTTCCTTTTTTTAAAAGAATAACAAAATATTGTCAAGACAATTGTTTTTTATATCTCTGTTGAAATGAACAAGATATGAAAATACAAAGAACCAATGTATATAATGTTAAATGTTACCATTAATAATTTTCAAAAATTCTCTGTACATTCTACTAAATAACAGAAATGAAATGTTTTACCTCTTCTGCTGATTCTTCATCCATCAGACGTACTAACTGAATGAATTCTTCCCCTTTGACATCTCGTAAATAATCACAACCAGAAAACCACCGTGCATGCTCAATCCACGGGTCATCTTCCGGTTCCCAGTTTTTCAAGCCTCCATCACAGGCAAAACATCTAACGACATCTGCTGTCCCTAAAATTAAAATGATGGTGATGCTCATTAAAGAAACATAAATCTTGAGCTGTAAATTGAGTATATCAAACTGGTTTTATATATATTAGAGAGAGAGAGAGAACTATGTAGTACTTTACTAAAGAAAAAACAAGCTATCATTAATACTTTCACACAATATTTAAACCATAATCCATCGTTGATCGGTAATTGTCGTTGCTTGATCCATCTCCAATCTTACTATAATACATATGTTTTTATTTCCAGTTGGGAAATTGCACAAGTATTCATAATAAATCTTTCCCAATGAAATGAACTACATGAAACTGTATGACTGCTTAACGATCATATAGAAGTTTTCCAAACTATAGGTGCATGTGTATTTTATCAGATTTCATATTCACACTTAAGTTGTATGATTACATCCAGGTCAGCTGTACCAAGTAATTGAGAAATTAATAGGCTAATCACCAGAGGTCTTGGAAATGCTTAATTATGCATATTTGGATGCCAATTTTTATCTGGGACACAGAACATCACTGAAGTGGTTGTCCTCTATACGTATGTAATAGGTGTGTGGCAAAATTCAAAGACTTGCCAGTCCTGCTTCAGCCACCTGCTTTGTGGGAAAATGTGTTGATCAATTAGCTGTGCTGATATTTACAATGACAGAATTTAGTGACTAAAAGACCCCTTGATGTACATACATGTTGCCATTATAAGAGTACATCAAAAAGAACATGATGCAATAGCTGGCTGGCAAGCTCAAAGGCTTTGACTGGCGGCCGGGTGAGAAAATGTACTGATATTTACAGTGATTGAATTCACAGGCAGAAAGACCCCCGAGATGTAAATGTGGTCATTTACATGAGTACATCAAATAAACAACTTTAGCTTTCACTATTGTGTTCATTTCCGAATGTAGCGGAATAAGTGGTGCACGTGACCTCAGAATCAAGACTTAGAAAAAATGCCATTCATAAATGTGGACAAGTATTTTGGGGTTAAACGGCAAACTTATGAAGATTGAAACGAGATTCAGAAGATTGCTAAAGCTGCTAGAATTGATAGTTTGGATGGGACAGTAGCTAAGTGTAAGAAAGGGTGATGCCTAGCTTAGTGTTTGGAATAAGTCCTTACTTGGATTGACAAAATTCAGTCTCACTCTGATGGATGAACAAGAGCTATGTCTGTGTTATAAAGAATGTAGAAATTAAACTCAATGGCAACCAATGGTTCTTCTAATTTTCATAGTTTTTTGGGAAGGGCCAGGGGTCACGCTATCAGGCAAAGTGGGTGACTAAGTTGCCAAAAAATGTAAACTTAGCCTTCTTCTGCTAGGAAATCGAAAACTACTTTGCCCTGTGATTTTTTCAGTGGTACATTGACTGACCATAAATTTTTAATGCTCCTCGCCTTAGCCTGGTTAGTTCTAGTGTTGTAGCAAAATGTATTCATCAAGACATCAGTAGCTAGGCCTAGTTTTGATCAATTATGTTGACAAACTCTTGCTCATTCACAAGCATATGTTTTGATAACTGATTGACCATTAACCCTTTTCCGAGTAAGGTAACAACTATCAATTTCCTGCATGCTGTCCTTTGATGATAAAAACATACAAACTTGTATTTTGAAACTTTAACAATATTGTGTAAATACTAACTTGTGTTTTAAGATCAGAATCGGTGATCTGGATATATATTAACTGCCTCTTGTACACTATTTCGTCATAAAATTAGTTTGAAACTGTAAGTGAACCAGTAGGCCTAACGGGAAATAATGGCAGACTTTGCAAAGTCTGGGATGTACCAGTTCAGAAAAATATACAGTTCATTAAAAGCAAAGCCAAGGTAATATTTTATAACATAATTAACTTTAAAAAGCAAATTATGTAGGTCAGAAACGTATGGGACAATGCTATGTTGTGGAATTTGCAAGATGTGCTGTAAGGTCTAAGTTGTTTTCTGACTTGAGACATATTTGCGAAAATACAGGGAAAAAAACAGCAAAGCAGATACTATTTAACCATTGCCTAAAATTACAATAAGTATGCTAATACTTTAACTGTAAAGAAAACTTGTTTTAGCAAACTTTCTGTCTTTTGGGCAATGGGGGCTGTGCTGGCTCTACCCCTTTTTTCCATTCCGCCCATGAGAATAAAATGATGTGTTACTGTAGTACTTAATGTTGTTGTCGGTATATATTAAGCTGTTTTGCTATTGCTGCATGGTTGTAAAGTTTCTATGACTTTCACTCTATCGATTTTTATAAAAGACATGTCAGTCAAAAATGTAAATAAAAAAAGCATATGGTGGCTGACCCAGATTAACGGACCATGGGGAACAACTATATTATCACAGTATTTGCTGAACTTAGGTATGGTAGAATGCACGCAGAAAAATAAACAAACCATAAATTTGTAATACTGTCAATGGACTATTGTAATAAAGCAATATTAAAGTGAGTGATTACATTACAAAAACCTATAAATCTAAAAATAGATGCACTCACGTCTGTGTTGATTCTGTAGGAAAGAAGGGTTTAGTTTATATACCAACTATAAGGAGACATGTCCGTAACTGTATGCATTTTTTTTGTGTTATGTATCAATAGTTACGGTAATGTTTTATCTGCAACAATGAAATGAGGACGAACAAAATGATTTGAAGATGTGTGCATCTGCCCTCATGTACATGGTACAGGGGTTGTTTCAAAAACACGTTTAGAAATCTTTGAAAGAGCTTTTTTTGTAAACTTTTAGAAAGTATAAATAAATAAAAGAATTTTTAAAAAATTTATTAAGGGTAGTTGATTAAGCATTTTTACTAACTTGAAATCACAGTAACATAATCTGGTTACTCAGTTAAAATTTGTTACAATGTAATTTCTGTTATTCTCTTTTACAGTCATATGGCCTTCTAAAAAATAAAGTATCGCTTAAATCCAAAATTAAATATGAATACTGGGAAATAGAGGGCTTAATTTAAATAAAAGTAAATATAAGTGTGTGTGTGTGTGTGTGTAGATATATATATATATATATATATATATATATATATATATATATATATATTGCATTTCTTGCTTCATGTCCACTTCTCCCTGTTGAGCTCTCACTTCTTCCTGTTCTGTCCAAAAGGAAAAGTAACTTTTCCCTAAAATTCAAATATAGCTTGACCCCTGAAGGGGACAGCAACTTTTAAAATCCTAATGTGACATCTGATCACAATGAATCATCACTTTAATGAGTCAACTCAATGACATGTAGTATACAATGGGTTATTTTTTTAATGTTTAGGGTTAGTTTTACTATGGTTGCAAACAATAATCAGAAGGAAGAAAATATATTCATGTAAATTTCTAACAAAGAGATTATATATATATATATATATATATATATATATATATATATATATATATATAACTGACTGTCCTAAATTTGTGCCCCATGTTTCTTGCGATCTCACACACGTTTTGAGATCCTGATGTCATCAACTATAGGTCATTACCTTTTGTTAACTGTAACAGTAAGTGCTGATTAAGAAATATTTTATGAAATCAAATGAGAAGGCCACCACATAACTAGTTTTAAAAAAATGGGTGATTTCAACCCCATTGTCAAAAGGTCGAGCAAGTGTGTTGCATAATGAATATTTTAGCTTGATGCAAACTCATACCAGGAATGAAAAAAATCCATAGAGATATTTGGTTACTATATGCAAATGAAAACCTTAACAAAAGCGTTTCTATAACTGTTATCTTGACCCCTGGGTCAAGGGGTAATTAAGAATGTTAAAGACTTAAGTGCCTTAGTATAATGTATCAACCCGAAATAAACAAAATATATCACATTTAGGAAGCATAAGCAAAACTATAACAAAACTTTTTAAATCAAATACAATTAGTACTAAGGATTCGACCCCACAGTCAAAGGTCAGATGCATATGAAAAACTTCAACCAAAATCGTAACAAAATGTTGGCAACGACGACACTGTCAATGGAAAAGTATAACTACTATGTCTCATTTGCCACAAATATGAGGTTAACAAAAATAAAATCTTGTCTAACCCAAAAAGTAAAATCCGGCCTGCGTCAACTCTTTTGGTCTCTGGGTAAGATGATCAGGCCATTTCTTGAAGGTTCCAAGTCGCTCTTTGTAGGTGCTGTACTGAGGACTTCTGACACGTCTTCCAGCTAGTAGGCAGAAGCTATCTGCCATAAAGTTGCTAGTGGTAGGTAACAGAGAGTCAATATCTGCAAATGTTAAATAGAAATCTTCAGCAAATCAGAATGTTTAAGAATTTTCAGTTTTCTTAGCATATCCCTACCCAACCCCATCTCTCTACTGCAACATTCTGGTCTCCAGTCCAGCAATGTAGATCAAAATTCTTACTGTAACAAATGTCCACAACCAGTTAAATATATCCAAAAATTTGTTCATCTCTATCTCTAACAATACTGGAAAATAATTTTAAAAAGTACATGAACAGTGTGATGTGCATAATTATGTTTCATCAGCAGTTTTCTAAAAACCCAAAATGCAAATCAAAATGAGGTGCTTCAGAGGTATATGCATATTTCATTTAGTCTTCTTCAAAGTGCTAATTTTCACCATGATTCTTCTTAGATTCATACTTTCATTTCAAATGTCTTCAGTCAACTGGTGGTCAGCTGATGTTTCTTTCAACTATTGTCTGTACACTTGAAAAAACAATGAATTTTGCCAAATTGTTTTCTTCAATCAATGTATGAAGAAGTTTATTTCAATGATCATGTGTCAGATTTTACTAACTGCCAAGTTACACAGCAAATGACAATGATTTAGCTACTACAGACATTGTACAAGCAAGCCATTCCATTCCAATATAACATTACTCCCTTCAACTTCTACAAAATTCATAGAACTAAAGAAACAATGTGTCTGTTGACCATACAAGCATGATGTGAAAAATAAACTCTCATACAGTTTTGTGTCATCTTTATCGACAGTGATCTGAAGGATTTTCAATTCTGTTTCAAACCCAGTATAAGAAAACAAAGATATGAGGCGATTCCAAGCATGCACATTAAATGGACTCTTTAACACATTATTTCAATGTCATTACTTGAAGGCTGTGGATTACATTTTTATTGTTACTGGTGGCAATGGTGTTCTTTAGGACCACCAGCAAGTCAAAAAGTGGACACTTACAAATTCTCTGGAAAGACAGGTATGAATGGATGTTGTTGTTGGTGGTGGTGTGGTGAACTACACTTCTGTGGTGCAGCTTCTGATATTTACCACTATTTGACGGATTCTCTATGGAGTCAATTTGAAGATCATTATCTGCAACCAATGGGATGTCAATTTCCTCCAACTCATTTCTGATTTGTTCATGTCCCTCTGGTTGAAGTTGCTGTCTTTGAGCAATGCTGCTTTCATATGACCTTTGTCTTTGGTTGTCACTTCTGTAAGATGCTTGGTTTTCAGTGTCATTTCTCCCTTGCAGCTGTTGTTCTTGACTTGTGGATCTGCCATGTGGCTCATGGGCCTGACTGTTATAGCTCCTTGAATTCAGATCAAAGCTTAGTACTGCAGAAGACTCCTTAGTGATAAAAGCATGTGGGTTTGAAATCATGTGGGCAACTGCATTTTGTAGGCTTACTGGATTATCTGTGTTTCTGGAAGCAAAGGGAGTTTGAGCCATGACATCAAGTACTTTCTTGTTTTAATGTTGTCAAAATTCAATTACATCTTATTACTAAAGTATTATTTTTCCTTAGGAACTCGTCAAGAATTAGGAACCAAGCAAAATTACCTGCAAAAGAAACCAGAGGTATGAACATCTAACCACAGAAATTCACTTGTAAGATTGTGTATCTCAGGCAAAAGCTGAAAATGTCTGGTGTTAATTTTTTGAGGTTATATATGCATAGATATACTTTATAACACAAATAAAATTAACCACGATCACTCCCACAAAATTATTTGACTATGAAATAAATAACAATCAATTCACACATGCACAAGAAAAATGCTATCCCAATCAAAACAGTGAGCTATCTGAAGGCATAATAATTTGTATTTATTGGAAAATAGATTTCAAAGTCTCCATATTTTTAAATCTTGTTTCTTTCATCATGATCATTGTTACCATCATCATTTTTATTATCATTAATATTGTTGCTGATACTGTTACCAAACATTTACTATTATGGATTTTATAACTTTTAAAAACTTCTCTCATTCATCTTTCTCAAACAATGTTTGTAACATTGACGCTGCCATCAAACTTTAGCTATATCACAAGCAAGGAAATGATAGATAAATGCTTTTTATAAGGATTCAGCAAGGCAACTTGGGCTGGCCTGGGTGGGTACTGAACTTGTGACCCTTGGATTACAAGTTTGATACTCAACCAATTGAACTACCGTGGCTCCCTAAAGAAATAATAGATAAATTCTTTACTGTATGGAAGAAAATTTTTCCAATTACTGATTTTCAGTTCTTTATCACTCACTCCTTTTTCCTTTCAACTGTATTAAATTCAAGATGCGAACCCACTTTAGCTGTGAACACTCACTGACTTTCATTTTTATAATTTTGAACTATTAATTAAAATTTAAGTTTTACATTTCAAATTTCAGACATAAATATCTACATTTAAATTCTCAATTTAAAATAAGCCAAGTACATGACCAACAAAATTTTTTTACCATGGTATTTTTTAAAAATTAAACAAATTTGAGGAGTTGACTAAATTATCTGAGTACCATTTCTAAGATTCTGAATCCATGAAAATCACTAAATTGAAAATGGAACATGTCTTTTCATCTTATGTGGTGAAGCAAGCTGTACATTTCAAGCTCTCTCTTCTGTGATTGTCTCATTGTTGTGAATATGATATTGGGGGTCAAAGGTCATATAAAAATGTGCAACCTCTAGAAGGTTCATGCTACTGAATAAGAGTGCTGAACATACGGCACAATCTTGTTTATAAAGCAAAGTTCATAAATCTTACTTTCCCCTGTTTTCAGTGTCAAATAATACGATTTAAAGCAAGTAGTTTTTGAAAGAATGCTTTTCTCACTCACCACAATAAATGCAAAATTGGAAATTGTAACAAATGTAAATTTGACAGTGTGAAAGCTATCATGTCTGTGACATAAAACCATTCTGAATTAGGGACCTCTCACTGATTTTTGTACTAGGAGGGGAGGAGCAGCTATTTCTTCAGAAAAAATTGTCCCTCAAATAACTTGAAAAATTAACCTTGCTCAGATTTATTTGAAATAAAATATACTATATACATTATATTAGCTTAAAATAAAAATTCTTGATGCTAACTCAAAAATGATGATCCAGTTTGAAAAAAAAATCAACCCCCAGCCACCTCTTCCCCCCAAAGTTTTTTTTTTACCCCTAAGACCATTCAGTTTCAAGAAATGCTTTAGTCAGTTTTACTTGACTATGAAAAGGACCAAGTATAATCATGGATATAATTTAATATCAGATATACTTCAAAGAATGTATTACAAATATTAAAATATAAAACAAGAAACAGAACAAGTAAAAATAAAATTCCAAAGAAAAATATGTTTCTTAGAATAGTAGAAACATTACAACTAATGAGTCTGAAAGACCAGCATCTTTTTCCAAATTTCTTTTTAAAAAAAACATTACCAAGAATTAACCAGAACTCTGCACAAAACAGATGCCACTCAACCAAAAATGCCTAATGAACTGTAGTAAGATCTTAAACCAGGGGTGTCAAACTCATTTGCTTTGGCGGGCCAGATTGGATATAAATGTACTGCACTTGGGCCCTATGGAACATGAACTATGATAACAGATAAGCATAACAAATCTGACGCTAGCAGGAGACCTGGAGTGGTCTGCAGGCTGGACTAATGAGTTTGGCTGAGCCATATGTTTGACACCCCTGTCCTAAACTTTTTCACCCAATAAAAAATAAAGCTGAAAATAACCTAAACTAATGAGCTAAGTCATCTTTGAAGATTTGCCATTGCAGAATTTTCCCTTATGTGAAACAATAGACTCCAACACTGTATTATAGTGGGCTCTATATTACTGAGACAAATGGGATTTCCCAATTATTTCTGAACACACGCCATTTAGCAGCTGTAGCCAATAAGGATTCAAACCTATCATAGCTCAATTTCCTCCAAATGGCTACATTTTTGGTAAGTCTATAAGTCTACATTGAAAAACAATGAATATCACTTGTTTTATAAAGTGCATGCAATTCCATTGATCACCATTTTCAAAACTCTTGTCAAACTTATGATACCTGCAGTGGTTTTGATTGCAAAATATACTTGTGTATCATCTGCTGTTTGATGATTTTAGGTCATATACATACAGATGGTAACATGCATGTCCTTAAAATGTTAAGCTTGGGATTTCATACTGTGGTAGCCAATATCTACCAAAATTGACAAACTGTTTATTATGATCATACATACTGTACATAAATAGGAAAACAAAAGCAGCAAACTTTTTTTTAAAAGAAAAAATCAGTACTATTACAAAAACAATATTATTAATAATCAATTCTGTATATATATATTTCTTTGACCACATGGCATTTAAAATTCATATGAAGTTAAATAACATGTTAATAATTTCTAATGTTGTTATTCATGGATTTCAATTTTAATTGTGTTTGATTTAATCATTAGACCCTTCTGCTTCGTTTTTGTGGAAATATTCAGCCAGTGCATTTTAGCGTGGTCATTCCTGTTTATTTTAATGCATGCATGCTACCATATCTAAGTTTGGCAAATACTGTGATAACATAGTTGTTCCCCCATGGTCCATTAATCTAGGTCAGCCACCATATGCTGTTTTTATTTACATTTTTGACTGACATGTCTTTTGTAAAAATCGATAGAGGGAAAGTCATAGAAACTTTACAACATGCACCAATAGCAAAACAGTTTAAAATATACAGACAAAAACAGTAAGTACTGCGATAATACAGCATTTTATTCTCATGGGCATAATGGAAAAATGGGCAGAGTCAGCAAGACCCCATTACCCAAAAGACCGAGAAGGTTTGCAAGCATAAGTTTTCTTTACAGTTAAAGTATTAGCACACCACAGCATTTGTTTGTACACACCACCCCACTCCACCCCTGATTTAAAAAATGAATAGCAACAAGGATTTAAAAAAATTGCATTATTGAGGCACTTGGTTCACAGGCACTTGATTCATGGGGAAACCAATGATGATACACATGAATAAAGTGCCTGTGACTTGGTTCAGGGGACACCAATGATAACACACTCCCAATCTGCATTGTTTTCCCCCTTAATCAAATGACCGCTCCGGTGGCCTAGTGGTTGGAGCATCTGCCTCGGATGTGGGAGTTCGTGGGTTTAATCCCTGGCCGAGTCAAACCAAAGACTTACAAAAATGGTACTAACAGCTGCCTCGCTTGGCGCTCAGCATTAAGAGATTAGTGTTAGGACTGGTCGACCCAGTGTCAGGATAATGTGACTGGGTGGGACATCATGCCACATGTCTGCGGCATGATGCCCCAGTGCTAGACATCACTAAAAACTGCCACACTGCAGACATTGTAGTGATTTGACTGAAAAATTGTTAAAGCTACGTTAAAAATCCAAATCACACACACTTATTCAAATGCCTGTGTAGAAGAACAAGTAGATTTCTGTTTATTTTTCATAATTTTTCTTCTTACATTACAGGGAGCGCTACAAGCAATATCAGAAGAAGCAAAAAAGAAAAAGATCTTGTTGGCCTTTTGCCCATGTTGGTGATTCTGGGTTTCTCCATGTTGCTGCAACAGTGGCAGGTTTTCTGGTCATTGTTCTGATAATAAAACATGTTGAGAAGTTTGTGTTTTTCCGTTTCTCTATCAATATTACCTGACTCGTTTATATTTTCGATTTATTTGCCAACAACATTGGACATTGGTTTTTTAACTATTGGACAGCGAATGTCATGGACATGTAGACTGAGAGATTTTGGTGTCATATGACTAGTATGGGGCCGTCCATTTAGTACGTAAGCATGGTGGGGGGATAACCCAAATGCATACACTTGTGTATGGATGAGGAGGGTCTACTGATAATGTACGTACACATAGGAAACGGGTGGGTGGGTGAAACCTTGATAATAATTTGTTTAATGCGTAACCTATTGGTGTTTGAATTTTAGCGGACACGAGACAAACTTTTTAAAGTTATGCAGATTATTTCTTTGATACAGATAGGCATTCAACGCTGGTGGACTGTTTTAATAATCACGTTAATATTATTAATCCTTGATCGTTTCTGCGTGGATTAAATATAGGCCGTTCTAATAATGGGGTAGGGGTCAAGCATATGTACGTAGGTGGGGGGTGTAAAAAAAAAAGTGCGCATGTGTACAGGGAGTGGGGTAGGGGTCAAGCTTAGTACTAATATTAGTACCTTTACTCCTACCTCGTGGACAACACAACCACAACAAATCAAGCTGAGACTACGACATCGTAGCTAGGGTCAAGCTTTGCCAGATTTTTGCGTACGTACCAAGTGGATGGCCCCTAATGTAGTGAGTTCCATTTCAGTTTAATGAACTCTGTAATTTCACCTCATCTGTCAGCAGATTAAAGACATACCGAATGTTAAACTCGCATTTCTGGACAAATAAATCATTTTATCGATTCATACAGGTACGGCCGGATGTAAAGTTCCTTCAAGTTTGCTAGGCCGGATGTAAGGTCCTTCAAGTTTGCTAGGCCGGATCGTACGCGGCCTCATTATGCCTACACCAGTGTTTCTCAAACTTTTTTGTCTTGCGGCGCACCAAAAAATCTATAAAAAATCACGGCACACCTGTATAATGGGCTGCATGTATTTATTATTACACTATTATTATAATTAGAAGGATCGAGTTCTCCCGAGATCTCGTACAAGTCTCGCGTTACAAAAGAATCCAACGAATGACAGTTTTCGTTTTTATATGTTACTTTTTTAACTTCTGCGACATTGATTTACCATTTAATTTTTCGATATGTTAAAGGTATCAAAACGCTAGCAATTTTAAATATTTTTCAAAACTCCCACGGCACACCTGCCGCGGCAACAGTTTGAGATCACTGGCCTACACCGTATGGTAGCTTTTCAATAGGCAAATGACTCTGACCCCAACATAAATGTCTAAACATATAATACAAAATAGGACGGCAAGGGTCAGAGGAAACTTTGATTAACCCAGTTTCTACAGGGAGTGTCGACAGGGCATACTTGTATAAACGTGACTTCCGTCACAGGGACTAGTATCGTTGCTTAAACTTGACAGTTTACGCAACGATACTAGCCCTTGTGCTTCCGTGAGAACAAACAAAATATGCGCACTCGCTTGAACTTACGAAAGAAAATGATCAACATAAGATATCAACTAATGAAAAGTCTTAAATTTCGTCGGAACACATTTTCACAAACAATAACAAATAACCACCTACATTGGAAAAGTCAACCTGTTGTCACATGAATTCAAAACATATTCCAAAATGGACGCATATACAAACAGAAAACTGCCGTACTACGTCGTTTGATATAGGTTTTATTTGGGACAGTCCAATTTTAGACAGGGAGGTTTAAACGGTCTCCCTCTTACAGTAGTGTCTTGCTTAGAAGCAAGTTGAGGAAGGTATTTGCTTACTTCACTATTTTGTAACCCCCTACCATTTCAAAAACAAAATGCATCAATGATAGAACAAAATGCACAAACCTTAGTCAATTCATTCATCTAGTTCTACTTTTTAACATGATTGTCACCAAGGGATCCCTAAGACAATCAACTTATTGGATGTGTTTTGGGATTTTTCACAACCCGAGTCATATCGCTACGATGTCTGCAGTAAGGCAGTTTATAGTGATGTCTAGCACTTGGGGATCATGCCGCAGACATGTGGCATTATGTCCCATCCAGTCACATTATACTGACACCAGGCCGACCAGTCTTAACACTAGCCTCTTAAAGCTGAGCGCCAAGCGAGGCAGCTGTTAGTACCATTTTTATGTCTTTGGTATCACTTGGCCGGGGCTTGAACTACCTTCCGCACCCGAGGCGGATGCTAACCACTGAGGCCACCGTAGTACTAATATTAGTACCCTTACTATTACCTCAACCACAACAAATAAAACTGAGGCTACGACATAGTAGTTAAGGCCTCAGAGCGGTCATCACCTTATTGGCATTTAAGACGACATGGGAGAAGTCGATGTAAACAACCACGTGCTCAATGTCCTTTTCTGGTTCTAAGAACACTCCATATCAATGAACACTGTCGTCTGCATCCAGTATTTGCATATTTTTTAATTTATTATTTTTAATATTGAACTCTTGTATAAATGTGCTCAAAGATGTGACTCCTCATCTCGCGGAATTACGAAGACGCTGAACTACATCACATACGTTGCCTGAAAACATAAGACTCGCCCATTCAAATATGGCCTTTCAAACATAGCGTTTCAAAAGAAAATACAGTTTGGTTTGAAACACTAACAGGTTGACAGGCTAGGGACCCCCTGGCGACAGTCAGGTTTGACATTATAAATTGTTAAATTAAATGACTAAGTTTTGTGCAATTTTTATATCTTTGATGTTTGTTGGGTTTTTTTAAACGGTGGAAGGGGGTGGGGGTGGGTCAATCAAACGAGACGGGTAAGCCAATACCATAGTCATACAAGTAAGAGGCAGCACTAATCAAACCAGCCACTAGGAACATTACAAAAACATGCCACGAAACAGCAGGTGTGTCAAGTAGGCATTTCTTTCGTATTTTGAAAACTTCAGTCTAAACAACGTTGCTCAAACGTTACATCTTTATTTGTTGCTTCGAATAATATCCGTTACAGTTCTTTATTTTTGGGTGTGGTTGGGAGGGTAAAGGAAGTTCAAATCTATGTAAAAGTGCGCATTGTTAACGTTATGATTTACCCATCCACGGGTCATGGGAACACATGTAAGTATATTTATATTCATGTTGATATCGCCTAAATATAGAAACTGGGATTTCGCTACTTGTCAGCCGAATTTTAAGGATGTTAATGCAGGACAGTATATTTATAAACATGTTTACAATTTATATTTTTAGACTTTTGTACAATGGAATGCAGCCGGTGCATAAAAACACCGAAACACATTGAAAACACTGAAACGCACTAAAATGATATCGTATATAACTAACTTTGTTTAAAAATATATATTACTAATATTAAATTATCAAAGTTATTAATAATACATATAAAACAAATGGTAAACTGTGGTATATACAATATAACTGACGTGTGTTTTGGTGTTTTCGATGTATGTTTCTTTGTTTTTGTTGTGTACACATGCACAGTAGGAACGGCGCAGATATTTGATGGACACGTGTATTGATTTTTATGCAACTCACTCAACTGATTACATGCAGTATTTGCGCTTCTGACTTGTAATCCAAAGGCCACTGATTCAATACTTGTCCATGTCAGACCGGGTCGGTTGCCTCAGTATGTATGTAGGAACGTGCCATGAAAATTCATCTAGATAACTCAAAAGAAAATGAAAGTGTCTATTCACACTGCCGTATACTTTTGGAAACACTATTAGCACGGCTGCCGTGTGCCAACAATTGAAAATACTATCCGCACGGCGACCAGTCGATGCGTTAGTCCGAGTTTCCTCTGACCCTTGCCACCCCAGTTTTCATATTTGAACGTTTGTGTTTAGGTGTAGGGTCAGAGTCCACTGCCTTTCGAAAAGATGGACTTCGCTGACCATTTGGTGTCAGCATAGGGCAGCCAGCCCAGCAAACTTTAATGATCTTTCATCGTGTTATACCTACATGAAATCGATAGGAATATGATTTATTTTCTCAGAAATTGCGAGTCATAGACATGTCATAACATAAGCAAAGAAATATCTTTCAGAGTTTAAATCATCAGGGTCGGATTGGCGAAGGGGGGGGGGGTCAGGTCCAGGGTTTCAGCCCCCACCCCATACCCGCCAAACAAAACCATAGAAACAAAAGAAACGTACACAACACAGTCACTTGTCCCTTGACATCTGACCATCGTTTTATTCTTGCGCATTTATGTTGGATATTATCCCCGCTTTGAGTAAACATGCACAGAGTTTTTCTTTGGTGCCCTTTTGAGGAATGTCAGGGCCCTTTCGAAATTTTGGACCCCCCCCCCCCCAGGTAAATTTAGAAAATTTACATTAAAAAACAACTTGACCTGATACTTCCCTGATCACTGTAGTCGAATGAAAATATGTGATCTATCACGTATACGATAATGTATTGAATTCCGTTCTATGCTATTTTAAATTTAGTTTTCGTATATGCTTTGGTATATATTATTGAGATTTAATGTACACAAATGTAAACAAAATATAGCAGAACATAATTCATAAACAGCTGACATTACCTAAAAAATCTGTTACTTTCAAACTCTTAATAAACTTTAGCTAGCCAACACTTCAGCCTTAACAAATAAAATAATTTTTTTCTGTGTAAATAGCGGAAAAAGTTCATTGATTGGGTGACAGTAATGGAGTTTCCATCCACGAGATTCATTCAGTGTTTTGTTCGAAATTCTCCATTTGTTACTGGAGGTGAAGGCGTGCATTGCACAAGGTTTAAGAACAATAATTTACAAACATGGAATTAAGGGTAATCAATTGCATAAATGTGTATATTTCACAGATCAGGTACGCCGCAGCCGTACGAATATCGTTATGTAAATTACCACAGGTGCTCGACGCGAGCCTAATGTTTGAAAAAAAGCAATAGCCTGAAGGAAAAAAAAAAATTATACCGAGTGACAAAATGTCTTCAGATTACCCCATGACCCGTTCTGCCAAAGGACCAGGTCTATCGTAATACACATTATTAATAAAGTTGCAATATAATATTCAACGTCAATTTATGTATTCCAGAACAGATCTTTCCATAACATAACTAGTAAACAAGTTCATGTTTTCCAAACGAAGAACTTGGATGAAAATTTATGTGTTCTGCTTATTCAATCATAAGGTCAGAATGAAGCACATGTTTATTCACAATTAAAACGACGCAGTTTCGGCACTGCATTGTATCACGTATGCCTGTTTAGATTAGAAGATAAACAACTCCGAGTTATCCCTCCGTATTTCGAGAACTCTATACACTGTCAGTAGGTATCACGGTACCAATTGTTTTTCCATATACCTCAATGCTAATGTTTTGTGAAATAAAAATACTTTTCATCCTACCTCAGCATGCTTGTCACACTGTCATAGAGAACAATGCTAGATTGTCAATTTGAAAAGGACAAAACCAGGTACTCCATTGCATTTAAGAGAAATAACTCTGCTGGAACTAGATGGGTTAGAGTTATCTAGTCACAACAGACAGTTTCAGCCATGTGTACCACATTTTTAAAAAAAAATCATAAAAAATACAAAATATGATCTGGATAAGAATTAACATAATCTCACATGTTGTCAAGAGGCACAACCTATTTTTAAGCCTAATAGAAAGTACAACTCTTACATAATGCACCAATCACAGCTAGTGTTGTTCTTTATTTCTGAATGCAATCTTCATACACCTTAAGCCCCGCCCACCTGGACTTGCGCAATCGGTACCGTTATACCAGTAGTGTGTTAATGGCGAGTTTAGAACGAGTTTACTAATTTTCATACGTTTTGCTCATATTGGTAAAAGCCACATATGTATGCACAGCCAACGGATTGTAAGCAGTGAAAGTGATCAACCTGTAACCATGCAAGAGGATGAAATCATGTGGGATAGAGCCTGTTCACTCGATTAGTAACCAAGAAGACCACAATTATAGCACTGCTATAGTAAACACTATTGTGCATTGTTTATTATGATAATGATCTGCATGGTTAAGATTTTTAGTCAGACCTATATTATTGACTGTGACCGTAATAACATATTTTGTACCGCTACATTTTTAATAGCTACTACACACGGTGGATATTTTCTGTAGCAGAGAACATTTTATTTTATACCAACTGTGGCTAAAAAAATTTATATTAAAGAATTACCATGGGATATAATGGAAATAATTCACTGATAGATACGTATGATTTTTTGAAAGAAGATATGGGGATATATACTCTTGGCATTACTTGATCAGATGATTGGAGTGTGTGGAATGTAACAGAGAAAATTAAATCGCTGTTTCGTTTAAATGCATTATACAGATTTATTAAAGAGGCCCCAAAATGTTAATTGCATTTTGGAACACATACTATGAACATAATGCTAAATTAGTTAACTTAGGAATTATCTTGGAACAACAACGACGAGAGCTTTGTAAATATTTCGAGAAAAACCTGATAAATCATTATTTTGAGATTGTGAAATTAAAACAAGTCGCTAACGTTGATTATAAATGAATGCTGCAATAATGACGATAATAACGACATTGAAATATCAAGTGAATATAGTAGCTAAAGTAATGAAGATCACCAAGCGTTACTAGATTATAGGATACCGATACGCACACTTGCCAAAAGCCATCCGGGGCAACTTTAACATGATGATGATATTTCATGGCATTGACGCGCATGACCAAGCAACATTCATAGGACCTGCTGTGCTAGTGACCTCTCGTGGGAGAAGTTTGTGATATATTTGCTGAGGTCACTAAGAACCTTATATTTTTCTCATTAGTGAAGTAACAGGTGGACCTCGAAAAAATATAGCGCGGATATTCACACCAATGTGTCTCACACAACAATTTTAATAATCGTGATCATTATAAAAACTGTATATTTCTACTAGCAATGTCACAGAAGAGTTTGAAAGTGACGCCGTGAAGCCGTTCGTGAACACCAGGAACTGATTCGTAATGCTATAGAAGGACGACAAAGTGTCAAAGATATGTTACAGTCAAGACAAACTGCACGAGACGACTTCACAGTGGGCTTTGAGAAAATATTTACATCGCTGATTAAACCAACAAAGGAAATTGCGGAATATGCTGATGATATTAAAAAGGCCACGAGAGATACAATGGAAAGTGGCAGCACTAACGGAAACAGAAGAACCGGGTCCAATTAGTAAAATAGCTGAACGCACCAAGGATATTGAAAAAGTAACAATAGCAACTGCTGAGACTATTGGATACTTGTCACAGGCGATTGAGGAAATCAAAGAAGACGTCGTAAATATTAAAAAGATTACAAGAGATTAAATCCATCGCAATCTTCCATCAGCATCGTCATACCAGTCAATGCTAAAAACAACACAAGCAAAATTTTAATGAATACGGTCACCAGTGGATCTTTGAACCTCTGTAACTTTACCTACCCCCGACTTGAAAAATATAGTGATCGAAGAACCAATATGTGGTATAAAAATATATGAGTAAAGTGGGTATACACAGTGCCGTCTTAAGTCATGGGCACACTGGGCAGCAGTTGCCCAGGGCCTCACACTTCTAGGGGCATCATGCTGCCCATATTGTTAATGAATATTGAAAGATCTTTTGGCAATTTAATTTGCTTTAAAAGTGCAGTGGGAATCACGTTTCCGAATTTAAAA
Organism: Sinohyriopsis cumingii; assembly: GCA_028554795.2. Taxonomy (NCBI): domain Eukaryota; kingdom Metazoa; phylum Mollusca; class Bivalvia; order Unionida; family Unionidae; genus Sinohyriopsis; species Sinohyriopsis cumingii. The sequence continues at coordinate 4,896,076 of JAPYKE020000101.1, forward strand.
AATAGTGACATCTAGCGGAATTCCTGTGGGTGGATAGGGCCGGTAGGGGGCCCCAGTGCATTGCTTTGCCCAGAGCCTACAATGTTGTTAAGACAGCCCTAGGTATACAACGCACAAACTGGATTTAAACAGGTCTCTAGAATGATCTTTGCCTTTTATAATCAAATATTTGCTATGGTTCAAGTTGGAGAAGTTTCACAAACAAATGAAGCAATGAAGGGATTTGTATATGAAATATATGCGAGAAAAACAAACCGCCTTCACCAACCACACCCGAGAGTGAATTATCAGAGGAGAAGTGGAACGACTATATAATCCAAAAAACGTGCATATGAGGAAGAACAACGACAGCAAACATCTGCACCCGAATATTTACATGTACTTCCACATGCACAAATGCATACACACAGTGAAAAAATGTTTTAAAAGCACATGAAGTCCTTAGCGAGCCGGTAGTAAAATGAAACAAGCACCTAAATTCGTAAGATTGGCCGATGCTATTAAAAAACAATCTGAACCCTTGTATGAATCGACACCGAACTCGAAGAATTTGCCAGGTTATATGAAAAACAACCAAAGGACGGAAAAGGTCTTGGTGGACTGTCTGACCCTAACAACCTTGCTGATCGATTGGAAACGCTCTTGGAATAAATTCAAGCAAGTATGAACGACAAGCATAGATGTTTAGGGTTATATGCTGTTTGGGTTTTCACCAGCTGTGGAGCCTGGTGATTTAATATCATTTACTCCCGCGACGCCTGTGTATCTCTCATGTCATAATATTCGGTTGACGCATATTCGTTTTGCCGTTGTAGATCATTACGGGCAAATTATACACTGCTGATCTGAGGCGTGTAATACCAGTGTTGTTAACGCGAAGAAACCCGTTTACATTAATTAGGGAATTGGCTTTGGTGATGTTATTCGTGGATTTTTTCAAGGGCACCTAAAGTTCTCACGGTCTTGCCATCTCCTGCTGAATAAATTTATAAACAATTTACAAGGCGAGTCGTTCAACGCTATCGTTTCTCACACATACCACAGATGCGCACCCACCATGCACTAATCGGGGTCAGTTTTCATGTCAAATAAGTTCTCAACATCAACCTAAACATGTGTTCATGCCGTTTCAAAATATAAATCAAGATGATACCCAAGAGAGTAGTGAAATGATATTTGAATGGATACAAGTGACCGAAGTTTTTCTTTTTGGTTAACCGGTAATTTCTGAATAAATTTTGCTTAAGGTTGATAACAATCAAGCCACTCGAGCATATTACAATTTGTGATCGCACATGGACCGATATCAAAACGTTGAAATTGGTTTGCAAATATTCCAGCACGAAGTTTTTACATTGTGCCCGAGTTATATCTCTTTGTTGAAGAATATGTAGTTGTTTTGACATACAATTCTATTTTCATGCACTTGTAGATCTGGCTGGAGCCGCTGGTTACCGATGCTATGATGTGATCCTCTCTGACAAGACTCTATTGTTGGAGGTACGGATGGTACAATGGAGGTCCTTGATGTGCCATAATAAACTAGTAATTTAACCTGTAATGTTTCACACAGTAATGTCCTATCATGAAATTAAAGTCGGCATTAGCGAAAACCTGCTTATGAAAAAATAAAACGCGTTGGCGGACGCATACGAATAAAAAATGAAAGGCCTTCCATTACGAGGGAAAAGTGGCAGAATAACATCAAGCAGAAGTCTTCGGTTAAGCGAAAGGCCACGCGTCCATTACCCGTCTTGATTTACTCGCGATGATGAAATCAGTCAATCATTTTCTTGGTGTTTTATGCGTGCGAAATTAACTTTCAACGATGGTGCTACACGTGAAACCAGCATTGTTAACCTGGATTTGACAAAGGACCTGACACTTATTGGGTGCATATGTGGCGACACCTAATCATTTATTATATTTGTATCTATATTGACTTGCACAACCACTTGAATTTGTTGATTACACTGGTCAACAGTGAAATCATTACTGACTTGAAAAGGCCCTAATCTGTAGTATTTTGGTGTGCCGAACACGAATATAACCGTGAAAAATTTGTATTGGCTCTCGTTTTGAAGATATTCATATACCTCATTTTCTATGTTTCACTGTGTAAATTTCTCCAGTAGGACTGCAGCAACATCCGGAATAATGATGTAACATTGCATAATACCATCATGCTCACATCATCCACAGTTGATTGCATCATTTTCTGATGCAATGCAATACTAATGCCATGCGGCTGCTGAAGTAAGTTGACGTCAGCAGTGTACTATACATGTGTAGGCCTATTATACTAATGCCAGGCGGCTGCTGAAGCTGACGTAAGCAGTGTACTATATAAAGCCCAATCAGACAGGTTCAGCATTTAAAATATTTTAGACGTTGTGCGAGACAGTTCAAGCTACTGTTACATAAAACTTATTATTTTATCCATTTACGTACAATAAAGAACAGTAATGCCTCGAAAGTGTGTTAATACCGCGGACAATTTTTGCTATATTTGTGGGGAAGTGACATTTGCCAACCAGAAGAAAAGTATCAATTCTCAAGTGAAGAAGGCATATCATCTTTACTTCGGATGCAAGGTTGGTGACCAAAACAAGCCTTGGGCTCCGCATATATGCTGTGCTACATGTACAACACAGCTTTCACAGTGGTTGAATTGCAAAAGGTCATCAATGCCGTTTGCAGTCCCAATGGTGTGGAGAGAGCCAAGCAACCACCTAAATGACTGTTACTTCTGCTTGGTTCCTCCTCTTTCCGGCGGAATAACGAAGCGAAAGAAGTCGAGAATAGTCTACCCAAACATTCCGTCTGCATTGAGACCAGTTCCACATGGTGAGGGACTTCCTATTCCAGAACCTCCAGCAGAATATTCTCTTGATTCATCTGACGAAGACAAAGGTGAGTCGACCTGTTCTTCTCCTGGTCCATCAGCATGCAGTGATCCAGATTTTCACTGTGGTGCATCATCAACCCCACACAGAATAACACAGGAAGAACTAAATGACCTGATTCGTGATTTGGACTTATCAAAGAACAAGGCAGAATTGCTAGGATCAAGACTCCAACAATGGAATCTTCTAGAAGAAGATGTCACAATTACTGCATATCGAAAGCGCCACCAGCAATTGGAGCCTTTCTTCAGAAAGGAAAGTAATCTGATATTCTGTTCCGATATTGAGGGCCTCATGAATGCTTTAAAAATCACTCATGACCCACAAGAATGGAGACTATTTGTGGACTCTTGGAAACTGAGTCTCAAGGCTGTGCTTTTGCACAATGGAAACATTCTTCCATCTATTCCAGTAGCGTATGCTGTCCACATGAAAGAGACATACGATAACTTAAGGCAGCTACTGAATTCCATTGAGTATAACAAGTACAGCTGGCACCTCTGTGGTGATTTGAAGGTAGTTGCCCTTTTAATGGGACTGCAGCAAGGATATACAAAACACATGTGTTTCTTATGCGAGTGGGATAGCCGAGCAAGGGAAATGCACTACATGAGGAAGGAATGGACTCACAGGCAGAATGTAGCCATTGGAGAGAAGAATATCCAACACCCAGCTCTGGTTGAGGCTCAGAAAATCTTGCTAACACCCCTTCACATCAAACTAGGTTTGATGAAGAACTTCGTGAAAGCCATTGACCGGACTTTGCCAGCATTCCGATACCTGCATGAAAAATTCCCTCGACTCAGCGAAGCAAAGATTAAAGAGGGAGTTTTTGTGGGTCCTCAGATTCGAGAGCTTTTCAAAGATGACCGGTTCAACAACTTGCTGGAAGGTGACGCGAAACAAGCATGGAATGCTTTTCGCCTAGTTTCTACAAACTTCCTCGGAAATGTTAGGGCAGAAAACTATAAGGAACTAGTAGAAGACATGTTGATGACGTATAAGAAACTTGGCTGCAATCTGTCTCTAAAGATTCACTTCCTTCATTCCCATTTGGATTTCTTTCCTAGCAACTGTGGTATTGTTAGTGATGAACACGGCGAACGTTTTCATCAAGATATCGCAACAATAGAACAAAGATACCAGGGAAAATGGTCCACTACAATGCTGGCTGACTACTGCTGGACACTCCTCAGAGATGCTCCCGAACAGCTGTACAAGAGACAGGCGAAGAAATCTAAGATGTAGTCAATGACTTGATTTTTTATAGGTAGGCTATTACAGTTGACCTTTTACTATTGGAATGCATTTCGTTATGTAAACATTAATTTCTTGCAGATTACAAAAAAACTAGAGCCAATTTTGCAATTTGACTGTCATATTCGTGTTCAGCACATAAAAATTGATAAGAATTGACTAATTTTATTTCAGTAACATGACTTTTGTAAAAATTTGTTGTCCAGTGTTATTTAACCCGAGGCATTAGCACCCTTGGTAAACAAAGTAGTCTACCATTATTGTATTCGACTATATCGATATAAACTCGTTTGAACGAGCCAATATACGGTCATCTTGTTTTGAAAGCGTTGTATGCACTAGAGCGTACGTCAGCCGCCTCGCAAATTATTAATTTGACATTAAAGTATGCTTCAAGTTATATAATGTCTATTGACATTAACAAACGCTATTCAGCCAGACACCATGTTAATGTATACTTAAGCAGGTTTTACACAACGAAATTAATCTGACTGAGGTTACCAGTCGGGTTGATGTTGATGTCGACCATGGTGTTCTTGTGATTTTCCAAAACCGAACTGGTAAATTACAAACATCAAACATTGACATCCAAGATCCTCTTGCAAACATCTAACGTGATCAATAAGTCGGAGTAATCAAAGACTCGGTTGTTTCGATTGCTTTTATGAAACTCGTGGATGAAGAAATCGCACACGTGCCTGCAAAACCACGTGCAATAACTTCATGGGCGAAATTACAGGGGTAACAATCGAAAGAATTAATGGAACACACTAAAGCGTTAACCTTAGCAAACGGACTACTACTTTAGGATTTCCTGACACTGGTTTTATAGACCTAAAAGTCACGTCCTTAAAGATGCGTCAATTCACAAATTATACTTGTGTATCATAAGCGGAAGTAAATGCATGTCGGGTCAAATAGGAATGTTGAAAAATGATAAATAGGCGGTATGTTGGTTATAGTTTTGTGCCATTAATATTAAATGTCGAGAAAAAGGACGCTGGTGAATTTTACACACATGCCATATCAATATCATCAGTCGCGAGGGATGAAATTCAATTCAAAGGATTAAACATTTATCAGGAAGGATACTTAATCGCCTTTGGAGTTTGTGTTTAACATTAGATTTATATTTATATATAAGTAAATGGATTCTGACCGCGGTGATGAGGTTTCACAAATTACTGACAAAGTGATTGATGACGTAACCAAGGACGCCAACATCTAGAGTGATTATGTTCCACTTGTCAGAAAATATGTTTCAAAATGGTGTTAGCAGACCATTGTATACGCTCAAATATCATCTTGTTAAGGGTCAAATAGAAATCAACCGTTGGGAACACCCTGTTGTGGACATGCCAACCTGAAGCTAGCTTGGTATTGTAACATTAATACGTGAAAATAATCGGTCATTGACTGCACCACCAATGGCGAAATTCTCAGGAATTGTGTCTACAATGATGAAGTTGAATTTACCGTTGAATCCACCCAGGTTACTTTTTCCAACGAATGCTATACGAGAGTAGTAAAGTGGGCCACCCTAGCGACAATGGAAATTAGCATTACAGAGACCCCTGGGCCACTCTAGCGACAATGGAAATTTAACATGGAGAAAAATCGTGGGCCACTCTAGCGACAACGGAAATTAACATGGGGAATAGACTTTGGGCTTGTCTAGCGACAAGGGAAATTGAACATGGGATTTTTTGTTTGTTTTTTTTTTTTTTTAAAAAAATTTTTAAAAAAAAATTAAAAAAAGGGGTAGGCAATGGAAAGGCTATCTCTTTTCGAGAAATATGGCTGGCCCTGAAAAGGGCCTTTGGGTTTATGTTAATATTAATATTAACATAGATGGCATCTGTCACATCTTCTTCTTCTTCTTAAACTCCTTCTAACTGCCGGTCCATACACAAGTACCCTCTTGAGACATCCTTGTCTTTCTATATAAACTCTCCTCATCCATAGACTAGTATCTGTCCTATCAACAACAGTCCACTTGGACCGGACATACATGAGCATGTCCGTCCTGAACATCATTGTTGACACAAGGGTTGAAGATTGAACGTCGGTCCACATCTTGAGGCTCCGAGAACAGGTGAATCAATGCAGTGAACTGCGCTTATTTATAGGGACAGAAAGGATTGAAACGGATTGAGTTCATTCACCAATCCGAACACGCGTTACAAAATTCAGTCAGCCCGCATCCAATCCGAAGAGAGCAGTCTGTGACGTCACGTGGCCTATATAGATTCGCTAGCGCTTGTGTGCAGTCAATCTATGCGACAGTGATTCAACATGACGGAAACTCAGAAAACGATCCATTGGGGTGCAACAACAGGGGAGACCGCCCAAGGGAACCCGGACTTACTTTCAGAAGAGGTGAATTGGGATTTTGTGGATTTTCTCTCCTCGCAAGAATTTGTTCCGGAACCTTCGTTACCTTCTTCATTACCGCAAGTGGAGAATTTTAGACAGAGACAGAAAGAAGAATTGGAGAAATTTATACAACGACAAAAGGAAGCGGAACAAGCTTTTCTCCTACAGCAACAGCAGCAAGAAGAAGAGGTAAGAAAAAAACAACAGCAACAACAGCAAGAAGAAGTAGCAGCAAAGAAACAAGAGGGTGAAAATCAAACGGTCACGGTACTGTTGGACATTTTAGCAGAGTTAAGAAGTCTGAAACAAATGTATCAGACTTCTTTATTACGACCGAAGAGAATACGACCTTCCCGAGCTAAACACGTCAACCCTGTGACTAAGCCTACCGTACCACCCTTAGTGATTTCAACCCAATCATTATCATCATCATCAACATTACGCAGTCCAGAAGTAGGCCTTGGCCGTGGCAAAGGCTTAAGGCAGTTAAAGTTGATTGCTTAAACTCACCCCTTCACCATGAAGAAAAAGGCCCTTTTCAGGGCCACCCACATTTCTCGAAAAGAAATACAATTTCAATTTGCCAATAACTCAAAAAAAACCCAAAAAACAAACAGTCCATTTTACCCCTATAGTACGTGTCTTTGTATGAGTGCGTGAGTGTACGTTCTTATTTTAAAATCAAAACTCAAAGACACTTACCTTATATCATTAATTTATTCTTTTATCCATTTTTTACAATCCAATTCACAATTCACAACACAACACTTTAATAAAAAGTTCATTGACTTCTTCTTTCTCCTTGTTTAGTCTCTCTGTTTTTTGAATTTCTTCACCGTTTTTGTCTCATTGTCTTCACTTCTTCTTTTCTTCTTCTCCTGTTTCTTTGCCTCTTGTAAATAGAATTGTCTTCTTTCTTCCTCTTCTTCCTCTGAAGAATCCCTCTCTTCTTCCGAAGACTCCCTCTCTTCTTCTGAAGAATCCCTCTTTTCTTCTGACTCCTCTTGTTTCTTTTTTGGGCAATCTGGAGACCAATGTCCTTTTTCTTTACAATAATAACAGGTATCTTGACTTTTGTCTTTTTTAGTCCCTGTTTTTGTTCTTTTCTGACGGTCTGGACACTCTGAAGACCAATGCCCTTTCTTCTGACAGATATAGCAAGTATCTTGACTTTTATCTCGAAAGGAAGGAGAGTAGTCCGTAGGCTGGTCTGAAGAGAATTTTCTAATGACCCCTCGCAAAGCTCTGACGAAACGTTCCATCTGGTTAGTCTCTTCCATCGTTGTGCTCGGCTTGAGAGTGAAATGAATAGTGAAAGGACAAGACTCACACCCTTTTTATATACGCTGGTCTGCTATGACTATAAAGTAGCTCATGGTGTTTGAACTTGAGTCATTTGACTTTTTGCTTTCAAGATGAAACGATCTAATTCATTCGAGAAGAAAGAAGAAGAAGAAAGCAAGAGGCAGAAACGTGATCTATCGCCTCGTACCAGAGCTGAAATCTTGGCACAAATTCATGCCAGTGATTTTGAAGAGGACATGAGTGAACCAGAATTTGAAACCTCTAAACCAAGTTCACCACCCTTAGTCAACCCTGAAAAATACTATTCCATTCGAGAGACGGAAAAGCGCTCCTCTAGAAAATTTAGAACCACGGCTTACACCTACACGGTGAAGTTTAAAGATTTCAAGGCCGACGTACCCTTGGAGAAAGCAGAAGGGTTCATCACCGAGATGTGGGATTCTTTGCTCACCGCACTCAAGCGACAATGTCAACCCAAAGAAGACGATCGCTTGACACTATCCATAGATCACGACGGTTTGAAATCCCCTGTTTGGATCGAGTTTAGCAGACCCGCAGAACTAACCCCTTCCAAAATCATGGACAAGATTCAACACGTACAACAATCTAATGACCAGTTTGACATCACCGATGGTAAAGCCACACTGAAAATGGCCCACGTCTCTCTTCCTCAAGGGACAGGACGCAAAAAGATGTTATTGGTGGACGACCTTCGCAACACCAAAACAAGTCTCGTCCGAATTAACAACCCTCAAGACCAGATGTGTTTAGCCCGAGCCATCGTGGTGGGACGAACCTATGCCAACAAGAACGACACGGTAGAATGGAAAAGAACCTGGAAAACTATTCAACGATCCGATCGAGCCAAACAACGAAACGAAGCAGAACTCCTGTTGCAACAAGCCGGCCTGTCCAAAGACACACCCTGTGGCATTCCTGAGATGCAAAAATTGCAAGATGTCCTAGCTCCACGCTACACCTTGAAAGTGCACCCTCAGGAAATGCGCGGGCCTCTGTTGTTTCGAGGCCAACATTTTAAGGACGGAAAATACATTCATGTTTATTATCACGATGACCATTTCGATACCATTACCAGTATCACTGGATTCCTGGGATACAGATATTATTGTGAGAAATGTGATTATGGTTATAACAATCGAGAGCAACACAAACATTGTGGATGGAAATGCCCAGGATGTTTGGCCTCTCCACCCTGTCTGAGCGAAGAACCAGTGCCTTGTTCGACTTGTCTGCGCACGTTTGTCAGCCCTACCTGTTACCAACAACATCTGAAGACACAAGGTTCACAGAAGAAATGTGCTTGTCAACTCCTGAGATTGTGCCCTACGTGTGGACAAGGCATACTTACCAACAATGCCAAGGCACACGTATGTCGAGGAAAGAAAAAATGTCACATTTGTCACCACATCGTGGACTTGGAACACCAATGCTACGTGCAAAAATACCAACCCCCAACAGAGAAAGAGGACGGTCACAAGAAGAAAGGCAATTTCATCTTTTTCGATTTCGAATGCATGCAAGAGACCGGCATTCACATCCCTAATTTATGCGTGGCTCATCGAGCGTGCGAGAAGTGCATTCAAGAACCTATCTTCAGTCATTGCCCTCACTGCAGCAAGATTCCTGGAGGGCGTGAAAAAATCTTTCGGGGACCGAACACGTTAGCCGATTTTTCCCAATGGGTTTTAGACCCCGTCGACAAGACGTGGAGCCAAGAGGACATCGAACGTTACGGAGATTGTCATCGTCATGCCACGGTGATGGCTCACAATTTCTCCGGATACGATGGACAGTTTCTTTTGAGGTACTATACGGAACAAGGCACCGAGCGTCCTAAAGTGACTTTGAACGGAGCCAAAATCATTTTTATGCAAGTGGGACAAGTACAGTTTAAAGATTCGATGAGCTATTTGGCCATGCCTTTGAGTCGAATGCCTAAAACGTTTGGAATGACAGAAATGGCTAAAGGGTACTTTCCACACTTTTTCAATACGGAAGCCAATCAACACGCTGTTCTACCCCATTTACCTGAGGCTCACTATTACGACCCCGACAACATGCGTACCGAACAACGAGAAGCTTTCTACGCTTGGTACCAGGCTCACGCCTCGGACCCTTTCGACTTTCAGGAAGAAATGCTAAAGTATTGTCGTTCCGACGTGGACATTTTACGGCGTTGCTGTGGAAAATTTCGAGAACTGTTCATGGAACACGGAGGGGTCGATCCTTTGAAAGAAGCTTGCACCATTGCCAAAGCGTGTTCCTTAGTGTACCGCCAACGATTCATGCCTGAAAACACCGTAGCTGTCATCAGCCCTCAAACGACCCACTATGTCAAGCGTCAATACTCGGTCAAAGCCCTACGCTGGTTACATTACTTGTGCGACAAGGAAGATAAATGGATTCAGCATGCCCGCAACGGAGGGGGTGAAAAGACCATCGGAACGTATTCGGTCGATGGCTGGGACTTAGAAAACCCCAAGATCGTGTACGAGTTTAACGGCTGCTTATTTCACGGATGTCCCGTCTGCTACCCTGACCGTGACACTAAAAATCAGTTTTTACAACGGACCATGGAAGACTTGTACCAGGACACTTGTCAGCGGCGCCTAAAGTTAGAACAGGAAGGATACCAAGTGGTGGAAATGTGGGAACACGAGTACGATCACCGTATGAAAACTGATCCCGAGTTTAAACGCCTCGTGGAAAGTTACCAGTTCATGGACCCGCTGAACCCGAGGGATAGTTTGTACGGAGGAAGGACCAATGCCACCTGTTTGCTGTACCAAGCCGACGAAGAGAAAGGAGAAGAAATCAAATACTTGGACGTGTGTTCGCTGTATCCCTACGTGTGCAAATATTGTCGCTTTCCTGTAGGGCACCCGCAATTGTTCACGGAACACATCGACCTGAAAAACATTCGACAATACGAAGGCTTAATCAAGTGTAAAGTTTTGCCTCCAACGAACCTATACCATCCCGTCTTACCTCACCATTGTCAAGGCAAACTGATGTTTCCCTTGTGCCGTACTTGTGCCGAAACGTGCAACCAAGACCAACCTTGTCAGCACAGCCAGGAAGAACGGGCCTTGACGTGAACCTGGGTTAGCGTAGAATTGTTCAAAGCTCTGGACATGGGATACCAACTGTTAGAAGTGTACGAAATTTGCCACTTTCCCAAGACACAACAATACCACAAGGGTGATCCCAGTCAGAAAGGCATTTTCGCCGACTACGTGGATGCCTTTTTGAAACTGAAACAAGAAACCAGCGGCTATCCTTCCTGGTGTCACACTCCCGAAGACCAAATAAAATTCAAAGAGAAATACTACGAACAAGAAGGCATCACTTTAGACCACATCGAGAAAAACGAAGGCAAGCGATCGTTTGCCAAAGTGATGTTAAATTCCTTGTGGGGTAAAATGGCACAACGACCGTGTTTACCCAAGACGGAATATTTGACAGAACCTTCCCGCTACTTCCAGATGATTCACGACAAAACCAAATACATGAAACACGTGGACGTCGTTCGAGAGGATTTGATCTTGGTCAATTACGAAGAAGATCTGGACTTTGTACAAGACGACCCTTTTGGAAATGTCATCATTGCGGCTTACGTGACAGCCCATGCTCGCTTAAAATTGTACGAAGCTTTAGAACTGTTAGAAGAACGCGTCCTGTACTTTGACACGGACAGTTGCATTTACATCCATCACCCGATTCAACATCACCCTGACATCGAAGGAGACCGTTTAGGAGCCTGGACAGACGAGCATCCCGACGACAAGATTCTAAGTTTCGTCAGTGGTGGTCCCAAAAATTACGGCTACGAATACCGGGACAAACAAGGAGAAGTGCACACGACGTGCAAAGTGAAAGGACTGACTCTGAATCATCGTACCAGTCGAGTGGTCAACTTTGGGGTATTGAAAGAAGCCTTGCAATCGGGAGAGGATGGAAACTTTAAAGTGACCACTTATCAACCGAACAAGATTGTACGTTTACCCACTCACCACATCGTCAGTCGACCCTTGGAAAAAGTTTATCAAATCGTGTACCAAAAGCGAGTGAGACTGCCCAACCACTTTACTTTGCCGTATGGACATGTTGGTATAAAACATTGGTTGTAAGAGGATAGTTACCCACCAGAAAGATGACTTCGCCACAGCAAGAATCGAGTGAGAAACCCGATGAGAACTCCAAGTTCAAACCCTACCATTTTCCAGTCTTCTTACCTGACTATTGTGATTGTGCCCGTCGATTGGACACGTTTCAGAAATGGCCTACGGATAGGGAAGGATTACCTTCTTCGCATGTTTTAGCTAGAACAGGATTTGTCTACTTGGGACCTGAGTCAGGATTGGGATACGAGGTACAGTGTTTTGCTTGCGGACTGAAGTTACGAATGGATCTATGTATCTATAAAGATTCAGCTATTCTGGAACATACTCGATGGTCTCCGCACTGCCCTTACCTTTCTATGGCCTTTCCACCCATCACACTACGGTACAATGTTGACGGTACCTTAGAGACGGTACCTTCCAGAACAAGACATAAAAAACGTAAAAAAGGAAAGATGTACAAGCTGGAGACTGCATTGAGACTAGTATAAAAAGGGGGCTATGGTCAAGATCGATAGTTCATTGTGACTACCAAGACCGAGCGAACAAGATGAATACTTTGAAAGAGACATCGTTCCAGTTTGGGGATTGTAAAAAAGTTGTATCTTCCTCTAGTGTGACTAATACTGGATGGATAAGACCCAGGCATTGCGACGGAAAATGTCCGGAAGGAAACTGCGATTGTCCATGTGGTTACCATTGTAATTGCGTAACGGAGTTTGCAGACGAGTGCGATTGTGAGCCTTGCGATGGATACGATGCTGTACCTTGTGACCTGAGCGATGCCGTAAAGCATTATGGGAACTTTGTTCTCACTGCCCCTATCATGGAAAGTGATGCTGTGCGTGTCAAACCTGAGGGATGCGAAAGCGATGCCGCTCGTCCTCTTAGAGATTTTACCGGGTTTAAAGGGGAATGTCGACCTTCACGTTTACCTCCCTACGGATGTCATCCAGCCCTGAGCAAACTCCTGCCCATCTCACTCAACCCTCATCGAAACGAACCTGTGAAAGACGAATATTCGTTTCCTGTGCGTTTGTCGGAATACTGCGACTTTGAAAATCGTCTTCAATCGTTCAAAGGAAAATGGCCAAAGTATCTGGGAGGACCGACCCCCGAAGAATTAGCCAGAGCCGGATTTTTCTACTTGGGCGAAGGAGATAAAGTCAAGTGCTTCAGTTGCGGTGTGTCACTTCACCACTGGGAACCGCAAGATTCGGCCTACGTAGAACATGCTCGATGGTCACCGAATTGTCATTACTTACCCTTAGTGGGACCGAGACATTGAAGTAACTTCTTACCATAATAATCTGTTCATGGATACTTTACAAGAGAACATTCGTGCTTTGCCTGTGGAGTTGAGAGAACGCATTTATCGAGAGCTGGTCAAAATACAAGTGAAACGTAAAGAACAATTGCATCCGTTACGTCACCGGTGTTTGAACCACTGGTACCTGAAGGCTATACAAGGATTGATTCAATTGAAAGTGTTCCATCGGACAGACATTGATGAACGATCCTCTAGTTTTAAAAAGGATTGGTTTGGTATGGACGATTCTGCCTACATCATTGTAAACGTACTGCATCGAATTCCAGAGGAAGAGTTAACGAATTACCAACATCTTTCACACAATGTCAACTTGGTGAAAGAGGAAACTTCTGAACGAATTGTAATGTGTAGATTAGTGACTCAACGATTTAAATTCGACACTGAAGTAAAACCATGTTTGTGCAAACAGTACATTTCTTGTGTCAGACCAAAGAGGATTTAGTATGACCTATTCATGGATACTTTGCTAGAGAACATTCGTGCTTTGCCTGTGGAGTTGAGAGAACGCATTTACCGAGAACTGATCAAAATACAAGTGAAACGCAAACTCAAAGTGATTCGTCCGTTTTTAAATTATGCTATGTTCCAAAGTACAAGAAGACTGATTATGAGTGGATATTACATTAGGCACAAAGGTAAACGAGGCTATTGGACACCACCCAAAGATTCCAAAAACAGTGTATATACTTATGGATACTTTACAAGAGAACATTCGTGCTTTGCCTGTGGAGTTGAGAGAAAGGATTTACCGAGAGCTGGTCAAAATACAAGTGAAACGTAAAGAACAATTGCATCCGTTACGTCACCAGATCTTTAACCACTGGTACCTGAATGGTATAAGAGAACTGATTCGTCAGAAATTCTTTCAATGGTCAGACATTGTTCAACACTTTGAGGTCGCTAATGATCGACATGTTCATAATTATGGTTACTTCGAGATTCACCTACAGCAATACATTGAGGAAGGCAAGTTAAAGGATTACCAACATTTGTTACGTGGAATCTACTTAGCGGAAGAGGAAACTTCTAAATTAACTCTGACGTTTCGGTTACAGTATGCAAGATTTAGATTCCCTACTGGAGAACGAAGATCTCTGACTAGAAAGTACGTGTATTGCATCCAAAAAAAAAAGAATATAAAAACAGGCTGCCATGCCACGGTTTATGTCACATGTCATCCAACAGATTCCGTGGAAGGAACTCAATGACCATATTCAAACCGTGGATCATTACCATCAATTATTACAAGAATTTTATCCATTCAATTTGGGACTACAAGTGGTGTGTGTCTTAGTGACTTGTTTTCTGGGATTTCGTTTACCAGCCGATTCTTTGTGAACTCTTTACGATCAGTACTTACCACCTCAATGGCCTTAAATGGTCACGAAAAACTCCTTTTGCTCAAAGCCTTGCGTTTTCATCTGGATACTTCTCGACCTCAACAGGAAAAAAAGATTCGTCAACTTTTAGCTACCCAAGACGTGTATGACGATGTGTGTGTAGCTTGTGACTTACATCCCCATTGGACAGATGTCCGTGCCTGGAAAGAATGGGGTTTTGAGGCTTGGACCCAAGAAGTGGCCCAGTATGCACGAGAGTTGTTCAAGGAAAAAAGTTACTTTTCAACCCGTGTTCGTGACGGTGCCAGAAGAACCCGTCACCCAGGACGGGACTGTCGTGGACAGACCTGAAAGACCCTTTCGGGAGGACACTTGTGTGACCTTACCCCCTACTATAGAACTGGTTAGAACATTACCCAAAACATGTTGTACAGACACTTGTGTTTATTCCACGTTCATCGTTATCATGTGCCTTTTATCCTTGTACTTAAGCCTTTGGCTTTTATGTATTTTTTTCTTTCGTATTCATGTTTGAAAAAAAGAAACATTCAATAAACGTGTTCTGAAAAAGTATATAAACTCTTGTCTTGTTTGTTTTCGTGTCACAAGTGACATTTCTCACACCATGGCTACCTCTACTGTCTCTGCTCCCTCTTCCTCTACTGTCAAAGTCATCGACGAACACTTAGATCGTGCCAGTTGGGAGGCTTTGTATCTTCGCCATCCCTTTAACATGCTCATTGCTGGACCTAGCGGTTCAGGCAAAACCGAATTCGTCAAACGTTTGATCGAACATAAACATCATTTGATCGATCGGCCACCTCAACGGATCGTGTGGTGTTACAAAGAGTGGCAATCGGTGTACAACCTCTTGCGAGAAAGTCAAGGCGATTCCATCGTGTTTGTGGAAGGCATTCCTAAAGAAGACGACGGCATCGTCTCTGACTCCCGTCAAACCCATTTGGTCATTTTCGACGACATGTTAGGAGAAGACGAAGAAGAAATTAAATTGTGGTTCACGCGCAAAGGGCATCACCGTAATGCCAGTGTCGTTTACATCACCCAAAATTTGTTTCAACAAAGTAAAGCCCATCGCACCATCAGTCTCAATGCTCATTACGTGGTCTTGTTTAAAAGCCCTCGAGATAAATCGCAGTGCAAGTCTTAGCCAAACAGTTAGGAACGCCTTGGCTGACTCAGGCGTACGACGATGCCACTCAAACACCACACGCCTATTTACTCATCGATTTGAAACCTACGACCCCCGAGGATTTGCGATTTCGTACCCACTTGTTTCACCACTGGTGCCAAGACGGAGGGCCTGTCCTGTACACGTCTCCGTCCTCGACTTCATTTCACTCCCCATCAAAAAATCTATAAAAACCTCAGACCCTTTTTCGTCTGTCTCACACAGTGTGAACATGACGCCCCTTCAGTCGCATCTTCCCGTCAAATTGATTCGTGCCTTGTATGGCATCAGTCGAGAAAAAGATCCACAAACACGAGCTCGTGTCTTAGAAGCTAGTCTCAAAGAAGTCTTACGATGGTTCACGGTGACGGCACGTCAATTACTCCAAGGAATCATTCAGATTCCTCATCAAACCAAACGCTTTTTCGATCGAAACAAAGTCGCTTTGGTCCAACTGGCTGATCCCCGCATCGACACTCAAACCAAAAAACAAATCGTTTTGAAACCTGGAGGGAGCGGTACTCTAGGAGGGGTCATCATTCGCTCACTCTTAAGATGGGATCCTAATGCCCCCAAAGTTATCCCCAAGACAAAAGTCCAACGAAGCCCCAAGAAGAAAAAGAAAAAGACCAGGTCCCCAAGAAGAATAACTTCTCCAGTGGCAGGACCCTCCTCTTACCAGACACCACCACCCCGGAAAAAGAAAAGAAGCCCCCCAGAAAAAGAAACAGAGAAAAAGTCCTCAGAAAAAGAAAAGTCCACAGAAGAAAACTAGTCGCAAGAGAGGCACTTCGGCCAGGACGCAACCTTACACTCGCAAACCACGACCTGCCACAGCGGTGACTGCGTCTCAGGCAGCCTCACGTTTATCCACTTCTCCGTTGATGTCACCAGGAACTGAAGAGTACTTGGAGACGTTGATCACACCAAGAACTTCTCCGTTGATGACCCCCAAAAGAACTTCCCCAGTGGCAGGACCCTCCAATTTAGTGGCAGTGGCTGCTGCTCACAAAGTACCTTCTCCCAAAATCAAAGTCCATGAAAGATCGGGCATGTTACAAAGTTTACTGGATTTGTCCAAGCAAGAACTGGCTCGATTTAGTCCGTTACGTACCCCTGCACGACGTGTCATGCCTGTCCTCAAACTGATACGCCGTAAAGACAATCAGTGGCGACGCGTTCCAGTATAAAAAAGGCCTGTGACCGAGTAGGGTATCAGTGTTTTTTAGGTGCTCCTAAAGACTCAAAGATGTCACCCTCCAGAAAACCCCAAGGAAAGAAAAGGAAAGGACTGCCACCACGTTTAGCCAAACATGGGGACCTGTTATCTGTCCTGTCCAAAGCTTCTCCACCCCTACGAAAAAAACTCATTCAAACGGCCTCCAAAGAGGTCATCGATACCGTGTGCGAATGTTGTTTGAACGTTTTGAAAGGCACGATCCCTTTGTCCAAACACCAGAAACAATGCTTAAGCAAACATCGTCACGTTCTTCGCCAAATGGTTCGAAAGAAAATTCCCATTCGTCAAAAAAAGAAGATGTTAGTGCAACGTGGAGGCATTTTGCCTCTCTTGCTAGGCCCCATACTGAAAGGAGTCTTGGGAA
This sequence comes from Sinohyriopsis cumingii, assembly GCA_028554795.2. NCBI lineage: Eukaryota > Metazoa > Mollusca > Bivalvia > Unionida > Unionidae > Sinohyriopsis > Sinohyriopsis cumingii. The sequence goes on from JAPYKE020000101.1 coordinate 4,913,525, forward strand.
CCATGTTGGGAGGACTGGTGGGAGCAAGATAAAAAAGCCTTCGAAAGTCCCAAGATCTCAGAATCGACCCCTGACAACCCCATGGAAGGACGAAAACTAGCTTTAGTGCCTTACAAACGATGGATGGAATACCATCGGTGGCAAGAACAACGCACCCCGCATTTACCTCCCAATCCCAATTTGAGCGAGATGTCCCAGTTACAACACGAATTGCACTCCTTGATGGATCGCCAAGATTTGTCCGAAACAGAAAAATCGCAAAAGTACGGTCAACTCTTGCAACGACTGCAACTCTTTCACCAGAAAGCTTTAGACGAAACAGCTCTACCCACTTTGAAAGATTTTAAGACCTTGATGAAAAGTCCAGCACCATCACCAGTACCAGCACCAGTACCACCAGTACCCGTGACCAAGACAGAAAAAGGAGAAGAAGAGGAAGGGTTTCAAACTCCACCAGAAAAAGTACGCAAGTTAACAACACCACCTACCTCCAGAATTGGATGGATTAAAAAGATGATGGCCACCCCTTCTTCCTCACAAGAGAAAAAGAAAGTGAAGACAGAAGTGAAGACAGAAGTGAAACAAGAACCGATATCCCACGCTCAGACATCCTTCTCCTCTTCGACACCTATTGCCGGCCGCACACGCAAAGCATTGCAATCCAAGAAAGTACCCCAAGAGAAAAAGAGTAGCATCCTCCAAGAGTGGGTGTCTTATTAACACACCAACCAACACAAAAAATGGAAAAAGTCTTAGCCAGCATTTACTACGATCCCTCCCATCCTGCAGGTTACGCAGGAGTTCAAAAATTGTATCGTGCTGCCAAAACTCGACTGAAAAGTCTCCGTTTACCTCAAGTGCAACGATGGTTACAAGAACAAGCTACCTATACTTTACACAAACCCATTCGACGCAAGTTTGCCAGAAGTCGCACCCGAGTGGAAGGCATCGATCATCAATGGCAAGCCGATTTAGCCGATGTCTCTCACTTGGCCAGCTACAATCGTGGTTACAAATATTTTTTTTGTGTCATCGACGTCTTTTCCAAATTTGCCTGGGTCGTACCCTTGACTTCCAAATCGAGCAGCGAGTTAGTGCGAGCCCTGCAACGGGTGTTGAAACAAAGTGGTCGTCACCCTTTTCGATGGCAAACGGACAAAGGCACCGAATTTCTGAACCAAGCTTTCCAAAAAGAATTAAAGAAACGTGACATTCATTTTTTTACCACCGAGAATCCCGAAACCAAAGCCAGCATCGTGGAACGTTTTCAACGCACTTTGAAAGAACGCATGTGGAAATATTTTACGCATCACCACACTCTGAAGTACATCGACATCTTACCGCACCTGGTGCAAGCGTACAACCAATCTTACCATCGAAGCATCGGACGTGCCCCGCAAGACGTGACTCCCGACAACGAAGTGCTGGTGTTTGAGCGTCTGTTTGGTACGTCCCCGACGAGGGCTGTCCCCAAGAAAAGTGGAGTGTTGGCCGTAGGAGATTGGGTGCGCATTGGCAAAACCAAACGTACTTTCGACAAAGGTTACTTACCTAACTGGACGACCGAATTGTTTCGCGTCACTGGACGAGTGCATGGCCGTCATCCTGCCGTCTATAAATTGGAAGACATGAACGGAGAAGTGCTCTAAGGAACGTTTTATTTGCCCGAGTTACAACGTGTCACCAAAAAAGAAGACGACGTGTACGACATCGAAAGCATTCTCGAACGCAGAACCCGTAAAGTGGGTAAACGACGTGTTAAAGAAGTCAAAGTACGTTGGAAAGGATATCCACCCAGTTTTGATTCTTGGATCTACGCTTCGCAAGTCATCGACTATAAAAAGAAGTGACCATCATGCCCTTTCACACAGACGCAGCTACGTCGACCACTCCTTCACCCAGTTCTTCTGTGCAAGATTTACAAAAACAACCCTTGTGGGTGTGGTGTGGAGAACGTGTGCCTAAAACGCAAATCGTCTTTTTCTGCCAAATCTTCGTGGTGTATTGTGTCATCGGGGCAGCCATTGCCAATTTGAGTTTGCAACAAGGAGACAAACAATTGTGGACCATTTTATTGAGCAGTTGCATCGGTTACCTGCTTCCCAATCCCTCCCTGAAATTCTCCTCGAACGGGAACGTTGTGTCCAGTGCCAGTGCCAGTCACCACTCCAACCACAATCAGAACCCCATTTTGGGCGGAGACACGCCTCTGACGTCCATTAATAACCCCTCGGACAGCCACAGAACTCTGGAATTATGAGTCACCAAAACCAATTTTACTTAACCTTACCCAGTGACAGTTCCATGGAGGTGTTTCCCCACAACACGTTGTGCTGTTACACGGCCAAATTACCTCAGACCATCCCCTTAGATCACGAAGCCCATTGGGAAGTGGCTTTAGTGGAAATGATTCACCCGACCCAAGTCCTCAATGTCCTTCCCAATCAAAATGTTTTTGATGTGGAAGTTCATGACGAACAATTGCAACAGTACTTGGATACCTATGGCAAATATGACAAGAAAACCCCTGGCACAAAAAATCAAAAGTACACCACCTATCACTTGTTCATTCCCCCAGGGTATTATTTTAGTGGTCAACATTTGGTGAGCACCATTACCTCCAGGTTTAATGTCGTGTTTCTGAAAGCTTTGGAAAGTGTCAAAAAAAGTGTCACCATGGAATACCACAAAACAGCTCGTCGCTTCTTGATGAAATTTGACGGGAGTAAAATCCTGTCCATTTTATTTTGTCCTGAATTGTTTGACATGTTGGGCGGAGACATGGACATGAGAATGGCCATGATGAAGAAAAACGAATTACCCATCGTTTACGACAACGAGTCTTTTAGCAAGTTATTTCGTGCCCCGGTAGAACTGAACCAAGGACTGAATTTGATGTTTGTGTACTCCGATGTGGTGGAGTATAACGTGGTGGGACACACCTCTGTACCGTTACTGCGTGTCATTCCTTTCAAAGTGGATTCTGCCACGATCGCTGACGAGGAAGGTGGAAACACTTATCACGTCCACCGCGAATTTGTCCATCCTCACTATTTGCCTGTCAGCAAGTCGTATTTGGACACGGTCAACATTACTATAAAAGGAGATTTGGGACAAAATATTCCATTCACCAAAGGAAAAGTCACGGTGAAACTCCATTTTCGAAAACGGTTCTCTCACGATTCGTAAGTAAGTCATGTATCCAGTGTACCGAGGGGTTGCTCGACAGCGAGGACACGGTTTAGGAGACATGCTGAAATCGGCCTTTCGTTCGGTGGCTCCGGTGTTGAAACCGATGGTGACACGCGGATTGCACGCCTTGAAAGATGCAGCACTGACGCAAGGCAAAGAATTTCTCCAAAATGTCATCATCGACAAACAAAACCCTAAAGAAGCCTTCATGAGGGCAGGCAAAAATGTCTTGCTGCAAACGGGTAAAGACATTTTGGGCCGACGAGACACACCTATAAATGCCCTGCACGCTACCGAGTCAGGCATTCAGCAAGGACAAGGCAGAAAGAGACGACGAAGAAAACACCCTTTCACCAGACTTCAAGCGAGAAAGGCCAAGAAAAGAAGAAGCGTTCGAGACTTAGACGTTTTCGATTATTGAGAAAGAGAAAAAAATGATGCACCGAGAGTCTTGCGCTTGTTCCAAGACGGAACTGGACCTGTTTGCCATGCCCCCCACCATGATGACCATGCAAGAATCCCAGTGGGTGGAATTTCATCCCGTCTCCTCTTTGACGGAATCAGCTCCCATCGAGTTTGAAATCAAAGGACAACCCGAAGATTACATCGATCTGAATAGCAGTTACCTGTATTTGAAAGTGAAAGTGATCAAAACGGACAACACCAATCCAGGAGGCGATGCTAGAGTAGCTCCTGTCAACAATTTCATGCATTCCTTATTTAGCGAAGTGGACTTGTACTTGAATAACAAACTGGTCAGCAGCAGCATGGATACTTACCCATATCGTGCCTACTTGGAAAATCTCTTGACGTACGGAAAAGAAGCCAAGAATACTCATCTGGATGCTTGCGTGGTATGGAAACCTGACACAGCAGGTGTAGGCACGTTTAGCGGCACAGTACTGACAGAAGATGACAATCCTCACAATGTGGGGTTTAACGACCGTCGTAAGAAAATTCTGCAAGGGCGAAGTTTAGAACTGATGGATCGTTTGCATTTGGACATGTGGTTACAAGAAAAGTATTTGCTCAACGGGGTGGATATCCGTCTGAGACTGAATCGTAGCAGTGCCACTTTCCATTTGATGGCCCATGCCAACGAATACAAAACTATCATTCAAGAAGCCCGACTTTACGTGCGTCGTGTGGAAGTGTTACCTAAAGTGGGAAACGACGTCAGTCAGACGTTGAGCAGAACGACTGCCAAGTATCCGATACGACGCGTAGAAGTGAAAACGTTCACCGTTCCTGCTGGACAGCGATCTATGATCGAAGATCATCTGTTCCAAGGACAGTTACCCAAACGTTTGATTGTTGGTATCGTCAGGAATTCAGCCTTCAACGGAACCCACGATCAAAATCCTTTTGAGTTTCAACATTACAATGTGTCCAAGATCGAAGTCAGTCGCGACGGCAAGACCTTGTGTACCCGACCCTTTGAGCCCAACTTTGGTGTCGCAAAGAATTATTTGAGATCTTGCTTGTCCCTGTACGAAGCCACGGGACAGTTAGGAACCAACACCAGTCACGGTATTTCGTACGACGATTATGCAGGAGGCTATGCTTTGTGGGGTTTTGATTTCACTCCAGACCAAGGCAGCGACGAGGGACATTTCCACCCTATAAAATCAGGCCAGATTCGTGTGGAACTTCAGTTTGCAAATCCACCTCCAGATCACACAGTGAACGTCATCCTGTATGCAGAATTTGACAATACCATAGAAATCAACAGTTTGAGAGAAGTCATTCTAGATTACTAGAAGTCATGGAAGACTGTTATCCCTCTTTACCTAGTGGAGAAACTTTGGACATGAAATGTGAGGAGACTGTGGAAGAAGAAGAAGTGATCATAATGAAGTCGAGATGGCCAGAACAAGAAGCCCATTTAGTCTCCTCTTTTGCCAAACACTTGGTCGATAAAATGACGGAATTGATCAAGAAAAATTGCTATGGATGTCAAAACGATCATCCCAGTCAAATTCAACACGATAAATGCCTAATGTTAAGTCAAGAAGAAAAATTGGACGAGTATCTGGACGAAGCTTGGAGTCTCATCTCGAACAAAGACGTGTTGCACCAGTGGTATAAAGACTTGCGTGAACATTCTTGTCCACCATTAACCACTCAAGAGATCCATCGTATCGAAGCTCTCCTGAATCAGAGTGAGGAAACAGAACGAATAACCGTTTATTCGTCAGACATTTTCAAGCAAAAAGTCAGGATCGAATTGACGACTTATTATTACCTGTGAAGAAGAAAACACAAAACAATGGATACCTGGGAACTTTATTACCTTTTGAACCACAGTTCGTATACGGCTTCTTGGAATCCTGTCGTCTGTGCTAAAGATGAACTCCCTCATCGCAAACCTAAAGACCATCAAGCTTACGTGATCAACACGGACGACAGTCATCTCCCAGGAACCCACTGGGTAGCCGTCTACTTTCCTCAAGAAGGATGTGTGGAATATTTCGATTCGTACGGATTGCCCCCTTTGGAAGACGATATCATCGACTTTATGAGAAGAAATGCTCAAACCACCCGATTCAATAATGTGAAATTACAAGGCACAGATTCCTTGGTGTGTGGACAGTACTGTGTGTATTTTCTGCATCATCGCAGCCTGGGCTATTCCTTAGAACATTTAGTGACTCATTTCAATCCTCGTTCTTCTGCTAGAAACGATGTGAAAGTAGATCGATGGTTTTGTGACCATTATGCTTATCTTTTGTCTCAAGCTAGGAAACGTAGTGTCCATCAATGGCCTAATGATTTCCAACAGTGGAAATCACAATTTCATTCACAACGTTGTCAGCCCTGTTTAAAGTAGGTTGTAAAATGAGAAAAAAATGTTTGTGATTTGAAAAAAATTGTTTGATGTTATAGTGTTGGATTATTGTTAAAAAAATGTTAGAGTTGTTGTTGTTTAGTGTTAAGTGATTTTTGAATAAAAAATGTTGTGTTTTGAAAAAATGCTTTTGTCTTTTGTTTAGCTATAAGAATGTTGGATTGATGCTCTTTCATTTCTTACTATCCCTCTCATGAACGTTGCGGCTCGAAAAACCGTGTGGGGGATGTTTTCCTTCACGTCCGCGCTTTGACTTTAAGAACCGGTTTGTTCCCAGTCTAACCATCCATTGTCGACTCATCCTCCTACGAAGATGTGCTCCAAACTAGCTAAGCTCAACGAAGCCTACGTGAATTTGCATAGGGTCAGACACAGTCTGATACCGAAGCCAGAAGAAATAGAGAATGTGAGAATGTTAAAAATCACTGAAGACCTAATAGAAGAGCTCTTCAGAGAAGAAATGAACAGGGAAAAAGAAGAATGGACAGAGAAGTACAGACTTCAGAGACAGCAGCAACAGCAGCAACAACAACAACAGCAGCAACCTGAAGCTGACAGAGGCTTTGTCGATTGCCGTATCGACACCAAAGAGTTCTTCTTCTCTTTCCGAAGAAGCAGACCTATCGCCAGAAAGTCTATCCTCAGAGGACATCGCATTCTTAGAAACTAAAAAAAGAATGCCATAGCAAACAAAAAAACAGCCCTTTTCAGGGCTACCCAATACTCTAGAAAAGAAATAACTATTAATTTGCCAATGTGAGTAGGTAGAGTAGTGTGAAAATAAACACTAACTCTTTTATAAAAAATGTGAGGGTATGTGTTTGTGTGTTTGTGTTTGTAAGAGCTAACGTAAGTTGGTGTGGATAGTAGATTAAAATGATGTCTTTTTTGGTGTTTGAGGTGTATATTTGGGGTTAGATTGGATTGCTTTGCTTATGTGGATAGTCTATTGAAGTGATTTATAAAAAATTTTACAATAGTGATGGGTAGCATAAAAAAGTGAGTGAGTGTTTCTTTTAGGTCCGCGCGTTGTTGTTGTTTTTTTGGTCATGATCTAGGTAAGATGAATTTTATGTTTTTAGGGGATGTTTTCCTTCACGTCCGCGCTTTCAGTATAAATTGAAACTCGTTCGGCAGTCCAGCTACCCTTGTTGATTGATCAACACCAAAAATGAACACGAGACTGGAGAAACTGTTGGAACTTCATCTGCATCTGGAATATGCCAGGCGCATATTAAATGAACTGGCCGCGGAAGCCATTGTCGAGGAGGGAAGGATAAGAGAGGAGGAAAGAAGAAACAAAGAAGAGGAGGAGAGAAGATATAAAGAAGAAGAAGAGGAAAGAAGATACAAAGAGGAGGAGAGAAGATACAAAGAAGAGGAGGAGGAAAAGGAGAGAAGAAGAACAAATTTCAGAATCCCAGAAACCGAAAATTGGGATTCTGAAGCCACATATCCTGCCTCTGCTCTCTCCCCCCAAAAGGTAAAAAGTAACTGGGGGATAAGATGTGTATGTGGCGCCAGGCCTGGAAGGTGCCACCATTAACCAGGTGTCCATGAAGTTCCAAACAAAACAGCCCTTTTCAGGGTACCCAATACTCTAGAAAAGAAATAACGATCGATTTGCCAATGTGTGTAGGTAGAGTAGTGTGAATATAAACACTAACTCTTTATTAATAGTGGAAGTGTATGTGTTTGTGTGTTTGTGTTTGTAAATGCTGAAGTAAGTTTGTGTGAATAGTAGATTATGGGTTTATTTATTGATTCTTAGCGTATGTAGAGAGTATAGTTGTGGTTATATTATATGAAATGAGAAAGTAGGGGATGTTTTCCTTCACGTACGCGCGATGTTAGGTCATGATCTAGGTAAGATCAATTTTATGTTATTAGGGGGATGTTTTCCTTCACGTCCGCGCATTCACTATTAGAACCCACAGTGTTCGTTGTTCAAACCATTCTGCAAAGAATAAAAAGAAGATGGCGTCAAACCAAATGGACAAAATACAAACCTTGCAAGACGTTTTAGACAACTTAGGAATAATGGAACAGATGCTAATAAGACTCGTTGAAGACCATTATTCCTATAGTCCCCATCGTGTAAAGATGGAAATTAATAACTTAAGAAAAGCAAAGGACAAGATTAGTGGTGTCATGAAAGAGATAAAGGAGGAGAAAGAGGATGAAGAGGAAAGAATAAGAATATACAAATGGAACGAAAAAATTGAAAAAGAAGAAGAAAATGAAAAGAGGAAGAAAGAAGAGGAGGAAGAGAAGAAAGAAGAGGAGGAGAAGAAAAAAAAAGAAAGGGAAGAAGAGTGTAGGAGATAAAATAAGAACTTGGTGGAGAAAAAGAAGAAATTAGAAGAAGAAGAAAACCCAAAGGCCCTTTTCAGGGCCAGCCATATTTCTCGAAACGAGATAGCCTTTCCATTGCCTACCCCTTTTTTTAAAATTTTTTAAAAATTTAAAAAAAAAAAAAAAAAACAAACAAAAAATCCCATGTTCAATTTCCCTTGTCGCTAGACAAGCCCAAAGTCTATTCCCCATGTTAATTTCCCTTGTCGCTAGAGTGGCCCACGATTTTTCTCCATGTTAAATTTCCATTGTCGCTAGAGTGGCCCAGGGGTCTCTGTAATGCTAATTTCCATTGTCGCTAGGGTGGCCCACTTTACTACTTACGAGCAATTACACAATTGAGATAAATATGCTCTCATTGTTATTAACAAAGACGCACCTGTTGGTGTAACAGTATTTGGGCGAAGACGAAAACGACCGTTTCAGATATTAATCAATGATATAATTTGGTATAGTTTTATTTGAATGTGATACTAAGCCCCCAATTAGCATCATTGCCGGAAATTTAAATATTCACCAAGTGTTATGTCTCTTTGGTCATAAACAAAGTAAGAGAAGGAAGCTAAACCAACAAGTTTTGTAAAAACTTAACAAATAATTCGATCATCAAAGTTATAAAATTAAAATTTCAGAAGAACTTGTGGTGTTATGAATTGAATTGAAAATAATCCTAAAATGTTCCTTACAAGTCCAAAAGAATCAAATGTTCCGAATAAATTCCAGGCCTTCGAAGGTAGTGGCCTGCCAACATTCCTTATGAATCGAAGTGGCATTGTACAGAACTCCTCTGAATAAATTCACATTAGTCCCAAAATAATATTTTAGTCCAATGATCACTTCGTGATGCCAATGAATATTCCAAACTAATGTTTCCTCTTAAATTATATTTAAACACAACATAAAATACAATTTCATACCGATATAAACCCGAGAACATATGAAATAGGAAACCGAAATAGGGATAAATCGATTGTTCAATTATCTTCTTATATGCAAGCATAAAGCCCTAAAATATATATTCTGTTACTCACAACGTGATATTCACAATTATCCCACGTCGTAAAAGAATCCAAACTGACAGACCCCTCCAATGGGACACAACATAATTCTTCTAAAAACCCACCTGACCCCACTAACCAATTGAAAAATTAATCCAAACTTGACAACAGGTTTATTATAAATATTATTAATTAAAGACACTCTAGTGCAGCTGAGAGTGAATTTCTTTACGACCGTAATGTAATATTTATGAATATCAGTTGATAAAATACTACATAAAATGCAATTTTTGAATAACATTAAGTACGTAGAGTCTCATTATGAAATACGAGCGTTTAGTCATCTTCGTACGTAGCGTAACGAATCCAACATCTCCATCTTAAAACTCTCGCTCGTCAGTGATCGGCAGATCCCGAGAAGGATTACAGGTGAGCTAAATCTGCTAATTATATGACATATTGTGTTCACCGAAGTTGATGAATTAGAACACAACCACGCTACCAAATCGCCCAATATGTCAATAAGAGTAGGTATGATGTTTTTCTGTTTTCCTTATCCATTTCCTTTTCACTTTTTATTTTGAGAGAAAACAACGTAAACATCTTTTCATGGATGCTATGCAATATCTTAAGAAAAGAATCCATACCCATGGATAAAGAATAGCTATATTATATCTTATTTATAGATGATCACTATAATTTACAGTCATGAACGAAAATTACACACAATATAGATACAGTCATGTAGGAAAGGTTTCGCAAAATATGGACACACATAACAAAATTAGATATTTTCTAAGATCGTATGACATTTGTCCCAGTAAAAGACAACTGGTTGAAAGTACTTGTTCGTGTTGCACCTGATCGGTTTGTATACTACGAAATCACATTATTAACATAATCATTATGATTGTCCTTCGATATTACAGACTTAACAATTTAATTGGAGTTGGAACAACAACTGCAAAATGAAATAACCAAGAGAACCACGTTGATCAGGAAATACAAACGAGCATGTATGGTCATAAATGTGATTGTAGGCTAGTCACGGCAGAAGCGGTTGATAAGGGTGATGTGGCGGGAACCATGACCACAACAACCATCAAATGTGCACCAATATTGTCGGGGATTTTTACATAGTAACCAGTGCTTCTTGTAGTGCTAGAAAAAATAATTTATAGAAATACATTCATAAATACGTATATATTTAGAATGTCTCGCCGCAAGGTAGTCGTATTACTATTAGTAAACTGTTTTTGGAAGTTGTCGGACATAAAATAATTAGCACTGGAGACGGTGTTGGCAGAAATGGTAAATCGAAGACAACTCTGAGCAAAAATAAGGAGAGTGGATTTGCAAACAACGAAACTCGAGTTATTTCCTTTAAAGCATAAACAAAATAAATATATAAATACTACAAATAAGCAATCGGGTTTATCATAGCATTGTAATAATAACAGTTTTGATCTAAGCCAATAGACCTATCATCTATGACTTTGTGCACTTGCATGGTTACGGAGTGATTATTTTCACTTTCTTCGCAGATAATAATCCGTTGGTTGCTCATACATAATTATCATTTTACCAGTATCAGGAAAAGTGATCGGGAATAGAGGCTATGACCTAGGTCAGTAACCTCGGTCTACATCCGCTACTGTCACACTGCTGCCTGGTACTCTGGACTCTTATGATACTCACAACACGAGACTAGGCAAGCACCGTGACATGGCTGATACCTGTGAAGAAATGTAAGATAGCGGATGTAACAGTGTGAATTCTGCAGATGTCGTTATAACACATAGCTATTATAAGTTTATTTATGTGATTTTGCACTGGGTTGAATCCGTGGCTTGATTTTACTTTTGTGGATCTATTTGGGGCATGATCGATTATTAATTACGTTCAGTTTGTTAACTTTGTCAGGCAAAACTTGGCAGGAGTGAGTAATGGATTTTGTTTATCGAAACGCAATGTTTTGAAATGTTGCAGAGGCAGTGTTTTTACTTGGTGAAATATTTGTCATAAGTTGAAACTTTGCAGAGATCGTTCTATTAAGGAACGCGGGTATGTAAATATGAGCCTTGGAAGGGTGTTTATTAATAATGACAGTTAGATAAACCTGCTTTCTGACTGGATAAGTTAATGGTTGGGGAGGGGGGCCAATGCGTGGCCTCCTGTTTAATATTGCATTACACCGCAGAATAGGCAGTCTAGTTTTTACGCAAAGCGAAAGGCCTTTACTTCAGGGGTGGGCGAGACCATTTATAAAGATTGTCCAATGTACCTTTGAGAGAAACGTAACCATGGGTGAGGAAGACGGTTCTGCTAAAGTGGAAAGAGAAAAAAGGTGTTGTATCTTAATTTTATAAATATTTTTTATATAAATATTCAGATAAGTGTTTGAATTTTCTTAAAACAATATGACAATCATGTATGCTAAGAATTTATAATTATTAGGTCTATAGGATGTTTCCTGCCGAGAAATTGTTAGTCAGTAGAAGTGTGGAGTGAAGCAATGGAGTGATTTTTGTTTGATCTATATGTTTAAACTAAGATGTGAATTCTTTCATCATATGCATTGGATAGTATTAATGTTTGAACAGCATGATAGTCTATAAGGTAATTACGGATAAGCCGTCTGTATGCAAGTGTCCGAAATTTAGTTCAAGATAGTGATAAAGAGTTTACACTGCAGAAGGTTAATAGTCATTAAAAGAGAGCAGACCGTGCTGTCAATCAATTAGTAGTGGTAAACTAATTCTGTTGGTGATATGCATTACTTTTTCTACTATGTAAATTGTCATTGGAAAAAGTAAAATCGAGTATATGTAGACAAATACGATTCTGACGTATTGAAATGCAAGACTATTTCCTAAAACCCATTAGCAGTATGGTCCGTTGTGAAATGTGATACTAGCTATTGTATTCTGAGTAACCGAGAGTATGAAGATTATTCAGTTCCGGGTGTTTGAAAAAACGAACAGAGTTAGGCGGCTGCATTCATTTTGTTCTAACAGTAAAAACAGCTTCTACGTCTGAACGTAAGAGTGAACGACCAGAGATAGACTGGACAATCGAGAAAGGCCACTTAAGTCAACGACGGATGAGTAAGTCAAGACAAACAAGAGTGTTCCTGTACATGTCGACCCCAATCGACACACTGTGTTGATTATGGAGAGTGACCCGTAACCATTAAAGCTCGAAACGCTGACTAGATCTCATGATGGACTTTGCCGATCTAGGTAAAATGAAATACTAATTGCATTTTAGAGCTAGGTGTTAATTTATTATGTGATAGATGTGCATCCTACGATTGGTCTTGTACGATTGTTTGTGTGTATCTCATTTATTATATTTGTCATATTCTATATACAGTTGGCTCGCGTTGTTCTGTTCTATATCTCTGCTAAGATCTCCATTTATTCCATCCATTAATTTCACATTTGTAATATTCGCTCGATCCGCTATAATACAGTGGTCGATCTTCCTCTAGACATCGATAACTACCATCAAATTTATTCATAATGTCTGCCGGTAGTGATGCATTTCATATTTGTCTTTGATAACTTAAATGTTTCATAAAAAGAAAAGGGTTATAGAGACATTGGTTTGCATATAAAATAGATTAACTGGCTCAATGACACGAATCAAATATGGCGTTAATTTTACCGGTAAGACGACGGTAACTTTCTATGTTTGATCGCAGGAATGTCTTGAATAACTGACAGGTTATGACTGCCTACTGTTATCCATGTGACATTAAAGCTTTATTTTTTCTTAGCTTAGACTTTTCCATCATAAGCCAGAAGTGCAACCATGGCGTGATTGACTGGTTGCTGGATGTGACGGAGAACGGAATATATTTTACAATCTTTGTTGAGTCTCTGTTGAACTCTGCTTAGTTGGTATTGAATCGTTCATTACGCTTGAAATAAATCTTATTCAAACGTCAATGAGGAATTGCAGGTGCTTTTAGTACTTAAGTTGAATATACTCTTGTCATCCATTTTATGTTTACTATATGTTTCATTTTCTTGCTGTTAAGACATAGTATGACCACACAACCACATATGTGCAAGTCGAGAGCACTCATTATAAACTTGTGTGTGAAACTATACTTTTGTTTCTCAAATGGACTTACAAAATTTAAATCATTTACCAGGCGTACGCAGGTGTTGGTTCATATATAATTCACCTTCTCCAAGATTCTCAGCAGAAATTAGCTGATGCACATAACTTGTCAGGGTTTAAGCAATTTTACAGATGTCGAAACGAAATTATTGTTTGCAAGACTCAGATTCAAAACGAAGAGGGAATAAACTGGTATGTTTACCAAGTATCAAATAAATCACATCAAAACGAGGAAACGTAGTTTTCAGTGGCAGGCATCAAGCCGTATCATAGAAAGCAGATTCATTTTTGCATGTTCATCAACAATTAATTATTCGAACATTTCACATTTTCACTTCTTATCGTCGTCGTTTGCTCGAATTTTCCAAAGTCCTGAGAATGTACAGCATCAAATGTCCTATGTGCAAGCAGGTATCTTCCATGGGGAATAATGTAGCGCTAAGACATATTCGATACGAACAATGAGAAAACATGGCTCATACACGTCACACTAACGATGAATCCTATTTAATAGACGTATATCCAAATTAAATTCATCCTTCGCTGCCGTAGAAAAATAAAATGCGAGAAATCAACGCTGGTTTTAAAAGCCCATTCACCATGATCGTGTCCGAGCCTACATCTTGCGGTAAAACAATCTGAATGACATCAGTGCTTTAGTTAAAGAATTGGCTCATATCCAAGAAGTAGCAAAGAATCCTGTTGATTTCCAAGTCTTGGTGTCACCTGTACGAAGTTATCGGTGCCACGGTCAGACACAGGGTTTAGTTTGTGAGTAGAATTTAATTGGATAAAGACAAATCATTGCATAATTCCAAAAATCACCAAAAAAGGATCGTAATCTGATGTCTTTGTTAATTTCTTACGAAATGTAGCCACCACCGAATCCATTCTGTCATTTCCATCATCCCAAATGGGAACTGTCATTATTTAACTCTTCTTAAACTTTCCAGCGACAAACACTGAAGACTACGACGCTGGCCAGACAGGTGTACCAAGACCATTTTGGCGACTAATGTCGATTCGAGCAGTGTTAGCGAAATGATGAGCAGGTCATATAGAACCAATACAGATATCACAGAGGAACAGTGTGTGTGTGTGTGTGTGTGTGTGTGTGTGTGTGTGTGTGAGAGAGAGAGAGAGAGAGAGAGAGAGAGAGAGAGAGACTTGGATTCTTTACGTAGCTTCAACAATTTTTCAGTCATATCGCTACGTTGTCTGCAGTGAGGCAGTTTATAGTGATGTCTAGCACTGGGGCATCATGCTGCCGACATGTAGCATGATGTCCCACCCAATCACATTATCCTGACACCAGGCCGACCAGTCCTAACACTAACATTTTCATGCTGAGGCTTTGGTATGACTCGGCCGGGGATCGAACGCACGACCTCCCTCATCCGAGGCGGACGCTCTAGCCACTAGGCCACCGGAGTGGTTAATACATAGGAATATATGGATATATGGATATTCAACAGATTATTCGAAGAGTTTGACGAGATGACGGACGAAAGAATGGGGCATTCTGAAATGATAGCGAAGAATATGGCATAAGTTACTCGGTAATAGGGAGACTTATCGAACGTTTGAAAAACATAAAAGCAAACGGTTTAGTCTATTGAACATTGACTTGGAGCGTTTGGCTTCGTGTTCTACACACGTTACATGTTCAAAGTGTACACTGTGCTGGTAACTGTAATCATGATATCAGTGTTTTATATTTTCTGTTACGAATGAGTCTTTCTAACGCTTCTCTTACTTCTTTCTTAAATAATAAACACTACATTAATATATGCAAGCAGTATTATCATTCGCCTACGACGACTAATAACATGCTGTTCTATTGATATGGTGTGTCCAAGTGCTTATCGTTTGACGTTGTTGTTTTGTTTTTTTGGGTGGGTGGTGGGGTTCTTATCACTGACTGTAATACTTGTTTACACATACCCGCATAAACACATGTATTACGCTGATCCAGTTGTGTGAATCTATTCACTATTCGCTGACAATGTAGTCTTCGTAATCCACGTTTCCAGGCTCACACTCATTGTGTCTGATTCTACAGCTCGAACATCGGGGCCCCGAGTGGCCGAGTAGTCTAAACGCTTTCCGTTACGGATCATTGCCATCTCACCTCTGTCTGCGTGGGTTCGAGTCTCGGATTCGGCTAATGTGGATATGTGAGAAAGCTTGTCAGTAGCTTCTCGTGGGTGGGTGGTTCTTTCCGGGGTTTTCCCGGTTTCTTCCTCCACCATTAGTACTGGCCGCCATGTATAGCCTATCGTGTGCTGAAAAATGGCGTTAAACCCTACAACAACAACAACAACAACAGCTGGAACATCGAACCATCTCCAACTACTAAGTATAAACATCTGGCTGTGGCTAAATATTTAATGCCGGGTCCTGGTAGGTATAATGACTTCTAGATATTCACTATTATACTTCATAATCATAATTCTGGTACCACATTGAAGCAGTAGGAATCCAGCCTCCTCTATTTTCCAACGATGTTAGGTGACAGAGTCCGTTTCTATAACATCAGAATTTCAACTGATAAATTTGGAGAAGCTGAAAACAAGTCTTCTTTTCAGACCAAAATCATTATTTTTATTTTCCAAGTTTCATGTTCGTTTGATATCTATGTCGAGAACAACAAAGACCAAGTTAAACATAATTTTTTAAGGTATATGCCGAAAAAGGGAAAAACAATGACTTATTCTAAATCAGCAGCATCGTTTAAGATTTGGTTTAATAAATGTAGGGCTGCATAATAAGCAATAAATCGCACCGTTTTGATTAATTGATTGTAAATAGCAAATCACGAGGACTTTTAGCTAAGGTAACGTCCAGTATAATACTTACAGCATATTCTAACTTTCGTACATCGTAACCGATCTATGAGTAAAGCGTCCAAAAGACTTGAACATCCACACTAGGATATCCGTTACTGATGCTGACGAAATTATTACTATACAAAATCCAGTTTAGAGTCAGCACGTTTCTCTTCTTTAAAGTTTAATCTGGCTTCGTCGATATTTTCCAGGTTTCACTCCAATAGTTCGCATTGAAAATAAGTAAAATTCACTTCTTTGGAGTCACTTCAGCATTCTCATATTTTCGTATGAAAACTAGGTCCCATTGTATTACTTTCCACGGTCCGATCAACAGCCTCTCGACTGATAAAAGTTTCCATCGCTGAGGTTCTCTCTTCGCTCCTAGCGTTGAAAGGACCCGTTTTGAAGGAGTTTAGTAAATGGTGAGACCGATCCAGACAATTGTGCTGTACTAACCAACTAAAAAAAACTTCACGAATTTTTTTCTCGAAAAATCCAAATTGGTGATAATCGAAAAGCATATAAACAGAATATAAAGGAAAGCATACAAAATATCCACCGGTTTTTGGTGTTTTCTTTATCAAAGGTCATCTCTATGTACTTTAGACCAAGGTCAAGATATAAGGTACACTGGTCACTTCCATAACCTTCTTGGTCATAGAAGATGATACATTCATATCTAAATCACAATGTCATGTACCTGTGGAGATGATGGAGTCATTCACGGACGCACATTCCATGGGACGAAAGCGATGTCCTTATACTTAAAACGAGACCATTTGAAAGATAGAGGTTATTGCTGTAGATACCAATATAAGATACATTATTAATCAGTTTTAAACAATACTCTAACAAAGTAAGCTATGATATTGTCTTGTAATCTGATCGCCGATTTCAAGTCAGGGTATTAAGGTCACCATCCACCCTACTACCATTCTGATTGCTCGTAGCAACCAAAACCAAATAATCAAGTACGAACCTTCAAAACTGCAAACCATTGCTTATTTTTTTCTAAGAAAACGTCTATATGAATCACTCCATTTTTTATTTTTCCTTTCCTGTTTAAGACCGATATATCAATTGGTATTCGGCTTCTGTATTATATTATATTATATTATTTGACATTTTTGCTAAGGCATGGGAGGATGGGTCTTTCCCAATTTTTTAATATTTACATGCACATAAAAGCTAATGTTTATCCTATTAGACGGATATTTTTCAGTCCCAATCCGCTTTGAGTTAAGTCCATGATATATTTTTCAGTCCCAATCCGCTTTGCGTTAAGTCCATGATATATGTATTCAAACATTAACCATCATGTTCACCCATTATGTAACTTAATGCAAGAGCAAGTAAAACAGAACATAGTCTCATTAAAATGTTTTACAGATATCGAACCCGCTGTACCAACTGAGCCACGGAAGCTCCCGTTGATTCAGACAGCACATAAGTTAGCACAGGCTGATCACTACAGTTATTAATCCAAACACAAAATTAAAGCGTAACGTGCTCTGTTATCAGACTACATTCTACTTAAGATGGATATACTCTGAAGTCTACTGATTATGGTAACAAGAGAAAATGTTGTATGTGTACAGTTAGATTTAAATATAGGAACAAAACGAATAAGCATGCAAATATGAAATGAATATGTAACAACCTTTAGAGAAAATGTTTTGCAAGATCAGTCAATATCATCTCTTCTTACAGCCCCAATGCCACCGTTACATGCAAAAATTCGAATATGCCAAATCCTCTGGATACTAATGAATCTTAAAAAGATACTGGTTCTAAATATCGTTGGTTTGAATTAAAACCAGGTAATATCGACGTTTCATCACATTATGAGCCATGCAGTTTCTCCTTCGAACTGAGAAAAGCGGCCATTATTCACATGCGTACGAATTAATCCGATGTTGATCGGCGACATCCGTGGGTCGACCGATCTCAGCAGAGGGCTGACAAACAAGATTTGCTGACGTCACCGTTGTAAATATCAAAAAGTAGCATCACGATATGTCGGAATGTCTTCAGCCCACGTTCGCCTTTCAATATACATATTGCAGCCCCCCACCTGATCATCATTTTTAACCCTGGTCTTATTTTTTATTTCATGCACGATTTTTTTCTCTCAGATCAGCTTAAAAAATGCAGCATGCATCTCTTCATTTCGTCTCGAACCAATTTGTACACCATGTGCGAATCAGATTAGTTACTAACGTAATTTGTCGAATATATCACATCATTACTTTTGGGGCAGTCCGGAAACCGATATGAATTATCAGCGACTTCTTTGACTGGATTAAGGGACGCCACCCTCTTAATTCTAAAATGAATATTTGAACGTCATTTAAACCTAACATCTTGATAATTTAAAAGAATGGTTTATGTCAGATAACCATATCAACCAACACTTTTCTTCCTTCCAAACTTTAGTTAAATTGGAAGAATGGTGAAATGTATGATAAACTACTAGTTTGAGGCTATATAGCTAGTCCAATCATATCATAGATCAGGTGAAATGTATGATAAACTACTAGTTTGAGGCTATATAGCTAGACCAATCATATCATAGATCAGGTGCTTGTTTATTTATTGATTGAGAGCAGAAATATTGACCTCCTTGTTGTGATTTGAATGGTAGACGGTTCACAAGATAAAACGAGCGAATGTGCAAAGGTTTCGTTTATATTACTAATGGAAATAATTCACATAATTCTTTTAACTGAACATGATAAATTTGAATTTGAATTTGAATTTGAATTTTACAAATTTATATATGCAAATATGCTGTGAACTTGCACAAATACATATTTTCATGTGAACTTATGTTTACATACATACATACATACATACATACATACATACATACATACATACACACACATACATACATACATACATACATACACAAAAAACACACACACATACATGCGGAACTATTTTATCTCGGTAGCAGCAATCGCTTGCACCGATTGCTAGTCATGCTTGTTGTCTGAATAGTATCATGTATATAGATAGGATAGCAATATAATTTGTTTCCAGTTAATACCTGATCGTTATCTTTTCAGTTGCTAGTCCCTACAACTTCATTCTTTTAATTTTATGCTGATAGTTGTTTCATTTTTTTGGAAGCCATCTTCCGTTCATTTTGCTTCAGATTTGACCACACGTGTTCATATTGTATTGTGTACATTAAGTTATCAAACTGGAAGAAGATAAAAACGATTTTAAAACCCTCATAAGCACACCTTTTATTGTTTTTTTCAATATGTTGCTTAATGCGTCCATTTTCTATATCCTTTTCACATTTTTATGTTCGTAAAATATAACTTCAGTGATGATCAAATTTCACATAACTTTTAATATGGAAAATATACTATAGCTATCTTTCTTGATTGAGGACTTACTTTAATATTTTGGATACTTTAAAAACTTTTAGTATCATTAGGTTGTATTCAGTATAAGGTAGCTGAATATTGAATGCAAGAATTCATTTTAATTAAATTCATTGTCGTTATTAAAAATTGCCTGAAGATAAAGGCAAGAGATGTGATATTTATTATTTTATAATTTTGTTTTAAAACTGCAATTAAAATTTGGTAAGAATATATCGTGCATTGATTGAAAAGAGACATAATAAACAGTTGTCATTGTAAAATGTCTCAGGTAGAGCACTGAGACATACAAACGAAAGCCACAATAACGTGTCGATTCCTCTCTCTCTCTCTCTCTCTCGTTCAGCATTATTAAATTATTTGCCAGTCTTTGATTTAATCATATGAATAACAATAAAAATTTGGCCATGGATCTTTCTCTCTACTCTCTTTCTGCCTGTCTTCCTGTCTGTCACAGAGTTTCAGGTACACACATATTATCAAGATGAGCGTAATTTGATATGCTATTCACAGAGGAAAAATAGAAAACAAGGCAAAATGATAACAAAATCTTAACATTTGTGTTAGTTTTTAAGCTCTTTTTTTATACTAATTCAGTAATTTGTTTATTCAACTATTTCGTCTAAAACGGGATTTGTCAACTAGCTAGGCCTATAACTGTGGAAAGAAAGAAGCCAATCGTTAATAATCCTAATGGGTGAATTACCTAACCCAATTCTGAGCATGGCGCATATCTTGAACTAAAAGTAAGGACACTAATACAGCTGAGAGTAAAAAATGTCAAGTCATGGTCAACGTAAATTAGAACAAAATGGTTTGCGTACAGTTAATTTAACTTTACATCAAATATATTGACCAACACATGTGGGGTTCAAAAGGTCCACGGATAGCCACTGTAAAATAAACAGGGAAAATAGTTCTGTAAAATAACTTTGGTAACGCGTCAAATAACGGCAAAGAAAACTTCCAAAAAGTTTGATGATATGTAAATGTACTTTATATATAGTGAACTGAATGGCTGAAAGTTTAATTTTAAAATGACCCAAATAAAGAGGGCTTGTTGTTTTACATTTCCGTAAAATATGTATACAAAGTTGGAATTTATTTCAATAAGCAAATGGTCGGATGACTGGCATGGTTGACAAATAACTAACAACCACCAATCAGTAACATTTTAGCTGGCCTTAAGGCACCAACTCAAAGCAAATTAGCCAGTTTACGACTATTGGCCTCCAGTGTTAATCTGTATTGTATTGATCGTTACGTGCTGATACGAAGAGGCAAAGAATACGCCACTGCTTCATATCGTCTGATTTCCTTGTGATAAACACGTATAGCGTTCATGCAGACGAGTCTTTGATGAGTTTAATCACAACGGTACATCTGACGACAGTGAGACCAACTATGTATTAACCGTGGAATACTGAAATTGATTTCCTTATTAGACTGGTGGAATATTATAAATAATTTATTGAAACAACCCTTATTTACACACGAAGCTCTCGATTCATCTAAGTTAGCCCTGTGAGTTACGTTGTCACAAATGTACAATCGTACAGGTAAATCTTCAAAACATTGGATGCAAACCTGATTGCTATTTGGCACAATGGATGCGACTTTACGTGGATGTTTTCTTGCTTTTGCAAGTTTACATCTGGTACGCGCCGCATATAATGATATAGTACTTAACACGACTATTGGCATAATTCATGGTCTTGTAGAAAATGTCACAAGAAATGGATCCGAGCACCAGGTGGTGAAATTTCTAGGAATTCCATATGCCGAGGCTCCAACAGGAGAAAATAGGTTTAAGAAACCCGTCCGACTTGAAAGCTTGGCTTCACCTTACCACGCTACGACAATGAAGTCAGCATGCTGGCAGGTGGAAAGCATCGAGAGAAGAAAAATGGTTGACCAGTCGGAAGACTGCTTATATCTCAACATCTATATACCCGGTACCTTCAAGACCAAACAAATCAAAAATTACCCAGTGATGGTTTATATCCACGGAGACAGTTTTGTCGCCGGGGCGGCAAATTTCTACAGTGGAGATATTTTAGCGTCATTTTATGACGTAGTAATTGTGACATTTAATTATCGGTTGTCACTGTTCGGTTTTCTAAGTACAGAGGATGAAACTATTCCAGGAAATTACGGACTCTGGGACCAGCAAATGGCAATAATGTGGGTACATGAGAATATTGACGAATTTGGAGGTAACCCAGATGAGATTACGCTTATGGGATCATCTGCTGGTGGTGCAAGTGCGTTACTTCAAGCATTGTATGCTGGTAATGATGGACTGTTTCGAAGAGTTATATCCCTTAGTGGATCTCCACTGGCACATTGGGCAACGTTGCACCAGTCAAAACTCGAAGATCCGTATGTCACACTCAACTGTACTGACCCAACGTATGAGAGCTTATTGGACTGTCTTCAAACCTTGAAGGAAGAAGATCTTGTTCAAGCGATGAACAAGCTAGAACCCTCCTTGTTTCTTCCCACAGGTGATGAAGAGTTCTTACCACAACCTCTAGCAGCTCTGATTGAAGGTACATATCCAGAGAGTGTTCTGTTCTCTGAAGTTGATTTCCTAACGGGCGTGAACAATCTGGACGGTCTACTGTTCTTGCAACGGAAACTGCCAGACATACTTGGCATCCCGAATTTCTCTTCGTCAGATTGTATCGTGTCAAGAGACCAGTTTCAAAGTAAGATAATTCCATTTATTCTGGAAAGTGAATATGGTTTCGTTTCAGAGGCTATGAGATCCTCGACTATTTTACAGTATACCAACTGGCAAGATCCAGAAAATAATAATACAAGAAGAAATAACTTAGTTAACCTTTCAACAGACTATAACTTCTTGGTGCCTGCAGTTAAAATAGCCAACCAGCATGTTGTTTACAGCACAATGGCAAAAACGTTTTTCTACGAATTCAGACTACGCCCTTCTACTGATACTTTAAGCCCAGCTTGGGTTCTCGGAGCTGTTCATGGTGTGGAAGCGGATTTTATCTTCGGTTTTAGTCCAGAAATGGGAAAGTGGAAAAATACGTCTGATGATTTAAAACCAACGGATGAAGAGAAGTCTTTAGCAAATCATATTGCTACTGCATTTACCAACTTCGCGAAAACTGGGTAAGAAATTCTCTCTCTCTGTCTCACACACACACACACACACACACACACTCTCACACACACACAGATATATATATATATATATATATATATATATATATATATATATATATATATATATATATATATATATATATATATATATATATATATATATATATTCTTATGTTACGTGTTTAGGCTCTAATTAAAAGTAACATAAGAAAAAGTGAAAACAAGCTTTGTAAAATTTAACATAATTTATTTCCCTAGGAAAACACTGTAAAAATGAAAAAATAAGAGCTTACGGTTTTAAGAATCAAATCCAAAATAAATTCAGTATAATCCACGAATTAAATTTTAGAAGTCCTGGTAATGTTCCAATGAATTTTGAGTTCGAGTCCCGACGAAAATCCAAAATGGAAGGATATGACGTTTAATGTAGTCAGTATTGTGCTGTTGTGTCTACTTTTGTTTGTTGATTCACAAACAATAATATTCCGGTGTTTGTCCAAGAATTCTGTATGAGCACTCAAATATTTCCAGGAAAAAGAATTAATCTTTTAGAATCCAAATAGTTTGAATAAAAATTAAAATGTTAACTCCAAACTGGTTAAAACGACACACTTTCCAGTGTCCAAGGTAGTAAAAGCCTAAACTGAGAAAAATCTCTCTAAACATCACTAAATAAATCTTACTACTGCACAATTTTGGAAAACACAGACTTGCGAAATAGGGCTATTTACAATCTAAAATCATGTACTCCTAGTATGACCTTGATAAAAACCAATAATTTTACACCAACAATAAAAAAAAACGAGAAAATTGTTTACTTCACTCAGTGATTTCTGAATCAAGGTCGGGAACTAACTCAAAAATAGAAAGTGTTTCTATTATTAGGTGTTTATGGAATGAGTCAGGTCAAACTGAAATTTCTGGAATATATCGAATTCCTAGTAAACAAAATTACATTAATTTGACATGTACGGAAATTAAAAATAAAAATATTAAACTTACAAACAGACAATTAAATTAAATCAAATATACATAGCAATATATATATATATATATATATATATATATATATATATATATATATATATATATATATATATATATATATATATATATATATATATATATATATATATATATATCCTTTAAGTTCATCGTCTAATTCATTTTTTAACGCAACAGAAACATAGTCACATACAATAAAGGAAAATATTAAAGCAATACATCAAAAACATAGCAAAATACGCATGGTTTGTTAAATTCAAAAGTGTGACGGAGCACGAACGACGAGCTCTAGCCCAGGGGGTTCAAACTCTTTCCCGATTGCCCCTGCATTTGCTTAAACTAACAAAAAAACGCAACAGGCCAGTCGTTATATTTATAGTATAAATTACAACATCACATTGTCGGTATATTTTGCCTATAGTGTGTGCAGTTTCATACTTTTGATATTATAACATGTGAACATATCACTTTATGTCATTCTGATTGGTCCAAATAAGTTCATGAAATTATTGTACAGTATTCTCTTTATGATTGGCTGAAATCATGGGACAACCTTTTTAACCTCACCCTGTGGAATGTTTTGTTTTCAATGAACATTTTGTCGGCCATTTTTCAACTCGACTTGCGAAAGGAAATTGAGGAAAAATTATCTTGGCTGTCTGAATATGGACAATTTATCCCCGCATGAGTTTGTTTTGTCATGTATGACAATATCGTCATAAGAAAAATGGCATGGCGTAAAACTCCAAGAAAGGAATAACAGCAAGAAGTAAAACTAAAGGGTATTGCTCATTTGATAGGGAATGATGTAGGGGCAGTGTTATCTGTAACATAGAATCCACTCTATATACATGCGTGGTTCAAATGTTAACTTACAGAAGTAAATAAATTCACCTCTGTTCACAGAAGAATGTGGACATAAATTGGTCTCCCAACTGACAGAACTTTATCCAACCACATCATATTTACGTAGTAAATGTGTGATACACATCCGACTCTTCTGTACAGTCTACTGTTCCAAATCAAATACTGCATATATCCGGTCTCAAATACATTACAGTAAAGATGGGAATTTCTGCATCGAGTAATCTATTTCACATGAAAATCGCAACACTGTAATGTTTAGTTTTGAAAGTGACATGTTAGGGTAAGCGTGTACTCTAGGGATACTGTGTACCGTATCCGACAATGTGACGTCACCCACATTGACCATTCTGTTTTGAAAAGTGATTTTGTCGTTATAAAATGTTCTTTTTATTCGGATGGACGTTTGTTCTTTGATTTATAGTTTGTAAAACAAAAGTACAAACTACTTTTACTTGTTCAACTTTGTTTGGGACTATATTTTATGCACAACAAAAGAAAGGTGCACCGTCTGTCAAATTGAATGAAGTTATTCATTCTTCTTTCTATCTAAATAATTTCCACTGAAATTAAAAACTATGTAATAAAAAGATTCTCAAATGGGTAATGATTTAATATTAAATTAATGAAACTCGTTAAATAACGTCCAGCATTTGCTGTCCAAGGCTCACATAAGCTTGGCATTATTCAACTCGTTTCATAAATTCAGTATTAAATCATTACCCATTTGAGATCCTCTGTAAGTGAATAATGTCACCAATTAGCAAACAAATACACGAAAATAATTATACTCAATCGGAACGTGCAGTTCCAATATTTAAGTAACCCTGAAGTAAAAGACACTGGAACGGACCCGATTCTGTAAAACTGTTACAGATGAACTTACCTGAATAATAACACGAGAATGATGGTTATATTTCAGTATTATGGTTCCCTGGCAATATCGTACTTGAACACGTCCTAATAATATATGGCGTATGTTAGCACTCATAAAGTGTTTAGCACTACAAATTAAAGCCAAATTCCTCAACTGTATATAAACTGTTGTTTCATGTGCATTGCTAAATTAATTTTTAAGTGTGATTACGATAGTGCCATAATTTTCTTATTGTAAATGATGACAACAAAATCCTACGATAGAACTAGCTACGTTTACCTATTCTATCGCAGATATACTCTTGACACATTTGCTGGGCTCAAGAGGAGTGCAACGAAACGTCCAGTGTCTCTTTTTCGCAATCTTGAAGATGACATAGATTTCGTTGATGCAGAGTTACTCTGTTAAATTCAAAATTTTTTAAGGCAGCGATCGAAGTGAATCAGGAGCGTAATATGAAAACAACATTGTCGGTATCAAGTTATAATGTCTGGTTGGTATTTAAATTTGGTCAAAGGCATTTACATCTGATAAAATAATTAAAAAAACATTTAAAATTAAATGTGGTAATTTGTAGATCTCAGCCATATAATCTAATACTTTAGAAATTTACTGAGTGCATTTGATGATGAAGATAGTGAAATATGCATGATCAACTTTGAAAGCAAGATGACTAAGACATTGTAGTATGTAGTAAGAATTGCCTATTTGATATGCATGATGAAGAAAGAATTGCCTATATAAAGTACAGTATGAAAGAAGAACTACCTATTTGATATACAGCATGAAAGAAGAATTGCCTATTTTATGTGCAGTGTGTAGTAAGAAGTGCCTATTTGATGTACAGTATGCAAGAAGAATTGCCTATTGCATTTGCAGTATGTTGTAAGAATTGAATTTTTGATATGCAGAATGAAGGAATAATTGCCTATTTGAAGTATATTATGAAAGAAGAATTGTCTATTTGATATGCAGTATGGAGGAAGATTTGCCCCTATTTGATATGCAGTATGTATTAAGAATTGTCTATTCGATGGGGGTGAATGCATAGATTAGTATGCGACTAAATTTACAGCACATCTGGAATATCTCATGAACTTTTCAAGGAAATTTTGAAAATGATTAAATGAAAACGATAGAATTTAAAGACAATACTGTTTTGTTTAACTTAGCAAACGGCGATTTAAAGCTTGAAGCAACTGCAACAGAGTTAACAATGAAAAGGGAAATTTTACGTTAATATGAGACCATTCACAGACCGGAAAGAAGATAATAAGTGTTTTCAGTTGTTTAAAATAACAACATTTATGGCAGATAACATCTAAAGACAATCCCTGATACCGATTTATTTTCATGGATTGTTTTTCTTCTTTAATGATTGGAAGAAAATCGTTATAAACACTTTAAGTTATTGAAAGGAAACATGATTCTAGAATGATCACGTGGTACCGTCGAGCATGAATTTGTTGTTAAATGCCTAATATGTGATTTTGTTCTAATTAGGGGTGAAAAAGTAAATTATCTCCAAAGGTTTCAGAGGTCAACACCAAAATGGTACCCAAGAGGAAATATAATAATGTGAGTACAGTCGACATTGTGTTCAATTAAAGTAATTAAAGATGTTACAGAAGAAGCAAACAGAAGGAAAATGTATGAAATGTACCCCATCTTCATAACCATAGAGTTGAAAAACATGCAAAACGTAAATGATTCCGAGTTAGTCTATCAGATTATGAACAAACACAAGGTAGAAATCTCATTATTCTTGATACAATCATGCCGACACTTTAACGTCATAAATTTCTTGCAAAAAGGGTACACTGAATTACACAATAAACAATGCATGTGTTCTAGACAGAATTGTTATATTGTAAACTTTTAACGTATCACAAGAAGAAGGCAAGGAATTGTCGTAAAGGATTTTCTACAGTATTAACCATGATCAAGTGAGATGGAAAGCTTTTTTGTGCCAAAAATGGATGAAGTAAAATCCAGTACATCTTTTCAATGTTAGAAAAAGAATTTGAAGATATGCCAAGTTTTTCGTGGAACTTACATGTTGATGTCTAGTCATAATTATAATTATACTCTACGATTTTAGAGAACTTATCTAGTCGTAATCATAATTATACTCTACGATTTAATAGGACTTGTCTAGTCGTAATTATACTCTACGATTTAATAGGACTTGTCTAGTCGTAATTATACTCTACGATTTAATAGGACTGGTCTAGTCGTAATTATACTCTACGATTTAATAGGACTGGTCTAGTCGTAATTATACTCTACGATTTTATAGAACTTGTGAAGTCGTAATTATAGGTGTACTCTACGATTTTAGAGAACTTATCTAGTCGTAATCATAATTATACTCTACGATTTTAGAGAACTTATCTAGTCGTAATCATATTTATACTCTACGATTTTATAGGACTTGTCTAGTCGTAATTATACTTTACGATTTTAGAGAAATTGTCTTGTCATAACCATAATTGTACTCTACGATTTTACAGAACTTGTCTAGATTTATTAAGATTTAATATTTTAAAAAATATTGATTGAGAATATCCTTGGTATTGATTTGTAATATTTTACTCGAGTAATTTTGCACCAATGGCAATTTATTTGGCTTTTAATCCTGGAGTACAGAAGGTATAGAATTATAAGCGATGTGCCCTGATTGTCCACCAATTTTCATGGGGGGTTGGGGGTGGAAATGCAAATGGGAATTTCAGTGATTCTTCTTTCTATGTTGTTGTGGTCGTAGATCGAAAGAGATGAGAGATTAAGGTGTCGTTCTGGCTTCCTTAAGCGGCGGTGTCACTCTAGCGATATATGTTACATCGCTAATATGTGCAAAGAGGTGGATCGAACTGGAAAACAGGAAGTCGAGGTTTAAGTGTACGGCAATTCTTCTTTTAAAATTAAACAAATTACACTAGATAAAGAAGACAAATTGCACCACATAATTCATTTAAAATATAAAATAAAATATTGCATCTACTTAAAGCTAACCAACTTCACACTGTTCTATGATTTCCGTATTTCAGGATTGAAAGTCAAAGAAACTGCCAGTGGTACAAAAATGCTGGAGTAAAATATTAAAAATAAATATCAAGGATATTATCAATTAAATCTTAAGTCTCAACTAGAATATTATTATCTGCAATTTCGAAGATATTTTATTTCTAAATAAATTATTTGTAGCAGAAGTTTGTAGCAAACCATTTCTACAAAACCCAAGCTGATAATTTTAAATTAACACAAATTCTAAATAAATTTAAACAATCCAAGAGACACTATATTCAAAAAGTCATATTACATAGTACTATTGCTACTGCTGCTGCTACTACTACTACTACTACTACTACTAATAATAATAATAATACTAATAATAATAATAAAAATATGTCACAAGCCTTCCAAATAAATAATATCTAAACGTATTTCACAGAAAAATCATTAACTAATTACATTACTCTTACCTGGAAAGCAGGAAGTCGTGCTCTAAGTGTACGGCAGCAATTCTTGAGGAAGCCGTGGGGATAGAGTATTATATAGTAGAATTCTATTTTGCGAGACTTCAGCTTTGCCATAATAGGGCATGCCTTACAATCTCCAGCTTCACTTTATCCTTGGATCACGCATGATCCTCATGCTTCAGTGGTACGTGGTTTCTTCAGAACCGCTCTTGTACATTCAGACCCTGATTAGCTTTTGTTTACACTAATGTCTATGAGTTCGTAAAATGATAGCTTGTAATTGGATATAGTTTATTCGATACATATGTTGTTTTATAATGAAGATGGCGTAGAACCACAATATACAATGAATAAATGAATTCCAAAAATCGTACTTTTATTAAAGTTATATGAATTCAAATTACAACCTCAAAATTCATACATTCGAAAAATTTATAAACATTACCATTGTAATAATTCCATTCAGAACCTGACTAGCATTTGCTAACATCGATGTCTGGGAATTTGTAAATTATAGCTTGTAATGGATATAGTTTATTAGATAGATATGTTGTCTTATAATGAAGCTGGAGTAGAACCACAATATACAATGAATAATAGCCTCTACTTGTTTTACAATACATAGCTGTAGTACTGACGGCTTTGTTGTACAATCAGTTAAATACAGAAATTCTAACAATTATTTTCTTTCTTATATGAATGTAAATTACAATTCCAAAAATCATACTATTATTAAGATTACTTTAATTCAAATTACAACTTTATAAATCATACATT
This sequence comes from Sinohyriopsis cumingii, assembly GCA_028554795.2. Lineage (NCBI taxonomy): Eukaryota > Metazoa > Mollusca > Bivalvia > Unionida > Unionidae > Sinohyriopsis > Sinohyriopsis cumingii. The sequence goes on from JAPYKE020000101.1 coordinate 4,943,418, forward strand.
CTAAAAGTCCTAAAAATTACATTGTAACATATTTAAGAATGATTATTATGGGATGAGTTGTTAGATTCTAGGTCTTAAACTATGTAACAGAAAGAAGCGAAACCATCAAGTTTAGTAAAAATCAGCAAACAATTTCTTTCTTTAAGTTACAAAGTAAAATTTTAAGAGGCCCATACAATATTGTGAATATTATACCAAAAAATACTAAATGTCAGATCGCGAGTCCAAAGGTAAAGATTGTTTTCATGAATTCCATGATGTACTATAATGATGCAGTCCATAATGTATTTGAATGCATCTAAATAATTCCAAAATAATTTGTTTATCTTTAGTCAGTGAGCACTAACTGCTTCCAGTGAAAGATTTGATAAATAGTTCTTCTCGAATTATATCTGAACACAACTGCAAACTCGGATCAACGATTCCCATAGGCTGATATCAAATAGAAATGAATTATTTGTTTATCAAGTCCCGTATATTTACAAATTTGACTTGACCCAGAAACAATAGATGTTCTGGAATGTATAGTGGAAAACTCCACTAAATTGAAAACAAAACATTTTCTTAACTGCTTACATTTATGACAAAGGTGCGATTGAGAAAAGCTCCATCCACAACCCTCAATCATGGACAAAACTTGCACACACACACACACACACACGCGATATATATATATATATATATATATATATATATATAAGAAAGGAGAAAGCTAGAAAATGGATCATCAATGTTCATGTTTCCTCCACAGGGATCCTAACAGACCGGCTGCTCTACCAGTAATGTGGTCAGAATATACTCGAGAAAGCATGGATTACATTGTTCTGAACACGGCAATGACGGAAGATAATGCAAAGACACGCATGGCTGGAAGTAGAGTTGCATTTTGGGTAGAATTGCTGCCATCTTTAGAGGAACATGCTTTAGCTACATCTCCGTCATGTCCCACAGCTCCACTGCCTCCATTTCCAAAATCAAACTGTTCCGACAGATGCGAAGTTGAATTCAGCAGAAGATTTAAGGTTAACAGTTCAACAGCGGAGAATATTATCATTGGTCTAATTATAGGATCGTGTGTTCTATTATTTAGCGTAATTTTTTCATTTGTATACGTTTGCCTATGTTTTAGGAAATCAGAGAGAAGTTACGTACTGTAATAAGTTTGTATGTATGTCAGAGCTTTCATTTCCTTTGTTTTACCAATATATAGCCGTAGTTTCAGTCATTGATCCAGTAAGAAATCTGCTACTTCAACCTGTTATACGTTTGACTATAAACTAAAAAGACAATTTTAGCATTTGTGACTAACGGATACATTTCGTCTCATGAGTGAAAATTAGTTTTTCACCCACTCGATGAAATATATTCGTTATTCACTCGTTTTGCTTGTTCGTGTCTCTTACACTGCCATGGTGGATAAGTAAGAAAGACTGCCAATAGATTCCTGTGGGTCGGTGGTTCTTACCGGGTTTTTCCTTCGCCATTTATACAGGTCGCCATGCATCGTGTGCTGAAATAAAGCGTTAAACCCACAGCAACACTTTTTCCAAGCAAATATCTTCTCTGTATTTTCGCAGTTTTCTTAAGGATGGGGTGCATTGTAAAAATAATATGGTCATCCAATGAATATTTCACTGACTCTAACACTATTTTTAACAAATAAAATTATTGACATAAATACAATTTTCCAAACGCTGAAAATAATAGTTTGAAATGTTTCATATTAAATTATTACAAATATAATTTTAAATAATACAGATAGACTGCTTTCTCACATTTTACCTCTCCATATTCTCCTTTTCAACTCTGTAAATATTATAGGAAAATAAAAAAAGCAGGATTGAGTATAAAAAAGTGTCCATAATTTCATAACTAAATATGGCTTCTGTTAAATTAAATCCAAACAGGGGATTGATAACATAGCATTTTAAAAACAGAAATGTCTTTATTGTTAGAGGGTTGACGGTTATATGACTTGAAAAGCACACTTTAATTTTCCCAAGTCTGATAGAAGAATCCTTTCTATTTATATTCTCTATTGATCGATATAAACAATCATTTTGTCGATAACACAAAGCCAGATTGCATGTCTGGTGAGAAAGACAAGACATATTCTAATTATCATGGTCTCCAGGCTAGATTTTAAGAATTGTATATTTGAATGAATGGCTCTAAGTGTCACGCAAAACTGTATGTACAGTTGTTTTGCATACGTGACGTCGAAACATATTCAAATAAGGAAGCATCGATACAATCAATAAGTAATGCAATAACACAAATCATTATAAGAGTTGTATTGCTAAACACCACCGTTAAATGAAACCACTACACAATACCTGGAAAAGACTTTTCATAGATAAAGTGAAGGCTGCTAAGTTAAGGTACTGTAATTTTTAATTCAACATAACGTTATTTGCACAGTGTGCCATTAACGATACAGCATTACAAAAATAGATAATGAACAGATATAGTTGCAAGAACGCATACATCCACCACCCACTTGAATGCATGCATACATACATACATACATTTCATTTTTTTATATACTGGCCGCCATGTATAGCCTATCTTGTGCTGAAAAATGGCGTTAAACCCTAGAACAACAACAACAACAAAATCATTTTTTTTAATTATCTTTCCCTCTTTTTCATTGCTATTTCAAGGTAATACCATTTATGTATTACTACAGTGTTTAATCGAAAGGTAACAAATGGTGCTGTCATAAAATAACATCCACAAACTAAACTTGTCTAAAAATTAAATATGTAAGTTGGGGGACGGGGGTATACTGTGCATTCTTTTTCCATTCGTATGCTAGAAATCCTCTATAAATACCATATATTTATTTGTGCTGATTTATGGAATGGGTTTATCAGTGCCGGCGGTACAAGTTTACAGAATACAGGAAAATAAGATTTAATTAATATTAAAAAGAAACTGTATTAATTATAATTTTCCGTATTTTATAATTACGTGATTAGATGAAGAGACCAGTACATTGTTCGTTTTCACCGTGCTAAATGTGATGCAGATGGAAGAAAGTGCACTACGGATGGTTGTATGCTAAAATTTCTAAGCTATCGATTTTCAACAAAATGGTATCTTAGCAACAAAGCACATTAATACTTGACCGGTTCAAATCTAATCATTTATGTAGGAAATTTTGCATAACAATGTTGTTGTTTTTTGTGTTTTGTGACAGGGTCTGACATTAAAGGTGTCTACGACTGATATTGGTCTTTTTTTATAAATATCCTGATTTTAGATTAGATTTCATTATCAAGTAAAAATAAAGCTTATTTATTGTTGATTTAAGGAAAAGGGTTCTTTTCCCAGTAAATTTTCAGTTTCAATGTTTTATCTCATAATAAACTTGAAAAAATGTTGCAGCACATAAACAGTGACAGATATAAAATAAAGGAGATAATATGGAGACAAAATAATTGGGTATTAAAAAGCTGTTGAATTTAATACATCGTAGCTTTGTGTCATTCTTTATTATGTATAAAATTTAACTTAATATCTTCGATTTGTTACGCTGTGGCCGCGGAGCGACAATACTTGATGCTTCGTTACAGTGGCGCTTTCACCGTTTCTCAGCGCCTGCGCCCAATGCCCATCATCTTAGTGAATATTGATGTTTGTTTAGTTGTGTGTGTGTGTGATTTGTAGCATGATGCCCCACCCAGTCACATTATCCTGACACCAGGCCGACCAGTCCTAACACTAACCTCTTGGGGACCCGAGTGGCCGAGTGGTCTAAAACGCTCTCCGTTACGGATCACTGCCATCTCATCTCTGTCTGCGTGGGTCTGAGTCTCGGATTCGGCTAATGTGGGTATGTGAGAAAGCTTGCCAGTAGATTCTCGTGGGTCGGTGGTTCTTTCCGGGATTTTCCCGAGTTCTTCCGCCACCATTATTACTGGCCGCCATGTATAGCCTATCGTGTGCTGAAAGATGACGTTAAACCCCACAAAAACAACAACAACCAATATGTGTAATACAAGGTATCGAAACTACTAATAAGAAGGTGTAAAGCCTATGACTTTATAATTCAGTCATTGGTTAAACAGTACATCAACGCATGCCAGGCTGTGGCAACGGGAGTAAACTACCTGTCCCTAAAAAACACACTGCGTCAGTTGAACAGGCTTTTCCGACCTGAGTTCGAACCAGCAACTCACTGATTGCGGATCCGACACATCGATCACCGGGTCACCACGGATCACTCGGATGATTTAAAATGACCAAAGGGACGGTAACACTGTTTTAAAAGCAAATTATCTTTATTTTATTTTTGTTATTTTATTTTAGCAGTCAGACGGATACGAAAGAGGTAATTCATATACGTGTCAGAAGGATACAACCTGACTAGTAATAGATTTTTTATGTATCTAAGTAAATAAATATTGTTAAAGATGGAAGGTAAATTAAGAGCAATTATGGAGCAAGACCATGAAAATAAATCCAAATGGTTCCAGCCCTATATAAACTGCGTGAGATATTCTTGTAAATCTGAATGGATTTAGCCTTATATAAACGTGTGAGATATTTGTGTAAATGCGAATAGCGAATGATTTTACTCCTATATAATAATAATAATAATAATAAAAATAATAATGAAGACTTTGTATAGCACATGATCTTTAGAAGCTCTAAGCGCTTTACAACATTAGACAACATCTATAAGATATTAAAAAAAACATAATAATATTATTACAAAAACAAACACCATGAAATTAGAAAAACATTAAAAAAATAAAAATAAAAAACATGCTGAGAATATTTCAGGTAGGAAACATTAATAGGTCTTTAAGTTTGTTCTTGCAGTCGAAATAAGTGAGTTTTGAGATCCCTCTTGAATGTGATCACTGTGTCTTTGTGTCTAAGTTCAGTGGGTAGTTCATTCCACGTTGCTGAGCCTTGGTATACAAATGAACGCTGTCCATATGACTTTGTTTTCATAGTTGAAATAATGAGTATACGATTGTCAGAAGAGGAGCGTAAGTATCTTGCTGGTGTATACACATGGGTGAGAACGGATAGGTATGTTGGACTAGAGTCCGACAGTAAAACGTAGCACAGAGAACACATTTTGTGTTTGATTCTGTATCGAATACATAGCCAGTGTAGGGTACAGAGCAGCGGGGAGGTGTGCTCTGATCGTGGTACTCTAAGTATGATCCGAGCAGCTGTGTTTTGAACTTTTTGAAGTTTCTGGAGTAGATATTGAGATGAACCAGACAGAATTGAGTTACAATAGTCCAGTCTTCAAAGTACTAATGAACACACAAGTGTTTTAGTGGCATCAACTGAAAGATATTTGCGAATTGAGGTGATGCGTCTCAGCTCAAGATATGCAGCCTTGCATATGTTCATGACATGTTGGTGCAATGTGAGAGTAATGTCCAGAGTAACACCTAGGTTTCGTACTGATTGTGCGAATTTAATGTTGGCGTTGCTGATATTTATTGTTTGAGGTAAAGGATGTGAATGAGAAAGTCTTTTGTGTTGTGATCAGAATGGTCTAAGTTTATCATCATTCATCTGCAGCTTGTTCCATGTCATCCATGATTTCACATCAGAAATGCACCTCTCTACACCTTGGATGGTAGCATCAACTTCGGATGGGTGGATAGATTTGTATATTTGGGTGTCATCAGCGTACAACTGGTGAGACACTGGATGATGATCTATGACACTTGAGAGCGACTGAGTGTACACAATGAAGAGAACAGGTCCAAGAACAGACCCCTGTGGAACATCACAACATATATCAACTGGGCTTTAGTGTATTCCTTTTGCAGATACAATTTGTGTCTGTTGACCAAGTAGGACTTGAACCACAGTAAGGCTGTATCATGAATGCCAAATACATACTGGAGACGATGAAGTAATATATCATGGTCTATTGTGTCAAATGCTGCAGACAAATCAAGGAGGGTGAGGACTGTAATCTTTCCGCTATCCAACGCAGAGAGAATGTCATTAACTACTTTTAGAAGACTAGTTTCAGTACAGTGGCAAGGGCGATATGCAGATTGTACATTGCTAAAAAGACTGTTTGAATTTAGATGAGATACAAGCTGGGATAAAATAACCTTTTCTAAGATATTTGAAATGAATGGGAGATTAGAAACTGGGCGGTAGTTCTTTAAATCGTTATGGTCTAGTGTTGGTTTCTTCAGCAGAGGCTTTACAATGGCAGTTTTGAAAAATGATGGGAATTCCCCAGATGAGAGAGAGGTATTAATAACATCAGTTAGTGATGGCAATACTGAATATAAGCACTCAAGCAGCAGTGATGTTGGAATTGGATCAAGTTCACATGACTTTGGTGCACTCTTCATCACGATTGTACGTACGAAATCCACAGAGACAGGTTCAAATGCTGTCAATGGTTGCCGCTCAAAATCTGTATCCCAACTGTATGGTGACGAGTGAATTGAAATTGTGGTGTCAAGCTTATCTCTAATGGTTTGTACTTGTCACATAAGATATTTGCAAACATGTCAGGAAGGACGACTGGAGAGAAGGTAGTTGGAAGTGGTGTTGATTTGTTCCTTGACATTAGATTGTTAGTAATCTCGAAGAGCTCTTTGCAGCTGGAACTTTCCATGATCTTAGTAGTGTAGTGGGCAGATTTCGCTGTATGGACTATATTTGTGACATTCTTCTTAGCGACTTCATAAATTTGCTTATGAATAGTGTGTCAGGTGGAAAGCCAGAGCCTCTCAGCTTTACGGCGGTCTCTTTTAGCAGTGCGAAGCTGGTCCCTAACACTGCCTTACCATGGAGAACACTTTTGAATTGATACTCTGCACTTGGTGGCTGGGGCATGTTTGTCAAGCAATGAACGCAGACAGTTATCGAGTTGTTCTGCGGTAGGAGCTTAGCAAGTTGTTAGGTTAGCTTGAATGTCGTGCATTAGTTTGGTTCTATTTATCATACGGGGGTTGCTCTTAGTAGCAGATAAAGATGGAGGGTTAGGGATGGCATATAATGCAGAAGTGATGCAAGGTCATGGGATACCAGGGAGAACCGTAGAATGTTATCATCAGGTCTATGAAGAATCCAGTCTAAAATGTGACCATGTTTATGGGTGGGTAGGTTAACTGACTGTTTGAGGTTGAAAACCTTAATGGAATCTATGAGTTTTGATGTATTTGAGTTTCCGGGACATTCAAAGTGAAAGTTGAAATCTCCAAGAATAATTAGGTTGCCACCTATCGAATTTCCATAGCCCAGGAGATTCGGAAACTGCTCAAAAAGAGAGAGTCAGCCAGCTTGTTTTTTCTACTAGGAGGAGGTTGGTATAGGCAGAAAAAATGGACTGACCTTTGCTCCAACGTGAGTGTGGTTTGGACTAGTTCAAACTATGTGTGGTTGAAATTGAGTGCTGTGGTGTAGTTAAGACGTTTTATCATGGAGTTCTTTGAGATGACAGCATTTCCACCTCCGCGAGAATTACGGGGGAACGACTTGATGGAGTAACCAGTGGGTGTTAGATCCGCACACTTGGGTTCATCGCCTGATGTTTTTAGCCATGTTTCTGTCAGGAAAAATATGTCAACATTTTGGCCGTTGATAAAATTAACTATTTCTGTTTGCTTTTTAGGTGGTCCTACTGACTTGGCATTGAATAATGCAATGCGTACATGTATTTCTTGGATAGTTGAAACAAAGGTTGACGAATTGATATGGATTTGAATTAAGTTATCTAAATTAAGGGTCGAATTTGTTTTAAATCGTTGAGCTGAAATAAGGAAGGTAACTGGGATTCTTCTTCCTGTTCTACGCCGGCCAGCTTTGAAACGTTTCTTTTTTCGCTTCTGTTTACATTTAAGTAATGATGAATGTAGTCCCAGTTCGTTTAGTCTAGAGCACAATGTAGAGTGGAGAGCCAAGGAGTGATCATTTAAAGCAATTAATGAGGGCCCATCGTAGCATAAATGGGTTGACTGGCGAGTATCACATGATGATGGTTTGTTAAAAAGCAGTGGAGCAAGACAGCTGAGAAAAAGTCTAATTGTTCTCGTTTCCAAAACAAGGAGATGAAGAAACACATACGAATTTAACAGCCAATACATGATGAACACAATAACGAAGATGAAAACAGGCAACAAGAACAAATATCATGAAAACGGCACTAAAAAACAGAACAGCTGCTTCAAGCCGGTTAAGCGATAGCGGCCATCTTGTTTTCCTAAATTAATATAAGCTAATTGCAATTTGTGCACGTCGAAAGGGTTCTAGCCCTATATAAACTGTGCAAGATTTGTGTACATCTGAATGGTTGTAACCCTATGTAGTTCGTGTAAGAGTTGTGCAAGTCGGTGTGATATTTTTAAAAATCTGTGTGGTTCTATCCCTATATCAACTGTAAATATGAACAATAATTGCTTATATAAACCGTGCGAGATGTGTGTAATTCTGAATAGTTCAAGCCCTATATCAACGTACTATATTTGTGTAAGCATGAACTGTTCTGGCCCGATACAAAATTAAGAGATTTGTTTAAATCTAAATGGTTATAGTGCAAGATTTGTGTAAATCTGAAGGGTTCTTTATAAACTGGCTGGCAGTTTTGAGACAATAACAGCACGAGGGATGAACTTGAGCTAGTTTGATCATTGTCTTTCCCAATCGACAGTGCTCTGGCAAATGTGTCAACACAAACAAGTGCTATGATCATTATAATAATAATAATAATAATAAGATAAGAAACATTATATGATTTTAAAAAAAAACACCATAAATAAGAAAACATTAAAAAATATATATATTTTAAAAAAAACATGCTGAGAATATTTAGGGTAGGAAACATTATTAGGTCTTTAAGTCTGTTCTTGCAGTCGAAATAAGTGAGTTCTGTGAGCACTCTTGATTATATCACGTGATATTCGTAAAAAAATATTTACAAATTTACAAAATTGCTAGATAAATAAAAGCAAAGCTTTAAAACTGTTCTCAGCTCGTCATGTGCGATTAATGTTTGAGTACGGCTGATGAAACAAAAGAGCATGCATTAAACAAGATTGTATAGTCTATAATCTATATCAATGAAGAATTTAGTATACAAAGATTTGGTTTCAAATAAGAAGAAACCGAAGTTTTCTCTTCATCATGCTTGCTTCATATTTATCAAACCAGTATTTTCACAAGTATTTGCTCATTTATAACAGAAAACTTTAACCTACATTAAACCCACCACACTCCATTCACAAACAGCGCACAAAACATATCATTCCTGAGCTATCGTGTAACAAATACATAAGTCTCAAATATATAAGCCCTATTAAGTGACATACCAGAGAAACAAATATGCTTATAAACCCTATCCTTCACCCCCATCCTCTTCTCACGCAGTCTAGCTTTACTAATTGCAAAAACTGCTAACTGGATGGAAGTGATAAATATTGATCATCTCATGTATTAGATATAGTGATGGATCCTGAGAGAACTTTTATTTGCCAGGAAGGAAAGTTAAAATCGGTAACTGGCAATGTGCTGTGTGATATGTAACGTAAAGCTGGTTCTCAATCTAGCTGATGGACAATTCTGCATGTGCCGACATCTGAGATAATGAACCGAAAATAGTTTTCCTGGTTTTATACACGAGCGCACCATTAATCTAGCGTATTTTAAAAGTGGATTTGTTACAAGAATGCATCGTAAAAACCAGCTGTAACCAAGAAGATGCAATTTAGACACGACAGTATTCCTTTTGATTGACTAGTTCCCAGTCTTAATTAGACCACCTGCTATCTATTGAAGCATTAAGCTGCCATCGTCGTGATGATTTTTTCTAAGCATACGTGATGATAACGGCGTCTGTTATTGCATCAAAAAGATGGGTTACCGCTTGCATGCACTATACTAACATAATTATGTAGATATGATCACAACACAATTGCTATCGAAGCCTCGTCTTCTTCACGTAAACGACATCGTCTTGATTGCATATGCAAAATAATTATTTCGTCATGTCGACAGCAGATTAATATCAAGTGCCAAACTATTCAGATTTATGACGCGTGTTCCACTGGAGAATGACGTTAGTCGGTAGGCTTCCTCAATTTGTTTTAGAAAATCTCACCTTCATGCGGTAACGGTTGATTGTAAGTTTTAATTATTCATGATGTCTCATTATTAAAACAAGGCGGGGATTCCTTGCTTTCTGTGAAGATGGCAGATAAGTTATCTGCCACCTCACAACAACCAAAGTAGGAAGCAGTGTATGTATGTGTATATGTATGTATGTATGTATGTATGTATGTATGTATGTATGTGTGTCTGTGTGTGCGTGCGTGCGTGCGTGCGTGCGTGTATGTATGTATGTATGTATGTATGTATGTATGTATGTATGCATGTGTTTATTTTGTTGGGAAACATGGGTTTTGCCTGTGATCACAATGCTCCAGCACCTTGCATGGATCTATTTTGTTGGAATACTATTTAAACGCATGACAGTTATCTGCGACCCAATAGGCTCGGTATTACCAATCCGATCTTTTCTCAGGGTCGCAACCTCTACCTAAAATTTTACCCTTTAACATCTATGCTCCGAACTATCGTGCCTACTTGTTAGATCAGACTATCTAATCTCGTGTCAATCGTCCGTGATTTCAACATGGCTCCGGAACCATAAACGGACCTACCGATGAGATCACTCCTTCTCAGTCCACTCTAAACGTTCCTGACACAATTTGGTTTATGATCCTACTAAGACATATCCCCCTTGGATCACTACCTCCAACTCTCAGTACTACTTTATGTCTAGGCCAGTGTATCAACGTATTGTCATTTTGGTCGTCATGATATGTCTGCCATTCTGATACGTTTGGTTTGGTTCGGTGTTTTACGGCACAACAACACAAGTAAATTATTTAATCCAGGGACAACTGAAGTAAAGTGCCTTGCCCAAAAATACACCACGGTAGCCGACCAGGATTGATCCGATTTTTAGGATTTTAACCCACACACCTTCGGTCTCGATTTCTCACGCTAAAAACTGAAACATTGCGGTTCCTCAGTCCGAAAGTGGTTCAATGGTCCACATCACAATGATGTAGGCTACATTCGCGGCCATAAAAAAATAAATTTCGAATGTTTAACCTTACACTGACCAATACAACACTCCTGTTCTGTATTTCTAATACTAAATTACCAATTCACATTCGGAATAAGTATTGGCCATTATAAGATAATACAAACCCTGTGAAATAAACGTTGACATGTTGCGTTAAATCCAAGAGAACGAAGAAGCATAGTGCAACTATTATAGAAAATTTTATGATAAATAAAAATCTTGCACGGCGGAAAACGTAAAAACAAAGTGAGTATTTAGGAGTCTACATGACCAAGTCATCAAGGCATTTGAAGTTATAAAAATGTTACTAAATACCCCAATCAAGAATCAATCAAAATGGTGCTTATAATTACATAATTTCTTAAAACGATTTACGCCTACGTAAGGACATTTATGGGAGGTGTGATTGGGTCTACAATTTTCCGCCAGATTGTCATGCAGCGTGCTGTCAAGGTCCAATATATTTAAAGTTTGCAATCACGTTTTCTGCCCAGCCAATCGCAATGCTTTCGCACCGGCTGCGTGCGGAGGGATTCTCTCTGTTAGGGACTTTGGCGTCAGTTATGTCAATTTGCTTCTGGATTGCGAACGTATTTTGGTATGCGGAGAACTCGCCCCATGGAGAACTCGACCTGGGAGAACTCGCACATTTGAGAACTCGCCCAAACGTATCTGGAGAAGTCGCCCCAGAGTGGTTGGAGAAGTCACCCAAAACTTGTCACCTAGATAACCTTTCTAATATTTTTCTTTGAAATAGATAAGTTATTGATCGCAATTTGAATTGTTCAATTACCTAGCTGAGAATATGTTTCATCCTGGTTTACATTTGCACTGTAATTCAAAGATGTAATGGGAAAAAAAAGAAATAAAGCGAAGATAACAAATTAAGAGAGTTTAAGAAACAGTGTTAAACCTCTCACGAGAAGATTAACTGATACTGACTATATACTGTTAGGCAAAGGCCTAAACTTTTGTCCCAAACCAAAATGTCACAATAAATTTAAATTAGCTGAAGAAATTTTTAATTTTTCTGGACGCCTAAAATTAAAAGAATTTTTTATGATAAAGCATACAATAATTCAGAGAGTAAATCGAATTATTTTCATTCTGTAAAAAATTGGTAATTTTATCATAATTAAATCATCTTTTAAATCATCTAGTGGACGTGATTCATATTTCGATTTATATATATACGCGATCACAAAAAAGATATTAAATGGTAATCATAAAAAGCAATATCATAATAATATTTCTAAGGACGAAATTAAAGTCTTTATGTAATCTAATGAATGACGACAGTATAGTGATTAAAAAGGACGATAAGTCAAACACTATTATTATTACGAATCAAGTAAATTATGTTAAAAGAGTTCAACGTCAATTAAATGGTGAAAAATACTACAAAGATATTAAGGAAGAACAGTAAATAGAAATTAAATAAAAAAATGTCAACATGCATTAATGAGATCGCTGAACATAATAATTCCGTATATGAGGAATTTGATACTTTCCCTCTTAACATACGTACACCTCAATTCTACATATTACCCAAAACTCATACAAATCCTGACCATAATTTACCTTTAAATTATCCAGGACGACCCATTATATCAGGTTGTAATTCATATACTGAAAACCTATCCAAATGCATTGATTGTGTTTACAACCTTTAATGAAATCACTTCCTTCATATATTAAAGATACTACTTCTTTCATTAAAAAGTTGAAGTCTATTCCACAGCTATCTGATTACTCGATCCTGGTTTCATTAGATATAGTATCAACATATATCAACATTCCGCATGCAGCAAGTATTGAAGCGTGTAAATATATTGTAAAAATAATAGCACACTATCTAGTGAAGATATTTGTAAAATAGTTAAACTTATCTTGGAAAATAATTATTTTCAACTTAATAATACGAATTACATGCATATAATGGGTACGTCAATGGGTATTAATATGGCTCCTTCATACTCTTCCCTTTCATGGGTAAATTAGAAAAGGATTTTCTTCAAAACGAAAAGTTTAATCCATCTGTTTGGTTCAGACTTTTAGATGACAGATGTATCATCTGGAACTATTCAACTGAAGAACTGAAAAAATGTAATGATCACCTAAATCATTTCCACCTGACGTTTAAATTTATTCATACTGCATCTAGTACGCCTGTTTCATATTTAGATGTAAATGTAATTTTTAAAAATCATTGATAACACTATCTCTACAAATATTCATATCAAGGAAACTAATATCTACTAATATGTGGAATATTCTTCATTTCATCCCATGTCATCATGTAAACACGGTATACCATATAGCTAGTCCAGTCCAAAAGATACCGACTCATTATTCTCAGATCATTGTCAAATACAAATTTCGTTGAATAAGTTACAAACATATTTCCAAAATAGAAATTGTCCTACACATATAATTAATTATGCGCTGAACAAAGCCCGTAATCTTACTCAACATGAGGCTTTTAACACAGTATAATGTAAAATAGAGAGAGATATAATTCCTTTCACAATACAATATAATTCTTCATTATCTAAAATAGGTCGTATACTTAATAAATATTATAGTCTCCTAAATTTATAAGATAAAACCAGCGTAAAAACGCTTTACAAAATAAACGAATTCTCGTTTACAGATGACCCAAGAGTCTGCAATTTTTTAAAATTAGAACTAAACAAACAGAAAAGAAAAAGAAACAAATTCTAAATGTAGCTAACATATACAGGTGCTCCCTATGTGCAAACATAAGAAAAAGTACTGCTTTCTGTAGTACTAATACAAAAGAGGTATTTTCTCTACGTGATAACAATAACTGCATATCAACTGATGTGATCTATTTGATAACCTGTAAAAATGTAGCATGCAATATGTTGGACAAACACTTCAGCACGTTTCTAAGAAAAAGTTGATAATCAACGCTTTCATATAAAATTTTATAAAAGTTATGAAAGTTATAAAAGTTTTCCTCTAATATTTCAACACACTTCAGGGGGCGCTCACCAGTTATTATGTACTTTTGAGTGAGTGACATATGTAAGGTGAAGTTGTTTGCATTTAAAACATGCACAATGGAGAGAATGTTGGCATACCTCTATGCTACATTAATGTAATGTCGATTATATTCCTATGGATATTGTACTTTTGGAAACTGTACATGATCTAAGCTCACTGCTAACTAAAATGACTGCTCCCTTGTGCTAAAAAATATCAGCCTCAATAATTAGTCTAAAGTACACAATCCATAGCAGCTATTAAAATAGGGAAAATCAATTTTTCCAGACTAGAAAATACCAGCTTATGAAAGTGCAATGAATGAATTAACAAATACATAAAATGTAAAAAAATGTTATCGGCACAATCAGGCTCGATCTCTGTCGTACGCAAAATGAAAGCAGAGAACCATAAACCTTTATGTAGATGTACTTCCCGTTGTCTCTTGCATAAATTCATTTCATCAACATATGTGCCTAAGATGGCTTTGTCAGTCTATTGTCCTTGGTTCACTGATAAAATACTTTCGAGCATGATTACCAAACGACTCGTGTTTGTTTTCTTTCAATTGGTTCCGTACCACTAGTTTGTGTTTTCCAGCTGGTTCCGTACCACTGGGCTGTGTTTTTAGACAGCTGGTTCCGTACCACTGGATTTTATGTTAGCCTCCCGTTTCCCATTTAGTTCCGTACCACTGGAATTTATGATTACCAGTTGATTGCGTATCAATCAATCAAAATGGTGCTTATTATTACATAATTTTATAAATACCTATATACAGAGAGCAATCTCGGTTCTCCAGAAAGAAATTATCTTTATTGTGATATTAAACGCTACTATGATATTAAACGCTATGTCTATGATTTAGATTTAGTTCAGTGAAATGAGTTACAAGTGAAAAATACCAAACTCTTCTTCTAGGAAATCGTCGTGGAATCAGGTATAGGAGTTGATCTATTTGTTCTGACGTCCATTACATACCGTAGTATTTATAGGTTACTGCAATCGAATGGGAAAATATGAACGAGTTTTTTTTGGATGGAATACTGCACGACCTTGGGAGTGGAGTATATCTATCCGACAAAACGAGTTCATATTTTCCCATACAAATGCAGTAACCTTTTTATTATATGCTCATTTTTTAAATTCTACCTAAGGCTTAATAATATAAACAAAATACACTACAAGAAACAACGTAAATGAATGTATGCCGTATTCGAAACTAAATATACAAGCGCATATTCATCATTACACAACACCAACATTATTACTGCGCACATAACTCCGCCCAGATAAATTTGAACTTAGTCGCGCGCTCGTCATAACTTTCGAAAGAAAATGGCGTATCTATTTAAAACTGAAATTTGGAATCATATTGTGAATGAATGTGCATTGCAACAACTTTTCCATTTGATCTGGAATGAATAGATTTTTGGTAATTTTTTTCTTTCGATTCTACGAAATTTTGTGATTATGGACTGGATTTGTATGTGATAATTTCACAAGAAATACGGGGGATTGAATAAGCTAGAGAGAAGCGTGCTGACATCTGCAAATGTGTTTCTGTTTCTGTCATTGAATGTTTGAAATCATAACGTGGGGAAAATATGAAGTTTTTCTATTGCAATTATATATAAAAAAAACTCAATGGAATTTAATGCTCATTCCATTGTGAGTGCAGTAAGGAGAATGTAACTGCACCTGCCATCGAAATTACAGTACAATTTCGAAATGTGTGATCAAAATTGAGAACCTATGACATGGCTCATGTAATTCGGATTTGCAGAACTAAGAAAGTACATTTTGAGGAAATTCAGGATGCAAAACTGTATGTATATATTTTTGTCATTCTTATCACCAGCTAAAGAAGACAGTATATGACTTGTCACTTGTATGTTTTTTGTAAAGACATTTTCTTTCGTCTGTTGTATACTATAGCTAACCTAAATCCGAAACATTGTATCAACGCGGAATGCGCAAAGGCATCTGGTATGTAGCAGTCCACGCAACATCAGTTTTAGTTCATTCAGAAACAAATTTAAACAACCACAACGTAAAGCGCCTGTTACGCGAGTGTACATGATTTGTTTACAAATTAAACATGATGGCGTCTGCGTCCAGTGTTTGTTTACAATAGAAAGAAATATGAGACCCTAGCTGAAATCTTTAATAGCGCATGTCTCTAAATACTGGTTTTTCAGCAGCATTTATAGTACCTGTTGTAAACAAAATAGCTGCCGAATCGTCGACAACCATTACCCATTTTAATGTATCAAAAATACACATCAAGTTCACAAAAGAAAGACACTAATATCTTTATACCACATACTATAATCAATGGCATCATAAAACAAATTATCAAACCAAAAGTCAACCAAATGAAAGAAGAAAATTTATATACGAAAATATGTTTCTATATTTGAAAGAACGCGGACTCACACTACTCGTTTCACGTGGCTTACGTTGCGCATAATATTAGCCAATCAACATAAAGCTAGTCCGCACTTATACACGCAGCATGGTTGATACTGTTGGGAGAAGAATCGATCTACTATTGGTGATTTTGAGAAATAGTCATACTGGGGGGAAATGGCCGCTTGTATCGCTGGTGATAATTACAGAGTTCCGAAAGTGGCGACAAGCCGTTTATGTGCATTTCACGGTATCTAGGCCGAAAAATCAGAGATAGTTGAGGTGAACAACAATATTTCCGAATATTGTAACAAGACGGAATTCTTCTAATTTGGCATGACTATCACAACTGATGCTGCTCTCTGTTATACGTCCGCTTGTGAGTTGCAAATGTTTGTCGTTTTATTCCTTTGTTTACTAAACAAATTCGGTTTTTCTGTAATTTTAATAGACAAATTGTAAGTCTCCTCTTAAACTTGTTCAATTAAAAATATAATTCCAACGATATATTTGAAACTCTGAAGCTGAAATTATAGCTAATATTGGTTTGTTATACGATTTACGTTGTGGAATATTTCGTTTGTATTTGATCATGGGGTAAAGTTGTCTCCAAACGTAGGGCAGTCCTGACCGTGCCTTAAAGTTGAAATGACTCCTTAAATCTTTCTTGCTATGTCTACATTTTTAAAAATTTTAATAGAAGATTTCACAGAGTGAATTGTATGTTTATATTTTAAATTCTTACGACTGTTCAAGCAGAAAAAAGAGAAGAAAAAACAAAACAGAACAATATTGCAATATTGTTTATAATTTCTTGCTAAAATATATCCAAACTTATGAAGGTATTTTTTTCAAGTAAATGTATTGTTTGTTTAGCTGGCCCTACCAGTGTGATCGGTACTTCGGTAACGGAAAGACTAGACAAGATATCAAGTCCAAGAATTGTAGACGTCTTTACAGTTTGTAATTGTTCAGTAAGAAGTAAATGTTTAAGATAATGTTTAGCTCATGTAGGTTTTGACCTTCTGTCGGACCCTTCGGAAGCAGGTGAAACAGACATATATATGTGGAGAACATGTCTCACACACTGTGTGGTGTCTGCATGGGAGAAACAGCACGTTGCGCTCGTGCTCTCCACATTCCGTGCACATCATTTGGCGCTTTAGTGTATCGTTCTCTTGCAAGATTGGCACAGCTGAAACTAAGAAAACAATAAAAGTCCATCGCATACTAGTATATAGATTTCTGAGTACTAAAATAATCGAACAATACAATCAAAATATAATGTCACAAGGACTAAATTAATATACTTCAAAGGTGTCTAATATTAGGAAATAGTGGACTAAGCGTATCTGGAAATTGCAAAAAATTCTAATAAAGTTTATCCCAAACAATATGTAATGTTTTCTTGTTCGTAATTGTATTTGGTACTGGAGTACTGCCAGATCATATTTTCTTGCAAACTCTACAATTCCAATGAACATAAACTTAGTGTTTATTTATAATCATTTAAAGATATCACCACATCGATTATAGCAGGCAATGATATAGTTGTAGGTATTCCGTCAGGTCAGTAAGATGAGTTCAGGTTATCCTGAATATTTAAACTAAGCGTTTTCAAGTTACGGTGATTGTGCTATTTTTTAAAAATTAAAATCATTGCATATCTTTACCTGCTTCATTTTGATGGGTATTCATGGTGGAGGATAGAGATTTCTCAGCTTGTCTTGGTACATTTCCTTCTTCCTCCTTGTCCAGTAGTACAGTCAGTATGTCCTGGGATCCAAATTCCTCCCTACCTAGCATAGTTAAGGTCATGGAACGTTTAACATGTGAAAATATAATAACTTTTGAATACATGCAAAAAAATAGGTCTATGTCACATTGGTTATTTCTATTTCGGTCAGTGATATATCTTCAAGCGCCGTACTTTGAAATATACTCTGCCATAAACCCCTTTTCTATTAATACCTAATCAAACCCTAAATTATTTGCAATGTTTGACATATAATAATTTAACAAAAATGCTGATTTTAGTAAATGAAGCGATATTATAGCACAAGGCAACAACAAACTAATCACAATTCCCTGTATTTTTACGAGTTCTTTTTAAGCGAGTGTAAATCACAGTTTAAAAAGACTAGGCCAATGAACTGTGATTGCAGGACGTTATATATGAATGATAACAATTATTAAAAGTAGTATAGTTTACAAAGTTCTATTGAAAATATGTTTCTATTTAGTTCCTGTTTCTATGGAAAATAAATTATTGAACACAAAAGATCCCCACCTTCTTTAAGAAGATCGTTGATAGCTCTAACCACGGTCATGTCAGAGAAACCAGTCTGGACGACACTCTGAGCACAGTCTGCATCTAGAACGCTGGGCTCTGTTGTAATTAAAATAAACAGAAACGCACATACATACGTACATAAATACACACATAAATCTGTCTGACAGCATTTTCGTTTGTCCTTTGCAGTTCAAAAAAAAACAAAAGAAAAATTTAACCAAGGTTAGGTAAGCAACATGAAAAATGAGTGATAATAAAGAAAATAATTTTGTGGAAATCAAATACATTTGGAACTGATTGGTAATGGGTGATTAATAGAATTTCCTCGATCTATATAGGCCGAATAGAAAACTTGAGTGGACAAGAATTATGCACAGAAATGAGGCTTGCCAGAGTCCTCGCAGATATCTTGGCTCCCATGAGCTAGATTATACTGCCCATATGCATCGTGTGTCTTTTATGAATTATTTCTGTATTTATGACAGGTGTTACTTACCCTGATCATTATCTAAATTCAGAGCCTGCATATAGCTCGTTGCCTTTTCCTCCTCATTTAGTGAGGGTTGGTCATCCTAAAATACAAACAGGCATGGTTTATTGTTTTCAGTTATGTTTTACGTAACAGCAACACAAGTAGGTTATCTAGTGCTAAAGCTTTTGGAGTACAATGCCTTGTCCAATGGGACACCACAGTAGATGCTTAAGATGGAAAAAGGCTGATTCGATGGCAGGATCCAAACACGTGATGCACCCTTTCGGTCGTGATACCGGCACACTAACCACTGACACTATGCAAATCTTGCCTCCCTTAGGTCGCTGCTTACGACACACATGAAAGTGCAACCAGCGTATTCCACATCTCCCCAGCCCACAGTAAAATGAACAACAAAGAAAACTAAATTCTTCCAGAATCTGTAGGGGCAACGTTTTGCTTGAAATAGAAATGTATATACTGTACGACCAATTAAGAGTCACAGCAACATAAATAGGTTATGTATTCCCAAGGCCATTAGAGTAAAATGCCTCGAATGGAACACACCAGTAACCGAGTACATTACTAGGTAACGTACGATCAACTATTAGTCACAAAATAACGCTTTCATTATCGTCATGAAAAGACAATAAATGAAACACTATTGTTGAAAATAATCAAACAGATATTGAAAAATTGGTTGTTCTGGATAAATTTAGCTTCGGATATTTAAGCATATTCAAAACGATGGCTACGACGCGATTTAGAAATTTTAAAAATCATGTAGATATCTGACTTCTGACCAGGTAGGAATAAAGAAACCTTCATAAAAGATTGAGATCAGATTTTCTTAATGTCAGAAGGACACATTTGTTTGCAAGACTTTTACTCAAATTGTTTTACAAGTTCCTTTACAAAAAGAGAATATTAAATCAAACATAAAATTACAATCTGTTAAAATGTAATCAGAAAGAACAAGTGCAATATGAATATAGGGTAACTTCCTGGCAAGATATATATCTTTAAGGGTCAGTACTAGGCGAAAGCAAGCAATGATCGTGTATTAGGACACCGGTGCCCCAATTAGTGCATAAAACAAAACAACAACAAAACAAAATTTACACTCGACACAAAGAACATAACGATGTTTATTCAGACTAACATAAATTGATGATACATGATAAAATTTCATTGCAGAAGCACACAAAAGCTGATATGATTGATATACCCAGTCAGTGTTGGATGAATTGTGGCACTAGAAATAACGGCACATATGGTTCATCAATATTGCCAATGTATTCCTAGCCTCAAATCAGTCTGACATCCAAAACTAATATTAAAAGTAATAGTATTAGTATCATTAATTATTTTCAATGATTCATTGTTTATTCCATTACATTAGATGATTAACTGATGGTCAAAATAGTTTACCTCAGCTTCTGATTCCTCGTCCATGAGACGTACAAGTTGAATAAATTCTTCCCCTTTGACATGTCGTAAGTAATCACAGTCAGAAAACCAACGCGCATGCTCGATCCAGGGATCATCTTCCGGTTCCCAGTTTTTCAAACCTCCATCACAGGAAAAACATCTGACAACATCAGCCTTTCCTGGAATAATGATGATGATGCTCGATTCAAAAATATATGAAAGTTTAATCCAAAACAAAACGAAAAGTTGTCTAGCATTTAAAACATAATAACAACAGATTACCGCGATATTCGCGCAAACTGTTCAAGAGAGAGAAAGAGAAACAAGATGATTCCTCCTCATCCTTGACGAGTCTTAATATGTACATGGTTTCTTGAATCCATATATAAACATGTTTAATAATATAAATAACAATAAGGATATCAAATGCCATATACAAATTTTTTTTCAAAATAATGGTGAATTGTGTTTTTTTACATTACATACTTGCGTTCTATCATACTGCAGAAAGTAATTGATCAAACAATAGGCCAATTACGTAGAGAAGTTTATGAAGGGCGTAATACGGAATCTTTTTTAAAAAAAGCCTAAACAAATCTGAATGAGAAATATGGCTCTTACCACTTTTATCCTCAACTGCACACTTGTTTTGCGTTTGGATAATTATTACAACCGCAAAATAAACGTGAAATATCGACGAACGCGAAGCAGCCGATCACGAGTCGAAGAGAATTGAAATTATTTTAAGGCAATTGTATTACAAATATTATGATCAAAGAAATTCGTCAAAGTTAATTTACTAAATGAAATAGTGTCGAACCTAATGAGTAGAATCCTGCGTGCGCTAATTCTCTAGGCGTCTGTGTAAGATGGCTGGGCCAATTCTTGAAGGTACCGAGTCGGTTGCTGAAGGTCTGATACCGTGGACTCCTAATACGGCTTCCTGCTGGAAGGCAAAAGCTGTCCAGCATGAAGTTATTACATGAAGGTAATGGAGCCAAATCATCTGCAAAAACAACTATATATTGTCAGCAAAATAGAGTGGTCTTGCATTTTTCATAGTTATACTTGTCTTTCTATATTCAATCTATCCGACTCAGCGCCCCAATCCCACAAGTGTAACTCGAGGAACGTGTTTTAAAATTCTTGGACCTTAATGGACAATTTAATATCATTCAAATCAAGCAAAAACTTTCACTTTTTTTCTCAAGCGACATAAAAGGAGTTGTTTGAAATACAGAACGATCCACAAATATAATCATCTTACTCCTCTGATGTTCAGAAAAAGAGTGCAGAGGCAATAATGAAAAATGTGACAATATAGAGCATTCTCCTTTGATATACAATTACCTGGTTGATCAAATAACATGTTTAGTGCGATTATTTTATATTCACTTGAATGAAGAATGGGAGGACAGACTGAGAAATGTACTTTAATTAATAAAGCATGTTCATTTCCAGGTTTTAAATAGACGCATGGTGTGTAGCTGCTACAGAAAGTAGATTCTGTACAAATACATTAATGCAAAAATATACCTCTATAGCAGTATCAGTTTTGACAATATTAATTTTATTTTACACAACATAATGCCTAATAAAGCCCGTGCCCCACTGATGTACCCTTCAATATAATGCTATTGCGGCAAAATGCTGTGTCAAAAAGAGTAACAGCTCCAAAGAAGTTTGCCAATAAACATGACAAATCGAACAGTTACTTTACCCAGATGTAAGAACCCACATAAGAGTGGGATGCAAACCCCTAAATTACGTGGAAGTTTTACAAGGGTCAATAATTTGAATACATGTAGGTCTTCTTTATGTAAAGTCTCTTACAAAATTTGTCTTATTATGTATATTTAATTTATATTGTTAATAGGTTTTTTTATGTGATACAGCCAAAGACTTGTAGATACATCATCACAATTCAAATCACTGGCGTATTAGGACGTTAGATACTACCTGCACACCATCACATTGAATATTGGAACTTATTTGGAATACCACTAGAATTCATTTGGAACTTCATACATTTGGACTTGTGATAGAACTTTTGGGATTTAATTTACAATACTGTAAGTTGTTTTTAAATTTTCACTTTGTATTTAGAATACAAAGTGAAAATTTAAAAACAACTTACAGTATTTTTGTTTTGTGATCGCAATCACGATGTGGGCTTTTTTACATATTCTGTGCAAAAGCAGTTAAAAGATAGTTGTGACTATGCATGTTGTTGATGGTAATGGTGGTGTTTGTGGATGTTACAGTAGTGGTCTGTTTGATGGAGCATAGAGGTGCATCATATATTTACCACTATTTGACGGATTCTCTGTGGAGTTAATTTGAAGATCATGATTTGCAGCCAATGTGACTTCGTTTTCTGCCAACTCATTTCCGATTCGCTCGTGTCGTTCTGGCGAATGTTGGTGTCTTTCATCTCTGCTTTCGTATGGATTTGGTTCCTGCGTGTTATTTCTTCTGGGTGACTGTTGCTCTTCAGTATCATTTCTCCCTTGCTGTTGTTGTCCTTCACTGTGAGATCTCCTTTGTGGCTCATCTCTCGGACTGTCATTATACCCCATTCTGAGTCAGGAAGGTTTCCAGCTACAAGAGATTGATTTGTAATATAATCACTTGGATTTCGTATCATCTGGACTATTGCTTCTTGCAAGCTTATATAGGGCTGTGGACTTTCTGCGTTTCTGGTAGCGATGGGACAACTTGCCATGACATTGATCACAATTTCCAACAGTATATTGTTTTCGAAAATCCTCTTTAAAATTACCTGGAAAACAAACCAAACCTTAGTTGAAGTCCGATGACTTTATAAACGCAAAGTTTAATTTAAAGATATTTTTTTTACATAGAAAGATAATGAAGGTCATTAACATTCCTGACAGGCATACCACCTTCATAGTAGTATCATGACCAAAAGTTTCCCTTGTTGCATGACATCAGATTCGTTACTCTTCACAAAGAATATTCTGACAACAAATTCGCATCAATATGATTACGTACAACAAACTGTAGCAAACAGGATATTATGTCTATGTTGCTAATTCTGATGGCAGCAAGGGTGGATCCATGCGTACTCTTTAGCTTCTGCGTTTCAAGCTTTTATCAGGGCATAATTTAATTTTAACCACTACAAAAGAACACTTACATTACGAAACATTTTGTTTGTTTCGCACTCAGAAAGTATCTCATTATCTCTGGTTCACATATTTAAAATCTAAACAACGTTTCTTCGTGCACACTTTGGCATCGAGAAGAAGTTGGCATGGCATCTAGAAGAAATGGAAAACTCCCTTCAGCCTAGTCAGAACAAGCCTTTCTATGCCTGATTCATCAAGATTATAAAATGACAAACACTATATTTCATTTGGGTATGAATTCCGGTTTTGTGTCTTATAGCAAGGCTATCATCTAATGTCCTAGTCGTAGTAAAAGTGGCGGCAATGATGAAGACTAAAATAGATCTAAAAATATTCCTATCTAATTTGATGGCAAGTGTCGAGAAATCTAGCAAGCATTTCTGTGCCTTGAACTCCAGGATAAAGCATATATTCTGTTAATTCGTTGATTAATGTATATCAAATTTGATGGGAGTTTCCTAGAAGAGTTGTCAGTGTTTAATATATGCATATATTCAAGAGGAGGTAACAAAGTAAACACTGTTATCAAGTACTATGAATTATTTTAGAAACGATAGTTAATCGCTATTTTAATTAGAAAGACTTTATTTGTACTATTGATTTCCTTAATGAAAACAACTCTTACTTGGCTCAAAGTGACTGGTCTGGCATACAAGTTGATTTAATCACGTTTAAAAGAAGTTGTTTCGAGTTCCATCTGTTGAGTAAGCATTAAAACCAGGTTGTTAAGATATACAGCGTAACAAGCGAATTAATCAATTCAGACATATGTAGTTAAATAGTTATAAATCGTGAGAAAATTCGACCATATCAGACTGACGTCAACCAAGGCTAGGTATCAGGTTTTATATCGAGCTACGTTAAACATAGATAGCACACATACGTTCTGCCAACAACGGCAAATAACCGTCAACGTCACATACCCACATTAGGTTCGACGTGTGTGTGCTACCTGTGAAGTGAATTAAGATGATAATAGTGTCCAGTTCCGAGGAGAATATATGCTTAATAAGCAAGTCGAACATATTAGCTCCGTTGAATTTCATTAAAAATTTTTAACTTAGCCAACATCACAAAACTGCATCATCTAGCAATCTCCATATAAGACTAAACGATTGGCTTCTGATCAGATGTATAATTTTTATATTGCAGACCTGAACAAATTTTGTTTTGAATCACGCGTACAGGACAAGTGATTTCAGAAAATTGTCTTGTCCCATCATACATTTTCACTTGTGAAATTTCAATCTCTTGCATAGATTTGATGAGATCTGTGCATTTTAATCAATATTAAAAATAACACAAATAATGCGCAACATATTTATTACCTCAAAGGGCTTACGTATTTAATTTTGCATTGTCAAAGTATCTTATATGCTCTAGATCTTGCTTCAATATGGTAGTGCTTCAATCAGCAAGAATGGAGAGGGATTTACTGGAGATCAGACCTTCCCTAACGTCTTCTCTAAAGACTTGATTAATTTGAGTAAATAATTGTCTTGCCCGGAGTATGTTTTGTACAATTAGCACCGTTATTCTCACAAAGCATCTCCATCTCAGAAAATAAGTTTTGTGGGCTAGAGTGTAGGGTGTGTTACAGAGCGCTCTTGCTGCTTTCTTTCATTTCATTTTCATTTAGTTTTAAAACGCCATACCCAATATGGTGTTTGTAACCTTAACATCGGCGATGTTTTGAATATGTTGGTTAGTGTCATGGTTTTACTGTGCTAAACAGGATTTATGCGGTCCAAATCTAATAAAACTTGATAGATCCTGCAATTGTCGGTTCCGTTGACAAATAAACTGGTTGAATTTCCAACTAGTGCCACTTTGGGATAAGGTCTGCAATAATTGCAAAACCTCTTTCCTTTTCCTTTAGTGTCAATGAATTCAAGCAATGGATCAGCCCAAAGTGGACGAAAATAGCTTTGTCTCTTAGTCCAGTCATATACATTATTTGCTGCCAGAGTCTGACTTTGGAGAAATAGTATCCTCACATTCAGTGGCAGCTTTACATTTTACCCCTCCATGTTTACCAATTTTCCTTCTCTGAATCGTCCCTGTGATGTTCCATGCAAAGACAATTTAATATAAAAAAATTTATTTCATCCAAACAGAACAGATCACATGATTTGACACCATCTTCTACAAATATGCTCATAACATCCAATATGTTGTTTAAATGCTAGCACAGGCAGCTCTTTTAGCGTAAAGTTACAATTGTTTAGCTTCAAATTCAACATCGCACATTAAAGTTGATCCTCTGTAAGTAGTATCATTTGGACTTACTGACATAGGTCAAAACCTTCTATGCCCCATGACTTTACCCGTAATGTAAACAATACAATCGTCAACCAGTACACTCAGTACATTATGTGTTAACGACGTCTTGGATGGCTTTCCATTTCCGTCAACACCATCTCGAATTCAGCCATGTTAATTATTGTATCCTCGATAGCCGTTGAGTTCAACTTGGTATTTGTATACAGGTTGCTTTTATGCTGCTGCAAGAACCTATGAACAGACAAGTACTTGAGGATGTATTCGTACTTAAATTATTTTACCAGCACCGCTCGCGACACCGGTTACTATTGATATAGCCCAGACAGCAATTTCAATTGGCGTTGTTTTGATAGTAGTTGTGGTTGCAATTTCCTCCACACCAACACCAACGGTTGTTACTGCGGAGATTCCACAAACTGCAACGACGACAAGACAGACACGCTTGTGTTTCACATTTAAGAGCGGTTTTCTTAATGATTTCATCTCGTTTATTCCACTTCGATTATTATTTCATGTCGGTAACATTGACGGTCTATGATGGTTCTTCTATAAATAACGTGATCACAAACTATAATTGCTCTACAGGCTGGCATTGTACAAGTGCGAGAAGCGCGTGCACTCTTAGGAAAATGCCATTTTTCACAGGTAAAACTGTCATTTGATCATAGCAAATATCTCTCTGAAGAATATTTAACTCTCGGGCAATTGTGCTTCTAGCGATGTGGGCTATTATTATGTTCATATAGGACCATATTGCACCCGTTTTTAGAGTATGAAGCGATCGCTCTCGTTTTCGAAAAAGAATTACACGGATATGTGCGTCTTTGTTGAATAACGGCAGAGTTTTTTTATTTTCATAGTTGAGTCAATCAATGTTGGTTTAACATAACTAACTGGAAATTCAGTTGGGATAGATTTGTCAGTAAATTCCACTTCCTCGTTGTAGAACAAATTCCTGGGTGTTTACATGTCTGGATTTCAATGCGTATACTGAACGCTTTCGCGTGATAATGGAATGATTCCAAGCTTGGCATATTAGGGTGGTCCCAATCATTAATTTCTATTTGGTTTTTAACAAAATTCTATTTCAGTGAATTCGAGGGTTGGTTAACGCCACTTTCATGCAGATAGTCATCGAAAAGTGGAGCCAAATCACTATCGATGTTAGTATCTCTGGTTAGGCGATCCAATACCCTATCAGTAAATTCCACAAACTCATCACCGCGGTGGAAATCCACACTTATATGTAATAACAAACCTTACACACAAATGTCATAGACGATTGATAACGCTTCACCACCAACATCTGCTCCACGTATCTCTATTATTTCATCCTTATTGATCATAAATGAGCCTGCAACCAAAAGGTTTGTGATAACGTATCACTGGGATCTGACCTAAATAAAGAATCCCTACCTTTTTATATCTTAGCTGCAGCATTATGATTTCCGGTGATAGTTTTTGGTCTTCTTATTGAATACTAACAGATCCCATCTGTTAATGGACGAATAAATGATCAAAAATAATACACGGATCTATCAGCAACAAGTCTAAAATTGCCACTACGATGAAACCAGTTAGTATTTATAATTCTTACACCAAATACTCTAGAGTTTTCTGCTCCTCCTATTCTCTGTATATTCCAATATGTACCATCAAGATACTTACCATGTTTTTCTGACAATCTGATGTCATCAGCGACGACCTTAATATTATCTACCCACGTATTGTTTATTCGTATCATCATTATAATCGATGGGTTCTTACATCAGCTGAAGTCGAGTTTCGTTCATAATATGGTACCTACTCATTTCATCACCAGGCATTTTAACTTTAAAATTCATATTTGTGACAACTTAGCCTTTGATAAATTCCACAGAAAACACCAAAGTCTTTGAATCTGGTGATTTCCAAATTTATCGTGAAAAATTACAAGCTCAACTGGGTCAACATCAATGACCCAGCTGATAATCTCAGCCGAACCTGCTTTGATGGCATACCTGCTCAGATCCTCATCACTCCACATCAGGTTAAGTAGCGTCCGTAAATGTTAATAACATGCATTTTATATATCATCCGAACTTTCTGAGTGACAGCGTAAAATCAATAAGTGTTTGTTTTGTTGGTGAACAAGTTCTGATTCCTGGAAGTGCACGAAAGAGTTCAATAACAAGATGCGCATATATCGACCCGTCCAATCGAATTTGTAACGGCAGAGTTTAATAACACTGTGGTTTTCGTCTGCCAAGGGCACTAGTGCCCCAGGTAAATAATAACTAATTTCAAATGACAGTGCAAATCCGTAAACATCAAAATAAAAATGATCATTCGGTGTCACCGCGTATTCTGCCCAATGAGTGCCAGGTCCTGTTGTCGAATCCAGGTTAACGATGCCTGTTTCCCTTGTTCGTTGAATCACTGATGCATGTTCATTTCGCATAAAGATATCCCGGAAATGTTTGACTGACTATGCCATCTTGAGTAACTTAAAACTGAATGTTGGTTAACGGAAGCGTGGCCTTTTGCGAGTTACATCCGGTGGTCGAAAATCTCGACATGAGGATATTCTCTGAGTTGTCCCTGCTAATCGAAGGCCTTTTCCTTTCAATGTTCGTTTGCGAGATGCAATAAGGTCTCCAGTTACCTTTTTCAAACGGTGGTTCTTCCCTGGGTTTTCCATGGTTCTTCCTCCACCAGTTATACTGGCCGCCATGTATAGCCTATCTTGTGCTGAAAATGGCGTTAAACCCTACAACAACAAGCTTTTTCAAAGAAATTCCGGATGATGTTCCAATGGCCCTTAACGCAACTGCTTTTTTAGACGCAGTAGCCTCAGTAGCTAACAACGTTGTATTGTCCGCGAACAATGTAAATCTTTCACCAGCTTTTTGCATTGATGCCACCGCGTTGTTAGTTTGTTTGGCCGCATTAAGCTTATGAAGCTGTGTTTGAGTCAAACAACATGATTCATTTACAGTTGTGTTTGGGAAATCCTAAATGTGACCCCGCAATTGTTTCATAATGCGCTCCTGCTTTTTCGTAAGCTGCTCTGTACTTAGGCAAACCTTAACTTCATGATAAAATATTATTTTTGATTACACTGTTTACTTACATCTATAATTACAGGCTTTCCACAGGCAAGCCAACGAACTTCTTTCGACCACCTACTCCCTCCAACAGCAGCATCTTATCAAACAGAATTACAGCAATGCATTTGTGACCACCAGAGATGAGAGTAACGGCGGCGGGATAGCCATCGGGACCTCCGTTACACGGAAATGAACATATAGATCGACCATAGTTAGTATGCGTTCCAACAAAAAGTTATGAATTAGGTACAACATAACAAAATCATGCTGACACGTGTCAACATTTTGATCCCTGACCCATGAACGACCACATTTTTTTTTATCTGAGCGTGAGACACGATTGTTGGTAAAACCTAGCAAAATTTCTTCGGCAGGTATTTGATAATCATTTAATCGCAAAATGTACACACTCCTAGCCGGTCGAACTTCGTTTAAATAACACTCTGGCCACTTGTGATGTGCCTCCTGAAAACACAAACGGCAATAAACATGTTTCTACAGCCGCTGAAGGGATCATCACAGGCATCCACACTGCAAATTTCGACAAAACAACTTTGCCGACATAAACGCTATTAGCACGCCAAATTGAATTATGATGATTGGGTTTTCGGTACAACCTGACTGTACGTTTCGCTACAAAAATAACCTTGCGAACATCTCTGCAAAACCCAAATATATGACTGAGAGGAATCACAAAACGAAAACGCCATTATGAGTTCAAGACGTTGTTCTCGGCGCAGTGCGAATAACCTTTTCTGTGGTAATTAAAGCAACTGTGGCCTGTCGTATTATATACTGTCCATGATGTGCAGTGTCTAATCCATCCTTGTGAAACATCGCAGTCGGGTCAGCAGATCTTTCATAATGCTGAATGTATCTGGCGAGTCCGAGAATTGTCATGGGACAAATTCAACCGGAGTATTGACTGCCAAATTATTATTATTGTTTGCATCAGTTTTCCCTCAATTTCTGAAAAGGTCACACACTGAAGAAAATACTGAGACGTATCATGCTCTTGTAAGTCTAGTGGACATCTTTTATATCCAGGCGTGCAGGTTTATTATATTTTGAATTAGTTTATCTAAATTGGATCTATACTCAGGTGCTTCTTGTTGTGGAAGATTTGCAAATATTTCCCTAGCATCTCTTGCTAAGGACTTTGATTTTCCTTTGCAATGCAACAAACTTCAAAACGTTCTTTCCACGTTCTCTATCATTATTGTCCGCTGTGGTCGCTCACTGATTCCATGATTGTCAGACAACTGTTGTGTGCTCATCTGACCGACATAGCCAATATAATCTAATTTAATTCTTCTAAGGCCACACCAGACCGACCCATGAAAAGGAAAATAATCCCTAACAAGTAAACAGGTCTGTTATTAATATTATTATTAATTGTCGTAAACACCTATTTATAGATCCTACGCAATCTACAGACATTATATTTTAAAATAGAATCTATATCCATGTACAAAAATTAGCTTTATATTATCTTGTTTATAGATGACAACTACAATTTACAGTCATGAACAAAAGTTACACACAATATAGTCATGTACCAAAATTTACCAAAAAACTAAGATGTATATAACACTGCCTCTAATGTATATTATGCAAAAATGTATTTCTATATCTAGGCATCTCTCTCTCTCTCTCTCTCTCTCTCTCTCTCTCTCTCTCTCTTACACACATCATGATCTACAGATCTTAAAATATGTAAACTTTAGACCCTCAAGTGTACCAATATATAACACTATACACAATTTATGTTTCTGGGTAGTAAGTGTTATTTCGTAATTGCTTATGCCTAAAATGTATATAAAATGGCTATTATGCCCCACAAACGTTCCTTTTGTGACCAGGACAGTAATATTTTGAAATTTTCATATTTCCAATGAGAAAACGGGCGAATTTGTGTCTTTTCGTTCACATAAAGTCAGAAGAAAACAACATATGAATCAAAATTAACATGTATTTATACTAAAGTAATACCAAAATGACCACACAAGATTTAGAAGTGAGTAGTTTTGCGAGATTTACAATTATACTGTAAATCACTTTCACTTCCTGGTGGAAGCGCTCGCCTTGCTCCTCCAAGTAGGCTCCCACGTTCTCCTTGAATTTATCAAGATGAGCATCAAGGATATGGGCTTTGAGGTACACCTTGCAGCCCATTGTGCGGTAGTTCTTCACTAGAGTCTCAACCAGCTCCACATAGTTTTCGGCCTTGTGATTGCCCAGGAAGTCCCGAACCACTTCGACAAAGCTGTTCCAATCCGCTTTCTCCTTACTAGTGAGCTTCTTGGGGAATTCACTACACTCCAAGATCTTCTTTATCTGTGGTGCGACGAAGACACCGGCTTTGACATTTGCCTCATACAGCTTAGGAAAGAAGTCTTGAAGGTACTTGAAGGCTGCCGACTCCTTATCTAGAGCTCTAACAAATTACTTCATAAGGCCCAATTTGATGTGCTGTGGTGGCATCATCACCTTCCGGGGGTCCACCAGTGGCTCCCACTTGACGACTTTCCTCCCCACAGAGAACTTGGTCCGCTGTGGCCAGTCCCGCCTTGGTGTCAATTGATGTCTCAAAGGCAACGATAGCTGGGAAACTGGGTAAAACTGCCTTGGAGACCCATCAGGAATGCCACCATTTTGAAGTCTCCGATGACCTCCCAGCCGTACTTATCATACTTCAAGGCGTCCAGCAAGGTCTTGATGCTGTTGTAATCCTCTTTGAGGAGCACCAAGTGAGCCAGGGTACTTGTTCCCATTATGGAAAAGCACGGCTTTGAGGCTCCTGGATGAGCTGTCACTGAAGAGACGCCACTCATTCTAGTTATAGGCGATTCTTATTGCCTCGAACTTACTGGTCACATTGTGGCAGAAGCAGAGCCCACCTTGACGGGTGAAGAAGCTGGAAAAAGCTTGGTGACGCTTCCTCTGATCTGCGACTTGTACACTTTCATCCAACAAGTTCCACTGCTTGAGCCTAGACGTCGAAAACTCGGCATTGGTTTGGAGAGACCAAGATCTCTGATCAAGTCGTTGAGGTCTTTTTAGTTCGGGTAGTGTAAGTTTCTCTCCTCAGCTCTTTGAAACTGTCATCTGGATCTACAACGTCTTCCTCGCTTTCTGACTTCCTGCTCTCTTCTAAAGACGACTGCTCTCTCTCCGTAGGAGTGGGTACGGGGAGCTCAGAGCAGTGTGGCACCGGGGCGATGGATGAAGTAAGGTCCGGATACGTGATAGGTGCATTCTTGCCAGTCCGACGTTTGGAAGGGTCCACCATGCAGAAGTAGCAGTTGCTTGGGTGGCCAGTGGGTTACCGTCGAATTCTTGGGATAGTGAACTTCATGGCTCTCTTTTCCCCTCTGTACCATCCTATAAAAATACATTTATTTTACCCATGACTAATATGTAAGAGATTCTTGCAACATTTTTCATATGCTGTATGATATTTTTTCAATAACACTGAAAATAGTAAAACATTTTAAAATTAAAATCTTTTACATTTTTAAAAATTTTAACATATTTTCTAACATAAAATTCCGAGTAACAATTGTCCATCTTACTTCCGGATTATTAATTTTTTTTGCATTGCTCGCAGGTGAAATGAGGTGCCCAGGGTTTGTTTTGATCCCCGACAGGCATGCTAAAATATGCTTTGTAGACCTGGCACATTTTAGTAGATGCTTCCACTGAGTACTTTTTCGCTCTCGTCTTGATAAATTGTCCGCGGTCATAGCAAAATGCGTCTGCCGGATGCTTGCAGCCTCTTGATGCCATCTCAGAAAAATGCAGATATGTATCCACTCAGGCAACTGGAACTAAACTGAACTGGTGGGCTTAAGGCCCCTGTATTTATACTACTATTTATATTACTGGAAAGTTCTAGAAGTTATTCCAAGTTTACTCAGCGCTGAACCTATCTGGGATGTTCTGGAAAATAGGTAAAATTCAAAATATAAATGTTCTGGTCACAAAAGCAAAGTTTGTGGGGAATAATAACCATTTTCTATACTTTTGATATTACTGGTATGTAATTATTTCTCACACATAACAATATTTTATGGTGCTTTATTTGTTTAATGTATATTTTCGTCTTCGGAACGTGCTTCTCTATGTTTTGCAATCGGCACAATTATTCCCAGCTTTCCTTGTTGCTGAGACAGAGGGTGTAGTTAGAAACAGGCTAAGTGGTAGTGTTCCCATAGGCGAAGCTTTCACATATGACGTAGGCGGTAGCTGCATAAGGAATGGGAACCAGGCTAGCGTTCTCGTTTCTAACATCTGATTCCAGAGTATATGTAATCATCCGCAGGTGTGGAGAGTACAAATAATCTAAGCATTATGACAAATTTTAACCAGGTCAAGTCATTTCTGAAATTGTTATTATCATATTTGTAAGAATTTATTATATTTCCAGAGTTTGATTTTGTCGAGATTTTGAGTTGGTCCAGATTTTGAGTCTGTCCAGGTTTTCAAAGAGAAATTCTAACTCGTGTAAAATTATTCTACGAAATAATATTGATAAATATAAATAATTAAAGAAAAATAATTGATATACCTTCAATAACATTTATAAATACGGGTTGGTAGACTTAATTTATTTTATGTTTATTTATAATATCATAAATAACATGCATTTCTTCTTTTTTCTGTTATATATTTTTCTAGACTTTATTATTACAAACATATAATCACCATCACCACTTACATATTTCTAGCATCTTTTCACCTCCAGCCAGTACCAGGCGAACCCAAAATGTGTTATGACTGGAAGAATCTTAACAAACAGTCGTAACAATGTATTTTGCTCACATAAGGAGTGGTGAGATACGTCATTTAGGCTTTTCTGACCATGCCATATGAATGACACTGGCGTACCAACTATCTCCGGATTTCAGATTATCAAAGTGTGACGGCGCAGAGTACACATTGGATTGGTCGAGTTTTTGAGCACTTAGCCGGAAGCCGGAAACCAAACCCTAGCGTGGGTTTATGATAATAAATTGTATTGGAATGACGTATTTTCATCGACCAATCAACACCCCAGATCGAAGCCTGCGGACAATTTTGGATTTCCTGTCCATTTTCCCATTATTTTTAACAATCAAAACAACCAATTGTAATCGCACCATCTCCTTCTGTTTTTGTTTTTTTTTTTTTTGTTTTTACTGTAGATTATATATCAAACTACTAATAATTGGATTTTGTAGTTTAGTATTAACTATATCAAAGGCAAATGTTAAATTGCATGTATATATGAAAATTTAGGGAAAATGAGGAGTCTCTCGACCAAGCGAAAGACTCCGTTTTCTGTTGTGAAACATTAAAATTTCTGATTTATAGTTATCGAGGGTATGGATAAATAGATCAGAAGTAAGTTAAATTAATATGGAGAGAGAGAGAGAGAGAGAGAGAGAGAGAATAAGAGGTGGGGGGAGTCACTTTGAAGAGACCTATTTACAATGTAAATTACATAGATGGATATATTTTATATTTTAAATTAATAGACAATTTTAGCAAAATATATATATAAATGTACTTTAATATAAATATTCAAATGTGATGACTGTATGAAAATGAATACAAAAAATGATTAAGTTTACATATTTGTCAGATCTTTTCCCATGACACTGACGTTTTAAACTTAAATAAATTGTCAACAGTTTTTAGCACTTTTAAAGTTGAAAACTACATGTACTGACCGTGGTCCACTCTCAAACTCAGGAAAATGCCTACCGTGCTCACTTAATCAATATGATTAAAATCATATCTTCAATGTTATACATTATGTACAGCGTATATCTGATTTTAAGCAGACTGGCTCTTAACTGAATTAGTAAACAAAAATCTCAGGACTTCTGACCAAAACGTTTTGGCAGGCATGATGATACATATGAAGATAAAAAGATTAAATGAATCCTGGTAATTTGATTATATATTTGTAACCTACCGTTTTACACTATTACTCAGAAAATGAATGGTACTTCACTGTCCAGTACTGTATAGAGATTTGGACGTATTCGATCTTGTAACACGACTGAAAGACTGTCGCTGCTCCAATTATGCATAATCGAGATATGTGCCTTCCCAGTATGTGACTAGGTTCACAGCAATCTCCACTTAAGATCCGACAGCGACTGCTTAAGGTTCAAGTTCTTGTGACATTTGAATTAGCCAATGGAAATGCAGCTTTCAGAATGTTGAATGGTATAATGCTATCTGACTGACTGATAAAATTAGCAATGATAGTAATAGAATATGTTACCAATACATTAACCCCGAAGGGGTCGCGCTCAAGTGGGAGTGGTTATAACCACGCAGAAAGTATGACAAATATACTTTATTCATTTAGCAGTGTCTGTAAAAAAAAAAAAAATTATTTTTTAAAATTATTATTATTATTTTTTAATTTTTTTTTAAAAAATAGCATAGACCATAATAATAATTAAATGTACCAACTTATAACCCGAAATCATGCACAGAAATACAAGGTATATCGAGATTCAATCAATACACGAAACAGGGACCTCTCAAAATAGAGTAACCGAGCTCATGGACTGGTGAGGAAAGTTCACCTGACCGCATAAACCACAAGAGTCTGACGTTTTATCAATAAAGTACAATGAAATATCTGACAACACAAGATCAAACAAGCTACCTAGCTGTAATCAAGTTCAAAGAACACCTGCTAAATAATCGTGTTCGTTTACAACGATGTTCTCTTCAAATTATAAGATATTTACGCACTATCATAAAAAGATAATACAAACCCGTTTGTTTGTACCCCCCTACCGATTTAAATAATGGAAACTTTAATGTGATAAAAAGTGAACGAACTTAGTCAATTCATTCACTGATTTATAGTGTCTAAACTGACTCTGAGTAGAGTGCCCCTAACACCGTCATCTTATGCGCGTTTCATGCTTAACGGAAGTTTTCAGTGCAATAGACGGACATGTTCAGATCCATCTCCATTTCTGGACAAGTCCATTTTCAGCAAAGGGGTGTATTACGACTACAGATGTATATACATAAGTCGTCTGCTTCCGATATTTACAATCTCGAATCAAGCAAAAGAAAATGACAACTACACTTTTCATGTGGATTTAACAAGCGGTTTAATTTCTATGTTCATGTATGCAGAGGGATATAATTCCAAACTCTCAACGTTATGTAATTTACGCAATTATTCAGCATTTGCCGAACAGGATGAACTACGTCATTATGTTGTCTGATGGAAATAAACTAGCCTGTAGTGTTCGCAATATGGCGCCGTGTTAGTATGGAAAGTCCGTTAAACATGAAATGGTGCAGCAGATGCCAATATTAGTCCATTCTTGTCAGAGTCAGTTTAAAAATTACAAATCAATGATTCAATTGACTTAGTTCTGTGCACTTTTTATCACATTAAACTTCTCGTTTTTGAAATCGGTATTGGCGGTACAAACAAACGGGGATATAGAGTCAGACTTTGTATGGTCCTTATCACTGCAAATGGTTGATGAAGAGTTGTTGTGAGGTTTAACGCTGTTTTTCAGCAGAAGATAGACTGGCTATACATGGCGGCCAGTATTAATGGTGGAGGAAGAACACGGGAAAACCCCGGAAAGAAACATCAACCCACGAGAAGCTACTGGCAAGCTTTCTCACATACCCAGATAGGCCAAATCCGAGATTCGAACCTACGCAGACAGGGGTGTGATGGCAGTGATCCATAACAGTGTGCGCTTTAGACCACTCGGCCACTCGGGGCCGCTTGATGAAGGGTATAAAATAGAAAAGAGATAGTCATACAAGTTATCGTCTTATCAGAAGGAGATAATAATAATAAGAAGAATAGACTGAATATTAGACTATTAGATTTACATCTGATTGTCTTAATAGATGGTTGCATGTAAATAATGGTGATGAACTTCTATAAAAACGGAGGAGAGAGATTATGAGCTAAGAATGAAATCTGAAAGGTAAGGTAAAGTGGGAACAATAGTGAAATGGTGATGAATTTCTATAAATGTCCGAAATATCCACTGAAATGGGATGAAATTTCTGTGAGAAATGTCCATGGAACCAAACGTCCAGGTACCGTTTAAGCCATGTGACAGCTCATTCTTACCAACATGTCAACAACAAGTACACACGAAGCACCAGTAATTAGCATATTGCATACTATACATATTAAACGTTCTTGTTTTTGAAATCAGTAAGGGGGTACAAATAAACGGAGATACAGAGTCACACTATAGTCCGATAAACCAAATGCCTAAATTTCTGTTGATACTGATAGACGATATATAAACCACCAGTCAGTATCCCTATAGGTGTGGGGCTGATTTATCAACCTAATCGCATATACTCATTACAGCAAATTGACCTTCAAGCTTATGATATCGAAAATTGGTCATGAAGTTCGGCTTTAAGTTTCACAAAAGAAAACAAAAATAGCCACAGGTCTGGGCCAATAACAACCAAATTTCATATGGGAATAATCCTGTTTTTTACCAGTCTTTTCGAAGCTGTGCAAAACATGTCTCAACATATGAATTTGTTACTGAAAGTAAACGTTTTATTAGACTGCAGATAAACTTGGGGTGGGGGCTAGGGTAAATTGAATTTGTTTTCATCAATATAATCACAACAACCACAAGATGCACAGAACCGACAACAACAAAATCCAAAAGGACAAATACAACTACAACAGCAATAAGAAATCGCAAATCCTGAATGACTGCAGAAAACTCTACAACAACGACAAAATCCAAAACAACAACAACCACAACAAATGCAGGTACAGATTCCAGTAAGACAACAAATACAGACTCAAATAATGGACCAAAATCAACAACAACCACTAGGGATTAGACAACAGCAACAACAAGAACCTATACAACTACAACAACAGCAGGGCACCAAGCCAATACAGCAAGAAAGTAGACCCCAAATTAAAACAGCAAGACCAACTAGAACCATCACCAAAACCAGACGAGATACACCAATATTTGAGGAGAATACGACAAGAAGAGGAAAAAGAAAAAATGAGACTGCAAAAACAACAAAAAACAGAGAACAAAGAAGCGCCATCAAATGCGGAAAAAAGTCAAATAAAAACAACAAGCCCAGCATGTAAAGCACTCAAAGAAATGGACAAGGAAAGAAGGAAGGAAAAAAGAAGACTAAAAGAGGATGAAGAACGAAGGATGGAAGTAGAAAGCTGGTTTGACAAAGATGAATACTTAGAATGAAGAAAAAAAAATCAACAAATTAAACAAATTTTAAAAAAATAAAACAATAAAACTATTATTCATGAAAACATTAAAACGATAGCAAAACATACAAAATAGCAATCCAAAACATGCAGGGCCTCCCTAACTGGTCTAGAAAGATCAAACAAGAGAGAGAACCCCCCCCCACACACACACACACAAAATAACCAAGGTTCAGGTTGCTATCTTGTCAGCCAGAGTGTGTGCAATATAAATACAAACTGTGCTATAATGTCGCAGTGTGAATATTGTTAGCAAATGGAAGCTGTGTGAATAGTTTTTGTAAAATGTAGTAAACTGCTGCATATAACATATACTCTGGAAAAAAATTCCAATTTTTATAGTGTTTTGCTGTCCAATAAATCAGCCATCAAACCTGTAATGGTACTGATGTGTGTATGTCATGTTTAGCAAAGTTTCTAAATATGATGGACTTGTCCCAAGTGCACTGACCAATAACCATGCAGATAGTCTTTTGTTGGTACTATGCACATCCATGTCCTTCCAAAAAGTTTGTATACAGCCACTGTGCTACTTTATACCACAGTCACCTACTGGATCAGGTTCATAACATTAGTTTGGTTCATAGTAAAACAATGACAAGCATATACATATATCAGCTAAATGTGTATGCGCTTCTTTTCATAATGCATAATGGAAATCATCCTTTGTAATGTAGCATGTAGATAATCTTAAACAATCTGGTTTAACCAACCTACCAGGCAACAAACACTGCCAACAACAGGCTTGAGTTTCCATGGGACATGTTATATCCTTTTAAGCAGTATCAGAAACTGTTTTAAAGAAACCAACATCAGGTATTTAAAATAATGTTATTGTTTTACACTTTGTTATAAATATTCAGGCATAAAGGTTCACCACTTCTCCAGGACTAGAGGTTGCAAAAACTTCATTAGTCCCATCTACCTTTACACTTGTCCCAGAATTTCAGTAACTTAGATTTTGATGAGATGTATGTCACTTTGATCACAAAATAACAAAAAAATATGTGCAAATTATTTGTGTCCTCACAGGACTTAATTTTTTAGCTTTTCATGATCAGGGTAACTTATACTATATATTTCTCCAATACAGCAGCATCATCAAGACTGATTCAAGTCATAGATAATTATCAATCTAGTGTGACTGAACAGTTCAATGTCTCAGTGGTATTATATTTGACATCTTTGTGGTCATAGCGTCTAGCTTATACCTTTTTAGAGAAATATGTATGTCCGACTCAGTGGCAGCCTTAGATTTTACCTCTCCACTTTCACATGAATATTCCTTCTTCTAATTTTCTTGTTAATTAGTGCAGTCACTTCACTTCAACTGGAATATCATGAGTGGGAGCTCTTCCTCTGTATTATCAATTAAAAATTACAGAATTATTAATGCCAGTTAATCAGTTCATAAAGTAAATCGACACTAATGCAGGTAAACACTCAAGTATGAGAGCAGCCATTGAAACATCTGAATAACTTTTCCATACACATTAGGATAAGACCTAGCTTGGTACCCCAAAACATTGTTTTTTACAAGCGAAACTAAGTATACTTTTTCCTTGTACAGTACCAAAGTCCTGAGCTAGATCACAGATTTTTGACAAATTTAAGGTTGGCTATATGTGTAACAGTACCAATTGCACAAACCCATTGGGGGGGGGGGGACTGATATTATAGGGAACATTTAGGCCAATAAATCGGCCCCTCACCCATGATGATGTTGATTTTCAGGTCAGGTTGTCCATCATTATCAACACAGATTTTGAGGGGTTGATTTATCTAACTTGAGAACATTGTATTCATGATTATACAAAAAACCTGATTGGTGCATTATGTAAGAGTTGTAGTATAAAAAAATGCTGAATCTCTTGTCCACATGTGAGATTATGTTAATTCCCATCTAGGTTATATTTTATGTTTTTATGACATTTTTAAAATGTGATATAAATCACTGAAATGTATTTAATTTGACTAGATAACTCTTACCACTAGATAACTGTTACCATTGTTTAGCTCCAGCAGAGTTATCACTCTTTAATGCATTAGAGCACCTGGTCCATGTCAAATTGACAGTCTAACATTGCTGTCTCTGACAGTGTTTGACATCCATGTTGAAGTAGGATAGAAAGTATATATATTTCGTCAAACATTAGCACTGAGGTCTTTGGAAAAACAGTTGCTACCATCATGACAGTCAACACAATGTAACAAAGATGTTTAAACACTACTACATAATCGTGCTAGGTTTGTTTTGTTTGAATTTTTTTTTATTGCTAATAATTTGGTCACTTAGCTCAATATATATTCATATATTCAAGTGATTATAGAATATGCACACACATAACAGTTATCAGTGACTACTCTCTGTAGTATCACAGGATATGAATGAATAAACATGTTCACTTGTAAATCAAATATAATACAGGTACTAAAAAAGGTGAAGTATGTATTTTACCAGACTGTATTTTGTTTTGGGTCTTTTTTTGGTCAGTAACTCACTTGTGTACAAGTTCAAATATATTATGCCAGTCTATAAGGAATGCCCTGTGCTGTCCATTGGGGTCAGAGTACTTGTCCCTGATCCACCAAACACAACACAGCATAGCTCGTCTCTTCCCTCCACCCAGTTTGCCTACTATACACTGGTGATATGCTTGGAGCCAGTTCACTTTCAGCGGTATGCTTTCTCTTCAAGAACCAACACATTATTCCTATACAGTCTGGCAAGTGCTAATACTGCTGTATCAATCACTAGTACACTTAAGTTATGTAAAAAAGATTCTCTTATTGTGTACATTGTATAATGAAGCAACAAAATTTCATCTTTTGTTTTATATCTTTCATTCAAAATGAATTAATGGATTAATCAGTATAAATCTGAGAAACATGAACAAGCTGTAATTGCTTTATCATCCTAATTTCAATGAGGCAACAACAAAAGACACAGATTGCATTCAAGCTGAAATATATCATTTTTTGTTAGAAATAGTGTTCTATGAAGGCAGCACATCTTGATGGCAATGAAGAAAAAGTTTTATATGACCAAACCCCAGAAATAATGATGAAACTAGATTTGGTATATTTGTTTTTATATGACCTACTACAGGGATTTGACATGGTATGATGGCTATGTTGACAATGTACAAGGTAAAACATTTACCCCTTATTTGAATGGAGTAAGACTATACTAGGTGCACATGATGGTAGCAGACATTCATCTGGTGGAATATTGGAAAAATGTAAAGTAAATGGGTTGATATTAAAAGCTGATAGATTTAAGTGTGGAAATGCAGTATTACCCTTGACTTTCCACAACATATCAGTTGTCATTTGTCAGCATCTAGTGTAAACACACCAGTCTGAAATGTTTGCAGATGGTTGGGGTGATAACTCTTAACTCATTACCCTTCTGCCATTCTGCTGGTTCATTGATGCCCAATATAAGGGTCGCACAGTTTCTCTAGCACCCCTTTGAGCAGTTTTGTTTATTACAGATGAAAGCAATCATAATATCTGATTTTTTTAAAAAATGATCAAATGAAAACTAGTCTAATGTCATGTAATGTAAGGGAAGTAACTCAAAAAGATTTATGGATTAATGCTATGTAGATTATGTCTCTTGTAACTTTCATTAAACCCGAAGGATACAAACATGGTCAAGTGAAATATATGTAAATAGAGATTTGGTAAGCAATCATTCATTTCTGTTTTTACATTTAATCTGTGGAATCAATTACAGTTGTGTTCAGATATAATCTGAGAGAAAATATTTATTGTTATTATTATTTATTTATTGTTTTTAAATTATTTGTTGGAATTGCTAAGTGCTTATTGACTTTTTGGACCAAAGCATTACTTTGAGATTACTGATCACTTATTCAACATTCTGGTACATCAGGACATGCAAGACTGTTTGAAATCATTCTGAATATTCTATACTTTGGGACTTATAGGACACTTAGGATTATCTGTGATTGAATTAACAAGACAATAATTGTCTCTTAAGTTTTCACTTTCTAACTTTGAGAAATATATTGTTTTTTTTCTAAACTTGTTGCTTCTCTTATTTCTGTTACTTAGTTTAAGACCTAAAGGCATAATAATATATTCTACATGTATGAAAGACTAATTTTTTAAAAGGAGTATTAAAAACCAGTTGTCTCAACAATATATTATCACTTTTGATGAACAAATTCAAATTAATAACAAAAAAGTCACAAATATTATAACAGTTGCTTGCATGAGACATCCCTTTAAAAGATCTTTTTAAATACTTTCAGATTACATTTTAACAGATTGTAATTTTATGTTTGATTTATTCTCTTGTTTAAAGGAACTTGTCAAACAATGTGAGTAAATTCTTATAATCAAATGTGCCTTTATGGTGGTGTTAAGAAAATTTGATCTCTGTTTTTATCAGAACAGAACAGAATATTATTTATTTAATGTATGCCAAAAGACACATAGTCCATATAATATATAATTCAGATACAGTGAACTTTCACCTTAATTAATGAATAAATAATGAAGATAAAATCCTGTATGCACATAAATCCAGAGAGAGAG
Source organism: Sinohyriopsis cumingii (assembly GCA_028554795.2). Classification (NCBI taxonomy): domain Eukaryota; kingdom Metazoa; phylum Mollusca; class Bivalvia; order Unionida; family Unionidae; genus Sinohyriopsis; species Sinohyriopsis cumingii. Next base: position 4,986,494 of record JAPYKE020000101.1, read on the forward strand.
AGAGAAGTTCCTGTATTCATTGTGATATGACTATGTTTCTACACTAAGTAACAGAAGGAAGTGAAACCATCAGGCTTAATAAAATCCATCAAATAATTTATTTCCCTAGAATACAAAGTGAAAAATAGGAGGAATTTAAAGTATTATTACAAAATCCCAAATAATTCTAAGTGTTCCTGCATGAGTTCAAAATATAGCATGTTCCGAATGAATTTCAGTGGTGCTCCGAATCAATTCCAGGTCTTTAATGTGCTGATGTACCAATCATTTAAATGTGACAATATGCCAACAGTCTTAATGAATCATGATGATATAACCCAGACAAATTTTGAATGAATTCACAAAAATTCCAATGCAGTGTTTTTGTCCAAAAAGTCAATTCCAATCAATAATTTAAAAAAAATAATTCCTCTCAGGTTCTAACTAAACACAAATAAATTACTGAGTCCACTTGACAGATGTTTTAAATAAGAATAAATAATTATGGTGATTACAACCTTTACGTATAATTTATGACAGGATAAGGGGACCAGGATGTTAGTCACTTTCTGATCAAATTCATAAACAAGATCAGGTCTGTTTACTTTAAAACTTTTAACGAATCTGTACAAGGATCAGGTAAACCCTGTTTTTCTAAGGGAAAACCCAGTTTCCTGAACTCCAAGCACATGTGTTGCTTACAAATGATTGGTATCTTGATATATAATCTACAATCATGGACAAAAATTAACTATGTAATATGTTGATTACAAATGAGCATTACAATCTACAATAATGGACAAAAGTTAAATGTATGATATAGGTGTACAGAACAATTGCGAGTGAAAAATCACACATTTACACATTTTTTTAAATTGCTAAATCATGTTTTAGCCCACGTTTTAAATATGTCTTCAGTCTTGGGCTTAACCGATTTGTTCAATACCCAGTTGAAGATTTTCAATAATAGCTCTACAAATTCTTTTAATTTCGTGATGATAATCAAATCATTGTTTTGTGACTCTTTGTTGGTCATACATTATTTTAGCATTTTCTTCAAGAAAAAAACAACTCATACTGAAGCTTGGAACAAGTTTGTTTTCTTTTTTTTAATTCCTTTGTGGGATTGGAAATGTGCAATAGGGTGGATGCACTCTCTTGTAAGTCCTAAGTTGTGACCTAATGAATGTGATCAGTGTTGGGTCTACGGTTAGTATGCTGGACTAACAATCGATAGGGTGTGGAATGGGTTCAAATCCTCAACGTAACCATAGAATCAGCCTTTTTCAGCTTACTCAGCTACTGTGGTGTTCTATTGAACAAGGTATATTCTCAAATGGTCTTTTGAATATATAACCTAATTGTGTTTCATAAAACAGAAGCAAAAACAATAAACCAAATTTGTTTTTTTTATAGGATGAACAACCCTCAGTAAATGATGAGGAACAGACAAGATGTATGCTGGCTCTGAACTTCGACGATAATATGGGTAAGTGTCACACATCATAAATACAGAAATCATTCATGAAAGTTCACACAATGCATGTGAGATGTATAATCTAGCTCATATGAACCACAATATGTGCCAGGGACTCTAGCACATTTCATTTCTGGGCATAAATCTTGTCCCCTCAAGTTAACCAGTTTTCTATTTCGGCCCATAGCTATTGGAGAAATTATATTAGTTGCCATACCAATCAATTCCAAACGTAACTGGTTTCCACAAAATTATCTTATGTTTCATTTCACTCAACTCTAATGTTTCTTTCCTAAATTTTGTTAAATTTCTGTTTCTTTTCTTATCAGCAACAACTGTCAGATGAATGTATATATCTATTTATGTACATATATATGTATGGTTCTTATTTTATAGGCAAAACAGAGCCCAGTGTACTAGATACAGAATGTGCACAGAGTGACATCCAGACTGGTTTTCTGACTTAACCAACATTAGAGTTATCAACGATCTTCGTAAAGAAGGTCTGGATTGTTTGTGTTGAATGATATAAATTCCATAGTAATATTGTAATAAATAAATATACATTTTCAGTAGAACATTGTAAAATATACAATTTTTGATAATCTATATATTTTACACATAACTTACTGCAGTTAAAATAGATTAATATCATTAAATAGAATTTTTTAACTGTGATTTACACTCGCTTAAAACAAAACCATACAAATACATGGATGTGTATTTAGTTCTTGTTATCTTGTGCTAGAACATCTTATTCTTTCCTTAAATCAGCTTATTTTGCTTAACTCTTGTGTATGTCTAGGTTTTGAAAAGAGATGGAACATAAAAGGGGTTTCTTGTAAGTATTTGACAATTGTCGATGCATTGAAGGTGTATATCTGACTGAAATAGAAATATTCAATGTGATAAAGGGATATATATATATATATATATATATATATATATATATATATATATATATATAGTATGCTTTCAAAAGTGTATTTATATTTTTACATGTTAAAAATCAGTAACCTTAAATATAATAGGTAGAGAGATATTTGGAATCCAGGACATATTGTCAGTAATACTGGACAGGGACAATGATGAAATACAAGACAAGCTAGGCAAATAAAGCAGGTAAGAGAATTGCTGGTATTTATAATGAAAAGTATAGTACAATTCTGTTAACTTGAAAATGCCTTGTTCAAACACCTGGGATAACTAGAACTGATGTTACAGACCTGGTAGAATGTATGCAGCTATATTATAACCTCCTTTAATCCAACTGCCAATTTATTAAATTGATTATAAATATAACAGAGTTTATGTCAATTGGAATTCCAGAGTGTCGAAGAGATTTTGATCTGGCAGTACCTGCTCTGAGTTTAAGTAACAACAGAATAATTAAGAAAAAGAAAATATACATCGCTTTAGATAAACTTTAATGAAATTTTTGCATTGTCAAGTTATGATTAGTCCACTATTTCCTAATATTAGACACTTTTGAAATATATTTAAATAGTTCTTTTAACAGTATATTTAGATTTTAAAGTTCAACTTTTATAGTCCTCAGAAATATGATGGTGTTTTTTCTTTTTTTTCTTCTTTCTTTTCTCTTTTTATTTAATGCAGCTATGCCCGTCTTACAAGAAAAAAACAAACTGTTGCACCAGGTAATGTGCACGGAATGATATTTCTCACCATGCGAACACCACAGTGTGCAAGAATTTTTCTCCACATATATTTTTCATATCGTCTACTCCGATCGCCTAGTGGTTAGAGCATCTGCCTTGGAAGCGGGAGGTCACGGGTTTGAATCCTGGCCAAATCATAACAAAGACTGATAAAAATGATACTAGCAGCTGCCTCCCATAGTGTTCAGCATTAAGAGGTTAGTGTTAGGATTGGTTGGCCTGGTGTTAGGATAATGCGACTGGTTGGGATGTGATGCTCAGTAACATGTCTGTGGCATAATACCCTAGTACTAGACATTACTTTAAACTGTCACAATGCAGACATTGTAACATGACTGAAACATTGTTAAAACTGTTAAAAACCCAAAACACACACATACACACTTACGCTGTTTCATGTCCTTCTGATTTGTCCAACCGAAGGTCAGAATCTACATGGGTGCAATATTACGTATATAATTATGTTTCCTTAGTATTGAATAGCATTTACACTTTGAGAAAACAATGGAAATTTTGAGTACATGAAGACAAAACCAGTGTGAAATACATTTGTATATTGACAAATTACATTTTGGTTACCTTTGTGTAATAAAATCCACAATAAAATATTGCATCATCACATCCTGATATGAAACACATTCACTACAATATTCAATGTCGGCATTAGCACATGGTTGCATAGTTGTTATTTACATGCTTCAAGTACATGTACTTAAATTGCCCTAGGTTTTTCGTCAGTCTGTTCCCATCTTATTGAGGCTACCAAGGGGATGGGGCTATTCACAGGAAAATGAAAACCTATCAACAAGTTGGTTTACATGTATTTAGTTACAGAAGTCATCATGAAAAGTACATAAAAGATCAACTAATTGTTGAATAAAGTACAGGTCGGAACTGGCCACTTGCTGACATAAATGATTTAGGTGGGAAAATTAAAGCCTGGCAGCAAGATCAATTATATTGTTGAACAAAGTATGGGTCGGAATTGGCAGCTGGTCGACGTAAATGATTAGGCGGGAAAATTAAAGCCTGGCAGGAAGACTAACTAACCATTGAACAAAGTATGGGTCGGAACTGGCAGCTTGTCGACATAAACGATTAGAAAACAAAGGATTTGTTCAAGCTGGGAACCATGTGCTTCTGTTGATATGTACGTTTATTTTTTTATCTCGACGTCGAGATAAGCATGACAATTTTGGTTGTAATAGTAGACCAAGCGACAGGGACTTTGCTTTTTTTATCGAAATAGGCGGCTTGTTAACATAAGTGATGTCGATATAAGTGGGTAGGACTGTACACCAATTCATGATGGACTTTATTCTGTTTGTAACCTCCTTAAAGATGAATACAGTTTTGTCCTTGAGTGCTAACAGCCAAACATATAGAGAAATATTTTAAAAAAAGACCGAATATGTAAAAATATTGGAACTTATGAGTACCCAGAATACTAGAAGTTTGAATAATTTGGCCATGTACATTTATAAAGTTTTTAATAACAGAAATAGCATCATATATTCCGATATCTTGCACATATTTATGTTTCAGTCCCGATTTCTGCAAGTTAGCCACAGAACCACCGTAGACAAGTTAAAACTCTACAGTGGTAAGAGTGAAATAATGCTCGATAATACCCATTCTGAATATGCTGCAAAATTTTCCCAAGATTATGATGGGGAAAAAACACTGAAATCAAAAACATCATGTGGAAAAGAAGCCTTTTCCGATCTTCAACAATAAATAAGCTTTGTTTTTACTTTATAATGAAGTCTAAATAATGAAGTCTAATCAAAATTCAGAGCATGTATAGAAAAGACCTATGACAGTCGTAGATGCCTTTATTGTGAGGCCCTGTCGCGAAACACAAAACAACTATGTTATGGAAAATTCTGACTTAAAAGACTCAATTTGAAATGACAAACAAGTGTTGTGTTTTGTTGCTGAGATACCATTAGCAGCAGAGGAGGGGAGCAGACCACTTAAGGGAAGGGTCACCCTTGTTATACAAAAAAAAATAGTGACCCTTCATAGAGGTCAAATACCATGTCTACGATTATTGTTTGTCCCCAACATAATTGTAGACGAGCCTCCTCTGCTGCTATGTTATTCTGAATAATCTTGGGAATCTTCATCTGAATCTTGGGAATCTTCATCTGAATCCTGGGAATTTGTTTTATGTTTCAAGTAATATTCAAGTTCTGATGGTGGTTTTTCTATTTTTGGATTTATGTTTTTTCTTTTTCTGTAATATATCATCAAACTTCTGTATCGATCTCCACCGCAATTTGTGCAAATCTGATATAATCCTCTAACGCCGTTGTTACATCTAACACATCTTCGTGGACCAGCATGAGGGTTTTTCTTTACAAGATAATTATGTTTTTTGCAATATTCTCCACGACATTTTTTATCACATTTGTTAGTGGTTCCTTGACGCAGCCACGCACAATTGTTCATTATATTAATGATATCAGTTTAATTTTATCATCACCCCTTCTGCTGTTATAATAATTAAATCATTATGTTATAATAAAATGGTACATCCGGAATCTCATACTGCAAGGATAGCTCGAGAACGATTAGAAGCAATTAAAAAATTTCTTCCTGTTAGAGATTCATTTAGAAAAAATCTACAAGCGCAGCAAGAAGCACAAGTTGAGTACGAAGAGGACACTAAAAAACTGTTTAAGCCCGTCACTGCAGCTACTGAACAAGTTGCAACAGTCATCAAAGAAGATCTTCTTCCGGTATCAAAACAAACTGCGGCGCAGACTGAAAAAATAGCAAGAAGAACTAAACAGACAAAAAAGATTTTACGAGATCTTCCAACTGATATAGCTGCAGCTCAGCCTCCACCTGTCGGTGAAGAAATACTTGAAGGTATTGGAAAACTTCGTACTGAATTCGCCGACGTGAGAAAAAAAACATGCATCTGAATCCAAACCAGTAGGAGAAAATTTAGAATTGATTGCAAGATTTAACGAAGGGGTTGTTGAAGATATTAGAAATACTGAAAAAGAAAAATTACCTGAAATGATATTATTTGGTATATTTAATAAATCTGGTATTTTAAAAACCAGTCATGAAAAAGTAAATGATGATAATTTTATTAAATGGATATATCGCGTATATTACAACAAAAAACAAGCTAGAGGCCCAGAATACGAAAGTCTTCATGAAGAAGTAAAAAGACTTTATAAAGAGAGAATGAAACAACTAAAACAAGAACAACTCTCGCAGTATCAACTTCCTCCACCTCTGCAACAGATAGAACAACAACAGTCTTCTCCACCTCCGCAACAGATAGAACAACAACAGTCTTCTTTGCCGAAACTTAAAAAGAAGTATCTTAAAAAAGCAAAAAGGTTCTTATCTAAAGACACAGAGACAACAGAAGAAAGAGATCCTGACGATGATCCTCCTGGCGCTGTAGGAAGTGGTTTTTTGACTGCATCAGGAGAAAATAATTTTGTTTGTCCTAATAATATCCTCAATGACGTGTCACGGTTAGAAGTTCTTATAGGGGGAAAACGTGCAGGAAATAACTCAACAGAAATAACCAATGAAGCAGCTGATATTTGCCGGCGACTATTTCAAGGTGGTATCATGGATATCGGCGTTTACCGAGAACTTATTGATGAGCTCGTTGATGATTAGTCACCGCGATTAGATAAATGGTAAATAAAATAAGATGATCGTACACAATAATCATCGTAAACCCGTATCGGTCAGAGCGGTAAACTCACGATTACCAATCTATAGGGTTATTTACGGAGATGGACTTGGTGATGTCATTCGGGGATTATTCACAAGGATAGCTCCAAAAGCAGCACCTATTGCAAAACAATTATCGATGAAAGCTATCGATATTGTTCGTGAAAAAGCTCCTGGAGCAATTGTCAATGTTGCTGGTAAGGTGTTCTCGGCGATCAAAGACAGACTATCACGATTATTGCGACGAAAACGACAACCACCAGTGACACTGGCAAGTACTGATATTAAGCCCGCAGACGTAAGTAAAATAATAAATCAAGCTGCAAATCAAAAACTAGCAGCGTTAGCAGATCAGGGACTCGGTGAATCGGGAAATAATGTCTCAAGTTTGATATCAGGAAGTGGAACTTCCCGAAGTGGAACTTCCCGAAGTGGAATTTTCCGAACGCGGTAATCAACGTGTTAGACGAAATAATTATAATAAAATGTTCAAGCACGTAGCCGACACAGCATTTGACATGGAAGCACCTGTCCTTAAGGATGAATCGGTACGTGATTATCAGTTTTATTCTTATGAAGCACGAGTACCAGATCAACGTGGAAGAATTGAACTACAAGTTCATGACAGAAGTAGATACTTTTTACCCGCTGAGGCGTTTATTGAGGTAGAAGGTACAATTATAAAAACGGATGATAATAATTACGCAGGTGCAGTAAAAGTTGGTTTTGTCAACAACGGGATCATGGCATTATTTGATAGTGCCACGTATATGATTGATGGAAAAAATATTGAATCGATTGAGAAAGATGTAGACGTTGCTACAACAATAATTGGTCTAGCAAGATATTCTGATGATTATACAAGATCAGCAGGTCCCACAATGATGTTTGTGAAAGATAACTCCAAAGACCCTGAAAGCGATCCGTATAATATAAGACGACCAAGAAACTTCGCCGGTACCGGTGATGCTGATGTGACACCAGTGGTTCATGGTGCTAACCCAAATTTCAACTTGGGGTTTGCAACGCGTAGAAATATGTTGTCAGGAGACAACAGAAGTTTTTCATGTACAATTCCACTATCGCACATTTTTGGATTTTGTAGGAATGTTAAAAGGGTTATTTTTGGAGCTAGACACACGGTTGCTCTTGTAAGAAAAATTAATGATGACGACGCTCTGTGGAGACCTGTTGGTGACGCCGGTAAAGTAATATTATCGAAGCTTTCACTGTGGATGCCGGTAATGACTCCAATGATCGCAGAAGAACAAAAATTGATTTCTCTCATGGACACAGGTGGTAAATCCTTGTTGTCATGGTTGATAACAAGCACAGATAGTATGCAAACTAACGTTAACGGTCAGTTTACATGGCATATAGCATCACAACAAGGTGTTTCTGCACCACGGCATATTTTTATTGCGTTTCAGGAAACTAATCGTTTAAACTCACAAACTCACTCTCATATGATATTTAACCAACTAGGTCTCACAAATATTTCCTTACGGATAAACGGACAAGAACCAACAGAAAATATACAACTAAATTATGCACAAAATCATGTAGGACGTGCATATCATCGTTTGATGTCATTTATGGGACATGATCAAAATGTAGATACTGGGTTGCAAATATCACAATATGATTTCAGAACCTTGTATCCGATTTATTATTTCTCACTGGAGCATCTTGATCTATCAAAACAATCTGTCGTTGATATACATCTTAAAGCAACATTAGATACAGGTAATGTTAATTATAGAGCAATCGCGGTTATACTTAGCGATAAAGCCATGTTACTTGAAGGTGGTAGTGGTCGAATGAGAGTCGTTGATGCACCAGTGGAAAATCTTTAATCGTGTTATTTAAAAACACGAGTATTATCATAAAATGCCATATCAACACGTTAGTGTCAGTCTGACTCACGGTCAGATTAAAAACCTTCAATCAAATTCAGCAAAAAACTGCGGAATGAAAATATCACTAAAGCGAGATCAGATCACGGGTGGTCAAAATAAGCTATCATTATCAGAACGCCAGCTTAAACATTTCAACGACGCTAAACAATCAAAAACAGGCGTCAAACTCAATCTCTCTGCGGGTGCGGTTAAAGACTCAAGTAAAACAGGCGGTATATTTCCACTTCTTGCGGCTATTCCAGCGTTAATAGCTGCTGCCGCGCCAGCCGTAGCAAAGGCAGCCGCGTTAGGTGCTGTTGGAACAGCTGCTGGAATGGCTCTAAAGAAAGCAACAGGGCAAGGATACAAAAAAAAAGGGACGCGGCTTAAGATTGCCAGGATCTCGTTGGGGAAGAGGTCTAAGGCTTCCACGTTAGACGTTCCAGCATCAAATTTTGATTTACTTGATGCCGCTAAATGATTAAAAATATCTGCCTTTAGAGGTGTTTTCATGCGAGATCAATTACCAAAACAACCAAACAAACTCGAAACAGGTATTATTAATCTCGACGAACGTTCCGGACCTGGTACTCATTGGGTATCATACGCGGTTGATCCACGTGGAATCGTTTATTTTTATTCATACGGGTTAGCTCCGCCTGTTTAATTTATCAAGTATGTTGCGCCACTTCACGCAACAACCAAAGTTTGGTATTCAACGCTACCCACACAAACAATGACGGATCCGCCAATATGCGGCCGTGAAGTAATTAATGTACTCGACGCTATATCAAAATCATCCAGGCCGCCACATAAAGTCGTGCATGATTATACAAGCAACCGATTCGTTTTAAACAACAGGTCTTATTATAATGGTTGATATTTACGGAAGATCTTCTTCACGTGTTAAGAAAAAGCCCGGCGACGTTGATCTATCGAAGTACGCGACTAAGGATGACCTCGCTGATATTATGAACCTGGCTGGAGTTGACCCAGATGAGGTTGTTATTTTTCAGGATCGACATGGTAAACTAAAAAGCAGCAATATCAAATGGAATGATATAATTCGACGAGTACTTGGTGCAGTTACGGATAATATACCCGTGTTTACTGACAGCGGCAGAATCAGGGATTCAAGTATATCGTTTACAACCATCAGAAATCAAATTACGGCAGCTGCTGATAATCGCGTAAAAAATACCGGTGACACAATGACAGGTGAACTTAGCATGAACGGAAATAAAATAGTAGTTTTAGGAGATCCAACATCCGGTGAAGATGCTGCAACGAAAAATTATGTTGACACCGTAGATGATAAATTATCCACGCTGAGAGCCGAGTATGATGTTCACGTAGGCGCTTTTGGAAGATTTCGAAGAAATTTTCAAAAAACCGACGAATCCATAGATAAATTCTTCGGTACTCCGCACGCCGTTGACATAAATCTCGTTGATATCAAAACTAACCTAGACACGATCAAACGAACACAGCAAGACATCGTAGCGGGAATTCCTGAAATCGTTAATAAAACCAGTCTGATTAAAATCCCAGCCGGAATAACTTCCAGGCATATTACCAACATCGTATGCACGGTATCATCGGGATTTGCAACATGGTCGCAGCAAAATAATACTATCAAATATACTGCAACAGTCACTGGCGTGTACAGGCTGTCTGTGTTTAGTGCTGCAAAATTTGAAATATTTACAACGTTTCCATGGCGTCATTCCACCGACAGGTTTTCCGGGGTTGTATCTGTTATATTAAATAGCAGAACCGAAGAAATATTTATTCTGGAAGCAGCTGATAAGAAATTAACCGCAACATCCTTCTGGTGGTGTTTGGAATTTGTAGCTGAAACACCTCAATTGGTTACGGCATAAAATATAATGAGTGCTATCGACGTTCAAGGATTTAGGTACAATCAAGCGCGTGAATGGCAGGCAGCGTTGAAAGATCGAGTCGAACAATATACAGTAAAAATAAAAAAGTATCAACGACGATTAGTTATCATCGACGTTGTTGTTTATTCGGTATCCGCTGTTGTTGCCGGAAGCGGAATAATATTATCCGCGGTAACAATGATGGCACCAGTAGCTGTGACTATTTGTGTTTGTGCAACTACGACAATTGCAGGTGTGCTTAATATCGTTGCAAAAAAAATATGTACTTGCACGAACGAAAAATTATCCGATTACAAGATAAAATTACACATAGCAACTGTCGCATACACGAGGTTATCCTCGTTGTTATCAGCGAGTCTCAATGATGGAATTATATCCGATTTTGAGTTTTCAATGATGATCAGCGTATACAATTGCGCTGGTATTAAAGGTACGAGTATCAATAATGACGGAATTACTACAGCAGATCGTGACGAACACAACCCCGCACAAGACCACGATGATCTCGCTAAGCTGGATTAATCCTGAATTTAACATCAATCTTCCAACAGCAATTCGCGCGAATGAAATTGCACTAGCACAATTACGAGTATATTACAGCTGGCCAAACATCAGATCGAGATCATTTAATGGTACACCAGCAAATAATTCGCTTGTATTTGCTGATAAAAACAAACCCGATGGAACACCTGACTGGGTTGTTGATGGAATACCAACTGGTAGTTATGAGGTCGAACAAATCAATGATGAATTTGCTCGTAGAATAAAATCAATAACAGGAAAAGAAGCAAAAATATCAATTAATGTTCATGAGCCGACGCTGTCCTCGACGATTGAAATAAACTCGCCTGATTATGCCGTTGATATTTATCAATCCACGATAAGATCCGTGCTAGGCTGGCCTGAAATATCACCACCGACAACACAGATACCACCAGAACCGAAAAAGTCTGATTATGTCACGGATAGGCAATCATATCATGAAATTAATCCATCATACCGGGAACGACTACGTATTTTAAAAAATAAATCACTGTTTAGCTTGTTTATCTTTTTCGGTGGTACTGAGGCGTGGACTTTTAAAAATCCCGGGGAAATGAATACTTTAGGTATTCATCAAAGTGATATTGTTGAATATTTTCAGGAAATCAATCAAGAATGTAAAAAACAACTAGATCAACTAAATCAATATTTTAACGAACATATTTTTGACATATCAGCGTCATCACGTGAAAAAATCATCACGCGTGTGGAAATATTAAATCAGCTTGTATCAGATATGGAATATTTTAATGACCGAATAGTTCAAGCTATGGTTAGTTTAAAAATTACTGAAATATCTGATGCAAAAAGATGGTTAGATAAATATAAATTAACAGAAGCCGATGTACCAAATTTTAAATTTCCCGGGTATAGTGTAGTTGAGTTAAGAAAATCTGTCAATGATGTCATTGATGAGTTCTTTCCTAAAATACTTGATGCATGGACAAAAATAACCCCACCAGCAACTGTTCTCAGACATAATAATGATCCACTCGGCGGCGGTAGGCACATATCTCCGGGAATCGTTAATATAACATCGACGATCGCGGTTAACCTAGTTTGTGACGTAATCGAAGGCAGTTATCAAATAGATCTTGGAAAATCAAATCAGGCTCAACAAGGATACATCCTATACACGTTCACACCACAAGTTCCCCCTGGCGATTTGATCGTGCAAGTACCAACCAATCCTGTCTATCTACGCACACATAATCAGTATTTGTCACGAATAAATTTCAAACTCACGGACCACCTTAATCGCTTAATTGACCTACGTGGAGAAGAGCTTGTAATAAATCTGTATGTAAAGTCGTAGAAAGATCCAGCACGTGAGGGTTTTTATACACTTGAAAACGCGCGTTTTCACAAAACATAGAACAATTTAGCCACGGAAACGAGGATTTCTTATTAACACAATGAACTCCGTCGAGAGAGATAGATCAGGCACATTCCTGCATTAAAGTCGATCAACTATTCCAGAATGAATAAAATAAGGAGTGGATTAAGAAATATTTTATTTTATTTTATTTCATCAGAAATATTTTATTTTCTGAATTTCAGTGAAAAATCAACAAATTTCGTGTTTTTGATGGGTATTTTAGTCGATTTGTCAGGGAAAATTTGTCAAATTACAGTTTTTCGTCAGGTCAAACCTCAAGCGGTTCTCTAATTGATTTATCGATAAATCGTCAAAAACCCTCATTTTTTTCGAAAACTACCAGAAAAATTAACAAAAATCGGATGAAAAATCTCATTTTTTGAGCTAATTTTACTGATTTTTGACGATTTATCGATAAATCAATTAGAGAACCGCTTGAGGTTTGACCCGAATGATAATGGAAAATTCATCAATTTTCACTGACAAATGTTGAAATATTTTATTTTTTTTCTGAAAATTTGATCATTTTACATAAATCTGAGTACCAACTAACCCATCAATTTCAGAATAAATAATAATTCAGAAAAAATAAAATAATTCAGAAATAAATAAAATAATTCAGAAAAAATAAAATAATTCAGAAAAAAATAAATAATAAATCTGACTACCAACTAACCCATCAAAATTACAAAATTGATTGGTTTGCATGATTCAGAGTATTAACTAACCCATCAAAATTACAAAATTGATTGGTTTGCATGATTCAGAGTACCAACCAACCCATCAATTTCAGAAATAAATAATAATTCAGAATAAATAAAATAATAATTCAGAAATAAAATAATAAATCTAAGTACCAACTAACCCATCAAAGATCTCAGTCATCTTCAAAATTACTACTTTGGACGGGGTTACTCGCTAACATAATTTTTCTTAATAGTCTTATGCGAGTACTAATTGTTTTCTTTTCCTCGTACTCGTGGGATAACAGCGATCTAATTTTTTCCACTGCGGCAGAGAGAGGAACGAATTCCTTCACCTGATTATCTTCTACGGTAGCTAGCGACTGAAACATAGCTGCCTGAATCCGCTTTATGAACTTATATTGAGATGATAGAACGTACTTATTTTCATTCTTAAGCTCTTCTAACGTTTCAAAATCAGATATTATTTTTCCAGGATTTAGTTCATCAGATATATTAATTCTGTTTTCTTCTAGTTTTTTGATGGCAGAAATAATGTCTTTGATATTTTCATGGTTCATTATATAATATATAAATCTTTAAAATAAAAAAAAATATCCCTAGAACCCCTATCGAGTCTTTAGCGAGTTCGTCGGGATGTTTCAAGGACAGTACAGCCAAGAACTCATAGCTTGCCATCGCATTCTATCAAGTTCACCAGGCACATGAAATATTCCTTCTACGAGAGCTTCTAACCCGTCAAACAACGGTCTAGAGGCCCAAGAAGGGGGACGGCACAAACATATATTATGAATGAACCTCTATTCGAGTCTTTTAGCAGGTTCAGTAAATATGTAATGAGATGTAATGAATGAATGAATGTAATGAGATGTAATGAATGAAATATATATAATGAATGAATGAATGGCCATTTTCTCCGCTCAACAGAACCACCTACCCCAATAATCAACCCGTGGGTGGTACAAAACATGTATCAACCACCGGTGATATGTGGTTTGGATGGTTTTGAGAGCGGAGAGAGGCTGGCGGTGCCCCAATTAATTATAAAAATCGCTAATATGCGTAACCACCGACCAATTGTCAGTCATGGGATTCGATCCTGGACCGCGAGCGTCACAGTCCAATTCGATACGGATTGAGCTATCAAATCTTATTACAAACATATGTTTCGGAAGTTAATATATAGCTACAGCATTTCTGAATTCAAGAAATACGTTTTCACCAAACAAGTTAGATTTATAAAAGCTGGATTATTTACTATACCACGCCATCTAACTGTTAGATGTTTTCATTCTTCCTATAATATAACTGTTAGATGTTTTCATTCTTCCTGTAATATAACTGTTAGATGTTTTCATTCTTCCTATAATATAACTGTTAGATGTTTTCATTCTTCCTATAATATAACTGTTAGATGTTTTCATTCTTCCTATAATATAACTGTTAGATGTTTTCATTCTTCCTATGACTATACGAGATTTTCAATCCTCTCTATGTCTGTTCTATGGAGAAATATATATTACGAGATTTCCCACTCGTAAATCTGTATCGTGGTCAAAGGAGTATTTAGTTGTTAATATTACTCGATAAAAAAAAAGTAACCACACATACGCACACAAATACATAATCACACATACGCACACACATACGTATTCAAATATATTTTGCTCTGAACAAGGAAAATGCAATTGATTTTTAATTCCAAACACTATATACATGTATTTCTGTAATTGAGTAAATACATGCAGGATCCCTGTCCTGTTAACCCGCCACGATCGATACATACTAGACGCTGGATTCTACATTCAGTAAGCTGGCATATAAATGTCGGTTTTCTGTAGTTTGGATGTAATGTATATGCTGTGTTGTTCTAAATGTTTCACGAATAGAACAGAAAAATACACGAACTGCATATTTTTGTAAGTTAGAAACCGAAATAATTATGACCATAAAATTACCTCCCTTTCATGAGTCAAAAATAAGTAGTGTATGGGGGAAAATCTGTGACATAAATTAAAAAAATTAATTCGAGGTGGTAATGATAATTATTGATATCGGAAGATAATTTTTTGCTTATATTTTTTCGAGAAAGCGGTTTTATATATATTTTCTGCTACTTTTTGTACTGAATGCGGGGTAATATCAAAATATTTCGCAGCTGAATGCATCGAACGAAATATAATTTCTTCGCCAGTTTCTGTGTTTGTAGCCTTGATCACCCTTCTAGAAACTGTCTTACATCTTCCAGTATTACCACGCGCAGAGTTCACGCTTTGCGTGACAACACAAAGGTTGGATAAATTATTGTTTTGAGGATCCCCGTCAAGATGATCAATAACAAGACCGTCATTGATCAATCCGTTATGACACTCATAGGTAAATCTATGACACAGATAATGTTTCTTTCCTCCCTCGTATGTGAACGCTAGATAACCAGAATTAATGACATGACCAACTGGTTTTTTTAACCTGCAGTGTCTGATGATACCATTAATATTTGATTCGTAGTTTGTCACGACAGGATGTGGGATAAATATATTTTGCTCCATATATGATAATATTATTTGTTTAAATTATTGTTTGTCTGAAAACTTAGTTAGATAATCCTCCACGGATTTTATAGCATTTTCACTATTATTATTTTTTTTGTCATAATATCTTTTAAGTTCTCTGAACCGTTTCCCCCCGCACTTTCCACATAATTTTGTTTTTCCTCGCACTCCAGTACCACATCGCAGACATGGTATTGGTCCTAAGCTTCCACGGTTAACGCACTGCATGTGTTGTCCGCAGAACTCCCTTTTACAGGATTTATTACAACGAGTCAATGAACCCACCATGAGCCATCTGCATTGAGACATTGTATACATAATATTTTAATTTAAATACTTGTCTGAAATATAGTATGAACGAATTCGATAGATTATCCCGAATAAAGCCCTGGAGCGTGGATAAATTCAACCTCGACAGAATATCTTCTGACTTACCAGTACGAGATCTGGTTGATCCGAAAAATAAAAGTTTGATTAATAAAATTCACAACGCCAAGAAAGAATTTCACACAGATGGTGCATCTCATGTCTGGTCAACGTTCAAGATTATACACAACGGCGCCATTAACGCTATGATGAACGACAAACGAGCAGCAATTATCATTAACTACCTCTTTGATATTCATCAAGGTAATCGCAAGTATCTTTTCAAAATAAAATTCGTCGTGTTGACAGAAACAAATGATTGGATTATCCGTGACAAATATGATCCCGTCCATGGTAATAAAAAAACTGTCGTACTAAGTAAAGATTCCAAACCAGGTCTATTGACAGGTATTGACAAACTGTATTATGAACGAGCATATCCTGTGACCGCGGTTATTTATGGAATCTATGTGATAAATGAAAAACCTAGCGTTGATAAACTAGCGCCGATGAAATTTTCAAAAATAAATTGTGTAGCTGAACGAGTAACAGAACATTTTACCGTTTTGACTCGTGGAAACGGTCTAACGGATAAGAGACGTAAAATAATAAACACGTGGGGAGAAATGGTTAAAGATACTGGTGCGTCTATGAAAGATGTCGCTGAGTTAGGAAAAAGATTAAAATTTCCAATAACCGTAGCGACGATAACTGGAGAAATTTTGTATGAATCAAAATATAGATCAAAAGGAGCTTCGATCGAAATTATTGATCATAACTCACACGCGTGGACTAACGCAGTAACAATATTTCCACGAGATCGAACTGTTAAATGTTATCCCGGAGACATGTTTGATTTTATTAACGAAATAAGTAAAAACGATCCTGTGTCAGTATGGTTATTTCATTCTTGCGTGGAGGAAAATAATCAATTTGATCAGTTTGTGAGGCCAAATGGTGTTATGTATCGAACAAATCATCTTCACGAGAAAATGAAAAATCTTGCACTGCAATACACTGATGACACTGACGAATTATTGACCAACTGCTTTACTGTTCCGTCCGTTGCGGCTCATTTTGCTAGAAAGAAAAATTCGTGGAAACCAACTCGGTTTGATTTTCTCAATGACATAGTATCCATTTGTGTCGAATATGGACACGGCGGACTATGGAATACTAAATACGATCACAGAGATGTTATTTCAGTTGATATGGTTGCGTGTTATCCGGGAAGTTTTCTTGGATACGGAGATTGTTCTGTGTATTTTGAGCGATTCGGTCATCCCACGCACGAAATGACGCGAGTATCGATAAATGGACCATTACCGGATTTTGATCTGACTGGATTTGCTCGTATCGAGTCATTCGAAATGTCTAAAGGACTCCATGCAATTTGTTATGTTTGGTTTGGAAAACATTTTTCGGAAAAAATGTGGACACCAATAGTACTATTACGGTATATGCTTGATTGCACGATGTTAATATCGCTGACGATCAGCGAAGCAATTATATCATATCGAAAACAAACCGAAGTTTGGTTACCACATTCGGATGAAACCGATTCGAAGGATCTTGGTAGAAAAATAATTGGCAAATTTACCCAAGGAGCAGCATATGATCACAGACAACATTGTACAAGATTGATCATGGACGACGCTGAGTTAGATTTTATAATCGCTGATACAACGAACAAGAACACGTTTGTAAGTCGAGAAACAGCTTTCTTGTCAAATGGAAATAAACTAGGTACAATTGTGAACTACATGGACGGTGAGTCACCTCAGTATACTCATTTAAGATCATCGATGCTCGCGTATGTTTCAATAAATCTATTATCGATGATAAATAAGGTTTCTACGCACGCCGTCAGAGTTGCTACCGATTCGTTTTATATAAGCAAAAAACATTCAATGCTGTTAGAAGGATTAAACATAGGCACTTATGCATCGTGGGGTTCGTGGAGAATAAAAAATGAATATATGCTCGATTATTCCGAATCCGCTGATGTTGCGGTTAAAGATATTTACTGTAAAAAATATCAAACGTTGACGACTTCGTTGTTACCATCGGTATACGATCTAATAACTAGACACAAAACGGTTTATCTAAACGGACCTGGCGGCAGTGGTAAAACCACTCGAGCTATCGAACTATTTCAGAACTCGGATATGATCGTGCTAACACCCACACATAGACTCGCGCGAGAGATGAAACAACGCGGTGTTAATTCCTGTACTTATCACAGCTTTTTTCGATGGCAGGGTGATACATGGACATCTTTAAGGATGGGAGAGAAATACATTCCAAGGATTATAATATGGGATGAAATATGCACTGTACCGCAAGAAACATTAAAAACATTTCTTGATTGGTTGTTAACAAGAAATACTGCTGTGATAATGTGCGGCGATCACGGTCAACCACCACCTGTAGCTGGACCATCTCCACATGATTGGCTAAAGAACTTTGTCGATTATTACGAAGAAATAACTGATGATCATAGAGCACTTGATGCAGCATTGAAGGAATTTAAAAAATTAATCAGACTACAACCGAATAAAATACAGTGTGAAATAATGCGCGAGATAATTTCAGAAACACCCATGAAAGACTTTATGCAAACGTGGCGACCAAACGATTTGATAGTTGCAAGTAGAAAGATAGTTCGTGATACACTTCAGCGGGAGTTGTTTCAGTTACAACGAGAAAAGTTTCCAACGTTGTCAGTTCCACTATGTTATCGACCAGCAGATACGCGACGGCAAAATATCGACGTTGATATACCAGGAGAGTCAAAGAGGAAACAGAATCTTGTATTGAATGATATTGTTGCCGTCGACGTTGATGTTGTTGAAGATGCTCTACGTGCTGATAAATCCCCGTGGACGCTCGGATACGCGATGACGATTCATTCATCTCAGGGATTAACTATTACTGATACAGTTGTTTGGATCGTTGATGATCACATCGAATGGTCGAACTTGGTTTATCTTGCAGTGTCTCGAGTTAGAAAAATATCTCATTTGAGACGAATCGTCATGGACTCGTCAGTGATCAATGATGATGTTGACGGTGATATAATAAGAAAAAAATTATCCGGTTATGAACGGTGTGATAAAAAAAATAAACGCAATTTTGATCTTGATGTTGATTTTATTAATGCGCTAAAACAACAACAGAATAATCATTGTGCAAGTTGTAATTGTATAATGTTATGGCGGTATCTGAAAAATGATCCAAGACAATTTACCGTAGATAGAAAAAATAACAATCTTGGTCATACACGAGAAAATATCATGTTGACCTGTCTTGAATGTAATCGACGCAGAGGCGCCAGCGCCTTGGGTGCTAGTTAAGTGATTTTGGTGGTAATTGTGTATCCGTAGGGATTACTTGTAATTGTTCACGCACAAATCCGCGTTGAGGAGCAGCCGAATCTAGTCTGTAGATTGCGGGTCTACCTGGCGATCTTGTCACGGTGGATATCTTATGCGTGGTAACACTCCAAATAGGATCGGTCGCTCTTTTTTTACCGCCTTCAAGTTCGCCGGGCTCATATAAATATCTAACTGTAACATCACCCAATATTTTTTGTTTTTCAATATCTTTTCGTTGTGTTGGTATATTTGTTTTGGTAATTGCATTAATGGGTTTCGTGTTGGTTGTTCGTGTAATCTCATTATTTAATGCAGCTATCACGCTTGGTAATCTTGCCACCCATTCACGAGATCTTTTATCCTGAATCAATTCCTTCGCGTATTGATATCCAAATAACCGCTCAGCGAGTGTTCGATTAAATCGCTCAACAATTGCCTGATCACGATGAATTGCAGTATGCCCTCGTCGTATTTTGGTATTATGTTGTTTCATCAACGATGATACTGGACCAAGAAATTCCTTGCCAGGATCAACCTGCAGCAGCTGTGGCCATCGCAGACCACCTCGTTGATAAATTCGTTTAAATGCGTCGGCTACTTCAGCAGCTGTTTTAGTCGTCAACGGTTCTGCTTCTTTATATCTACTTGCAACGTCAATGACAGTTAACGCGTATTTGTACGTTTTTCTACGTACAGTATCATATGGTAAAAATAAAATATCAGCTTGATGAACTTCATTAGGAACACTGACACTGAAATACGCGTACTGAATTTGTTTAGGACGTGGTAGATAAATTTGCCATATTGCCTGCCTGGACAACCACGTTTTAGCGGCAGAATGTTTAACCGCTGCTGCATCAGCGAGTTTACTAATTGCTGATTTACCCTTCCAGTATCCAATTGGTGAATAATAAATCGATTCCATTATATATTACCAGCCCCTAGCGCTAATTTACTTTTCATCGCGGATCTTACTAACCAATTAGCTAATGATTCTCTGATATTTTTATTTTTTATGGAATTTAATGAATGAATTAATTTCACATCTGCAATATGCCTATCTTGTAGATTTTTACTCTTATAAGCTACATCATGAACATGACAAGCTCGATCAATGGCGTTTACTGGTTCCTCGCCTGGTTTTGGTTGATCCTGATTATCAAGCCTGATATCGAGTCGAGTACCAGGACCGCAATAATTATATCCTGGTAGATGTTTTTCTCCGCTGTATTTAGCCCATGGAGAACCTGGAAACTTTGACATCAAATTAGCAATATCACCACCGCGCCTATTAGGTAAAAACGAAAATTTCTTTCTACCGCATACAGAACATTTTCCACCATACGCTATTTTTTTATTTTTTGTTATAACCGTAGCTAAATCAGTGGTTGGAGTTTTAACTTTACAGCGTAAACAATATAAATTCATGTTATGATATATATGGATATAATTGATTTCTCAGCAACTCGGCAGCGAGAGCCAGTTAAACACCATCCTGCACTACCGAATTCCATCAGAATGATTATCATGGGACCATCTGGATCGGGTAAGACGCAATTATTACTTAATCTGATAATGAGATGGTTGAAATGGGATAAGTTGTATTTGGTAGCACCATCCGCTGATGATCAACAATGTTATGAAGTACTTAAAGATTTTAACGAAAACGCGCGATTACTGGACGAAAATAATGATGTTATAGAGTTTATAACAGATATTGATGAAGCACCGTCCGTTGATGTTTTAAACGGATTTATTAATAATTTAGTTGTGTATGATGATGTGATGCTAGATAAACAGTCAAATCCAGCTAGGATTTTTTCCCGTGGTAGACATAAAAATACCGATGTTATTTATGTTACTCAACGATACACACAAATACCAAAAGTGATCAGAGATAACTGTAATATTTTAGTTGTGTTTAATGGCGTAGACACACACACGTTGCGAAATATTCATCAAACCTGGTGCAGCGGTGACATGGATATAATTAAATTCAGAAACTTCTTTTCACGAGCGCAAACTACTCCACACGGGTTTATAACAATAAATTTGCACGATCCTAGAACAAGATATCGTATTGGACTTGATAAAATATTTGGATAACGGGGGGTGATGATAAAATTAAACTGATATCATTAATATAATGAACAATTGTGCGTGGCTGCGTCAAGGAACCACTAACAAATGTGATAAAAAATGTCGTGGAGAATATTGCAAAAAACATAATTATCTTATAAAGAAAAACCCTCATGCTGGTCCACGAAGATGTGTTGGATGTAACAACGGCGTTAGAGGATTATATCAGATTTGCAAAAATTGCGGTGGAGATCGATACAGAAGTTTGATGATATATTACAGAAAAAGAAAAAACATAAATCCAAAAATAGAAAAACCACCATCAGAACTTGAATATTACTTGAAACATAAAACAAATTCCCAGGATTCAGATGAAGATTCCCAAGATTCAGATGAAGATTCCCAAGATTATTCAGAATAACATAGCAGCAGAGGAGGCTCGTCTACAATTATGTTGGGGACAAACAATAATCGTAGACATGGTATTTGACCTCTATGAAGGGTCACTATTTTTTTTTTGTATAACAAGGGTGACCCTTCCCTTAAGTGGTCTGCTCCCCTCCTCTGCTGCTCCATTCTATTGACAATTAATAGCTTAGAAATTTTGGGATACAGCAAGCATCAGTGCACTTTCTTCCATTAGGCATCACTTTTAACACTGTTTATGTTATTATTAAATAAAGAAAACCATAACCGATACATTTTTTAAAATCATAATGGAATCTTGATTTCATGTACAGGCATAAATTGTACATCACGCACTGGTACACCCATTCCACAGACAGCACAAATCATTAAATGTATGGTAGTTGGAGGGAGAATTTCTAGCATACTAGTTTAAAAACAGAGCATAAAAGACCAAACAAACAAACAGAAGGTTGGTATCTTTAAGTCTAAGGAAAGTTTAGTTTGTGCAGTGTTATTTTAAGCCAGCGCCCCTTTCTTAGCTTTCATTTGATCAGCATAGTAACACATAAATACTTAGACCTTTTCAAATGAAAGAGAAGTAAAGAAAAATAAAAACCTATGTATGTATGATACCCGGTTGATTGGTAAGTAAGGGAACGTCATACCTTTCATATTCAAGCGGAAGATTTGTACGAGACAATGCCCCTCGATATACAAAGAGAATAGAAGTGATATTTTGTCTTGGTAATTTACAGGTAAGTCACCTGATCTAACGTTATCAGTGGTGAAATATGATTTTGTTTCATACGTACTTTGCAGCTTCAGCCTGTGATCTCTAAATATAAGGCTTAATGGTTTCTATATTACAACTGTTTTTTCATTACAGTTTTACAGATATATCGATAGACAGGTGTGTGTAGGTAGGTTGGATGTATTTATTGCTGTATGGAAAATAGGCTGGAAGGAACCAATAAGGTTTCAAGACGACGTGTACATTATAGCTACCATCTATCTATCCGTCTACCAGGATTATGCATGCTCGTAAAATCTAAATTCATAGGCACATGCAAACTCACACGCGAGTGTCTTCATAGATCAGGTTATTTTAAAATTCTAACAACAAAGAATCAATAATGTTTCTCAACCTTGGTGCAATTCGGCCAATTGAATTAATGATATTGGCAGCGCATGACTTTTATAAGAATGTATTTTCCATGAGCTCAAACAATATTCTATAACATATTTTCTGTTGCTGAATTGGGTTTAATTGATAAAGTGATCCTTGAAAAAAATCAATTTGACAAGTACTTTAAGAGAAATAGTTTCTATTTAGACACGTGACGAAAGTGAATAAGGATTTGTGTACTTTCTAAGATGGAAATTACTCAATAAATATCCAAAAGACAACTTTAGTGTCTTATGCACATTTCGTTCATGGTACACTTTCGTTTGCTGTAATCACGTATATGTAATGTTTGTATCGAATCCATAAATAAACCAGGTCTGTGTCACATCATTTTGCCAGAGAAATGGTACAGCAAAAATTATTTTAGAAACAGGTAAGATACTAGTAATTTAGATTATACAACCCGATCCAAGTTTTAGATACTTTTTAAAATCTTTTTACATTGAAAATCCCTTTTTTCTTTCAGTTAATTATGCAGTGTGCTTCGAATAACTATGACAATCAGTCAGTGATTTAGGTTGATTTAAACTTTCATTTCAGTTTTGCTTTCTAATCTTACACTTTCATATTAATTCTTTGTTATTTTTTTATTTCTATCACTGTTTCTTTTTTCTAGCAAAAGATTTCTTTGAAAACAATCCCAGTCTTTGTTTGCGTACTCTGCCTTCAGTATCATCGTCAAAGTGCTGAAAACCATGATTTATCTCGGTATCATATTCCTCGTCGTTATCTGTGACAACAAATATATGACCTTTGTGTTAATGTCACTTTTACAAACATTGTTTCTTACAGATTTGCGAATTTCACTATGTGCATACTATTTGTACACCATCATACTACAAGAAAGAGACTATGACCCACTTTCAAGCTTTAAAATAATGCAAGTATTATGTGTTTATATCAGTTTCTTATAATTTTGTGTAGGGTCCTGTTATATTATATGTTTGTACGCCCTGATGATTAAAACACCGTCACATCTTCAAAAGTAGCTAAGTGTGACTTACTATATATTGAAGTGACAAAACACACTTGTATTTTATGCCATTGTTTCGACACTACTGCGTATTGTCGAAGCTCGTTACACCACTTACGTTACCAAGTACACATTTCGTGGTTAAACCAATTTTTAGACACTGTTGATAGCAAATGTAAAGCTATTTTGTCTGCATAAATATGTATACGAGATCTTGATGTATTCTGACCACCATTTCGATCTTCAAGGTATAACGTGTGTAATATTCTCAGTCATATGAAAACAGCGAATAGGATAATTCATTATTTTGCTCTTCTTCTTCTTCTTCTTATTATTATTATTATTAATGTTATTATTATTAGCAGAAGCAACAGCAGTCATAGTAGTAGAACTGAAAACCATTGCATTTATAATACAACGAAATACAATCTGAAGAAAAAATTGCTCATAAAACAAATCACACTGAAAAGTGAATCGTTTTGTGCCATTATTAAAACATTACTTCTCTTAATTTCTGGCTCCGTTATTCCTAATATAAACTAATCTGCTCCTTTATGTTGTTTCAGAACTGCATCAATCGGAAGGCGTTTTCATTGCTCCATCTTACACCCCCTTTCCTGGCACCACCACCCACCACCCTGCCATAAAAAAATAACGTACAGATTTAAGTTTGTGATTTTAGCATCTTCATGATTATTACTCGTGATGTTTAAACACCCGTTAGTACTGACACAATAATATATAGCCCTTACACGCTGTTGAATTCACACAGCACTGTTATAGCTCTTACACACTGTTACAATCGACACAACACTATTATAAATTTGACATGCTTAATAACTGACACAAAATATTATTACTCTTGCACACTAAACAATTGACACAACCCTGTTATTATTATATACACTGTTACAGCTTATACAACACTATTATACCTCTTACACAATGTTACAATTGACACAACATTATTAGAACTCTTATACACTGTTACAATTGACACAACAAGATTATTGCTCTTATACACTTTTACAATTGACACACCGTTCCGGATCATTGCCATCTCACCTCTGTCTGTGTGGGTTCGAGTCCAAGGCTCGGCTAGCGTGGGTACGTGGGAAAGCCTGCCAGTAGCTTCTCGTGAGTCGGTGGTTCTTCCCTGGGTTTTCCAGGGTTCTTCCTCCACCAGTTATACTGGCCGCCATGTATAACCTATCTTGTGCTTAAAAATGGCGTTAAACCCTAGAACAACAACAACAACAATTGACACAACATTATTATAACTCTTACATGCTGTTACAACTGACACAACAATATCATAGCTCTTACACAATGTTGCTTTAATGCTGGTAGTTAATTCTATTCTCTCAAAGTCTGATAGCATAGTTTTCAATTTTGTTATTCAAAGAAGTAAACATGAAACTTTATAATCATGCCGTATTATTCAATCCGAATGGTTCTAGTCGTATTTAAATAGTGCAAGATTTGTGTAAATCTGAATTGTTCTAGTCTTGTATAAATCGGGCGAGATTTAAGAGATAATACACGTGACTGCAGCAAACGATTTGCCAAAACCCGGGGTGTGAACTTGAGCCAGTTGGATAATTGTCTTACCAAATCGCGATTGCTCTGGCAAATTTTCAACACAGTGTTATAATCATTTTTCTTACGTGACAGTCTAAATTAAATTGTTTGGAAATTAGCTAGATAAACAACAACAAAAAAATGCTTTAAATCAAACTGATCTCAGCTCGCCATATGAGATCGATGTTGGAGCATGGCTGGTGAAACAAAATTTCATGCGTTCAACAAGCTGGTATAGTCTATATCATGGAAGAATTCCGTGTACAAATATTTCGTTTCAAATAACAAGAAAAAAATCAAAGTTTTATCATGACCATGATTGCTTCATAATTATCCCACTCATACTTTTACAAATATTTGCACATTTTATAACAGAAACCTTTTACCTACAAGAAACACATTACACTCTTTTCACAAACAACGTACAAGACCTATCATTCCTGAGCTATCGTATAATAAATAGAGTAGTCTCAATTGTTGGTCTAAAATGATTCTTCAAGGCTGCTGCCTTTGCATGAGAAAATATGAATGAGTATCTCTGAATAATAATGCATGACTTTAGGAATGAAGTATTGCTCAGAAGAAAAACAACAAGTTCATATTTTCCCATACAAATGTAGTAATCTTTTTATTATATACTCATTTTGCTTTTCTACCTAAGGCTAAATAATAAAAAGGACACACTGCAAGAAATAAAGTAATTGAATTACAGATGGATTCCAGACAAAATACACAGCTGTAATTCAACAAATGCAAAGTAAACGTATTAATGCACACACAGCACTGCCCAGTAAACGTTGAACTTAGTAGCGCATCGCGCTCTCAATCATTCGTTTTAAAAAGAAATCTCATGTTGGTCTGCTTAATATTAAAATTTAGAATTCTATTGTGAATGACTGTGCCTTGAAACAAACATTTCCAGTTGGTCTGGAATAAAGGAATTTTGTTGTTCTGTTGATCCAACTAAATTCTACTTTTCCAATTGTGATGGACTGGATTTATTAGCTGGGTCGATTTTGTATGATGTGTGTGGTTGGAGGGACTGTCATTGATGCAGCTGCACGTGCATTTCTGTTCTGTCATTGATAGTTAGGAAAATATGTAATTCTTTTAATGGAAATTCTCAAGAAGATGCAGAATTAAATATTGTTTTTTAGGGAATATCAAATTAATTTTCTTTTGGTGTGCAGTAAATTCTTCTTAGAAATATGATTTGTGCTGGAAATGTCTAAATTGCAGTAAAATTATGCGTTGTGGATCAATCTTTAGAACCCAGGTAATTCTGATTAGCAGAAATATCTAAGAAAGTACATTGACAAGAAATTCAACATACAAAAATGTCAGTATATTTATTGTCATTGTTTTTACCACCTATACATGTCATATATTTATGTCCTTTCATTTGTCTGCTCTTCTTTTTGGAGGGACCTCAACTATTTACATGACTTGTATTATAAATCCAAACATTTTTTTCTAAAGATAAAACGGGGGAAAATGCAAAGCATCTGGGGTGTGAGAGGTAATTTCGCCAATGGAAATAAGGCTTCTTCGTAATCTTAATTTACTGATTCGGAGGCTCTTGTTTTCTGCCAGAACCTGCCTTCTTCAATTGCATTTATTTTCGTCGAATTTAGTGTTTGGACTGACTTGTAAAATGGGACGTTTCTGATGGATACGGGATAGACTTTAGCTTTAATATGCCTATTTACCCTAGAGAACACGGCTCATAGTCTGAACCATTTAATTGCGGAAGTTGTGTGAACATTTCTCCTAAATAACTGTTCAAATGATCAAAATTATATTTTCAATACTTCACTTGCTTTTTGCATACATTGCAAATATCACTTTCTATCGTTTGCTTGGTTGAAAGTTTCTTTTATGGCTGAATGAACCTATTCACCTCGCCAACTTTATCATTTCTGCTTTCAAATGAACTAGACAGCTTTTTCAGTTCATCCGCAGACAGATCTAATAAATCGAAAGCTTGCCTGCTACATGAGCGTACATTGTTTGTTTACAATCAAACATTGTTCCTAACAGACGGTAATATTTTCAATCACACGTGTCGTATAGTATGAAGCAGTGCTGTATGCAAAAATACTGCACATTTCTGACAATATACAGTTAATGGATGAAATAATGGGCATATAATAATTTTCATTTTTTTAATTACATTTAACTTCGCTGATTGTATAATTTGTTAAGTAAGGCATTTTATTTACTAAATAGATCCACTCTGACGTCAATTCATTATTTCAAACTACATATAACTAAGCAGTTTTTTCGGCAGGTATCAGATCAATGTCGTACAATCCTAATGAAAGTATTTCAATAATCACTTTACAGTGAATCCATTTATTAAATTTAACCCCATGTAACTTGAGAACCGTTACATTCAACAACATTTCCCGTGTACAGGAGACTAATCCTACACTTCGTTACAATACAGATTATGGAGATGATGCAGTGTTCATGAGACAAGGCCTACATTAAGTTCTAATACAGATTATGGATATGCAGTGTTCATGAGACAAAGCCTATATTAAGTTATAATACATTTTATGGAGATGCGGTGTTTATGAAACAAGGCCTACATTAGTTTTAATACGGATTATGCAGACAGTGTTCATGAGACAAGGCCTAAATTAAGTTATGATACAGATTGTTTTGATACAATCTCTAGCGTTCTACTACAGGTATATAAACATGCTACCTGAAAATTGATAGTAAATTATATTTAAAAAAATCTGGCAAACAAGTATAACATTCGACATAATATTTGAGACTCCGATACCCGTAAAAGAATTTTAGAAGAAACAATGCATATTTTTATCAATGGAAATTTGACCTGTTGGAGATATGACTTTAAGAACACTTGTACACTAAAACAGATAGACATACGACATGTTTTGATGTTTAAGAATGAAAATTCGTGAACAGAAGCATTACATAAGCAACCAAAATGGAAGTTTTTTTTTTAAAGTAGAAGAACGACACTAATTCTTAGATTAAAGACAAGTAAAAGAATGCATGAACACGTGGATGGATGGATTCACATTCATTTGACCGGATCGATTAGAAAACTTGCTTGCAGAAATTCTTTCCGGACATAGCTACTTTCGTTCAGAGCAGTTCAGCTAAGGGTTTGATGCAAATCATGCAAGTGTTAAATTAGCCTTTAGCCACAAAAATAGTGAAAGACATTTCTTTTTAGGACTTAATCATATGGGAAGAGAAATATTTATACAATTTAAGTATTTCATAAAAGGTAACATTCTAGCATCTCTTTCTCGTTACGAACATTTCCGATTTACATTGACACTTGACAATTGTACAAATCACAGGTCTAAAAGGTTCCCTATATGTAAAATGGGGATAAAATTTGCTTGGCAGCCATGTATTACAATAAATTGCCTAAATTCACTGACGTAAAACCTGCACAGAAAAGTTCACGTTGTGAGCGATTCAAACAGCTTAATCTTTTATATTTCATTGAATGAGATCTTTCACTTAGCAGCAATACGTTAAGTGTCTATTTTAGTTCAGTTTGCACACAATGTAGCAGCCTAGCCAATGTACTATGATCGATGCTCTTCAGCATAAAAATATATAATATTCGATGCTATGCAACAACTTAGCCTATTCTTAAATAATATATGCTATTCAGCAATTCGCCTATTGTCAAACATTTGACGCTGTGCAGTAGCTTAACCTTTTTTAAAGCGATATATACTTTTCAGCATTTTATCTGTTGTAAAATAGTCGATGTTATGCACTAACAGGGCCTATCCAAATGTAATATGTTATTCATCATTTCGCCTATTGTAAAACAGTCCATACTATGCAGCAACTTGGCGTATTCTAAAGTGATAGTTGCTATTCATCTTTTGCCTATTGTAAAACAGTCCATGCTATGCAGCAACTTGGCATATTCTAAAGTGATAGTTGCTATTCATCTTTTGCCCTTTGTAAAACAGTTGATCCTATACAGCAACTAAGTCAAATCTGAAATTGTACATGCTATTCGGCATTTCGACAAGCGTACATTAAACGTCATTTTTGTCAGACCTCCCGTTATTTAAAAAATTAATTCACCGTTCAGTGAATCTCAAACACATCACGAATATTTGCAATGCAGTCTGGAAAATGTGGATTAGTGTCGAACTAATAAAGCGACGTTATTTGAAAACGTTTGAATAATCAGCCGCTGAATGAAAGTCCAAACAGAACATTTACAAGTTTATTCGAAAGCAGTCAAAGCGACCCAGATAAAATTTCGAAGTTTACCTTGATTATTTCTTAGTCGCAATACATGTATTCCTTGAGTGTAGGATAATACAAAATTAATTACTTGCCGAAGAAAACAGAATTAAAACTGCTATTCAACAGTGAAGACATTAGGAATTGCAATTAGCAGCTTATTGAGCTATTAAGAAATCTAAACATTGGAAGATACTCTGTGTTGACAACAATTATTAAATGCATGAACTATTCAGTGATTTTTTTTATTTATTTTTTTGTATTAATCTACTGATTTCCTATTTAGATCGAGCATGAAAATGAGAAAAATATTGGATATACTAATTTAAAATGTGAGAAAGAGAAAATCTCAATTTGCGACGCCCGCTGACATCTTATCTTTACTGAGCGCAGGTTGCAACAGGGTGGTGTTGAGCAGCATTTATAGTAAGCAAAACAGCATCCGATATACGTTGAAAAATTTATGTTCTTTTTCCTATATAGAAAAATGCTTTCTGATAAGAAAAAAGACTAGCGTATAAGAAGAGTCTTTATTCATTCCTAAGATCCAAATATTGTGGATTCATTTTTCAATTAATCAAACTGAATGGCGGATAGTACAATATGTACAACAAGGTTTCATGATCTATAATGTACAATATACAAACAAAGCATAGTAAAAAACTAAATTGCACATGCATGCAGATCCAGATTAATGTCAATTACGTAAGTAGGTTTTATTCACACACAAAATAGGCGGAAAGAGACATCTACATCATTAAGGGTACAAATTAGAAGATAGAATCTGAAGGTATGCAATTTGAATTCATGCTTAAGCAATGGCCAAGTCAAACATATTTGTAAGATATCGGAATATGCGACTCTTTTTCCATAATTAAAAACTTTGTCAATATAAGTGGCCAAAGTATTCCGAATTCTAGTATTCTGGGTTTTCAAAAGTTATATTAGTGTAGACATATTTGGTCTTTTTTCGAAAATATTTCTCTATGCGTTTGAATGTTAGATCTTTATATAATAAGCATTCAAGTGTAAAATGAACGTCTTCTCCAAGGAAGTTACAAATAGAACAAAATCTACTACGAATTGGTGTATAAGTCTTGCCCATATACCAGCTCCAACTTCGAGCCTGTGAGAAGAATCTCTATATTTAGCAACCGCCCTTCTATATTTCAAAGAATATGTGCTTTCGGCGTGAAGTTTTGGTAAGAAATCTGCAACATTTACATAAAATAAGCTTGAATACTGTTCTTAAAAAGGTCCATCCAACTTTGGATAAAATTGTCTCATAGCCTTAATTTATCACACTGTTAAAATATGTCAGTTATCTACCCCATAATTAACCAGAACTGAATGCAAATAGAAACTTGACAAAAATATCTAACTAAATATGTCTTTCTGTGCTTCTATTGTCTTAAATCAATACTTCACAATGTAATACAATCTGATTGTATCATTGTCCTACGGACTACTTACCGATACATCAAGTCATTTTTGTGTTGTCTTCTTTATTCCCAATAACTTTTTACTAAAATGTAAGTGCACTTTTCCAAAGCATTTAGCAGTAATAAGGCCCAAACTTGGCGACAATAATTTAAGATAGATTATTAGTCTGTCAAAAGAATCATGCTATGGGAAGTTTTTAAATATATAAATTTATGACGTTATTTTTCAAGTGAAAATATTGCTCTTTTTTAGCTTGTCCTGCCAGTATGATTTGTGTTTCGGTAAAGGAATTACCAGAAGTCATAACAAGTCAAAGACAAGTAAAGTTCTTTAGAATTTCTCGTTGTTTAATTAATAAGCAAACATTTTATCATGTTTAGCTCATGTAGGTTTTGATCTTCTGTTTGACCCTTCGAAAACAGACGAAACAAACATATATATGTGGAGAACAATTCTCACACACTGTGTGATGTTTGCATGGGAGAAAAAGCACGTTGCGCTCGTGCTCTCCACATTCCGCGCACATCATCTTGCGCTTAAGGTTTTCGTTCTCTTTTAAGATTGGCATAGCTGCATCTAAAAAAGAAAAAAAACACCACTGACTATTATTATATCGATGTCTGAGGTCGAGAACTATCGAACTATATAATCTATATAAAGTGTAAAAGACTTTAAATATATTTCTAGTATTAGGAAATAGTGGACTAAACATATTTTAGTAATGCAAAAGATATCTTGACAGTTTATCCCAAGCAATGTAAAATGTTTTCCTTACTTAAGAGAAAAAATGAGTACTGCCGGATCAAAATTTATTGCAAACTCTACAATTCCAAGGGAAATAAACGTTGTCATCTTCGGAATCATTTTAAAAAATTGATAGTTCGATTAAAGGAGTTTATAATATAAACATTCTGCCAGGTTTCTATTATTAGTTCTAGTTATCCCAGGTGTTTGAACCAAGCGTTTACAATTTAACGGGACTGTATTGCACTTTTGATTTTTTTATTAAAAAATATGTGATTCTTTACCTGCTTCATTTCGAGAGGCATCCGTGCGTCTACTGGCGGAAGATAGAGCTTGTCTGGGTACATTTTCTTCTTCCTCCTTGTCCAGTATTACAGTCAATATGTCCTGGCATCCAAATTCCTCCCTACCTAGTATATTTAAGGTTACGGAACTTTTAATGTGTAAAAATATTAATACAATTTTGAATGCATGTAAAGAATATATAATAGACCCTTGTCACATCGAATATTCCTATTTCAGTCAAATACGCACCTTCATGCGTTGCAATGTCTACAAGAAAAACCTTTTCTATTACATCCTTAGTTAAAACCTAGAACATTTGTATTGTTAGACATGCATAATAATTAAGACTAGAATGCTGATTTTAGAAAAGGGAGCGATTTTATAGCACAAGGCAACAAGAATTAAATACATATCCATGTATTTTTACGTTTTTTTTTTAAGCGAGTGCAAATCACAGCTTAAAGAAACGACTATGTATTGATTTTACTGCATTGTAATTGCAGTAAGTTACGTATGAAAGATATCAATTATTGAAAACAAATCCTTCACACTTTTCACTATGGAATATATTAATATTAGTGCTCTACAGCTGGACCCCGATCATGCCTTAATTTGATTTCAAGAAGGTTTTCGACAGCATATGGCATGCAGCCGTGTGGAGTATACAACTTAAACGCAAAACTAATCAACACCAAAGAAAACATGTCTGACAATGCGACTAGCGCAATTCTCGTATATGGCAACAGAGGAGATTGGTTCAGAACCACAGGCGGAGTCAGACAGGGGTGCCTTCTCTCACCCACACTCTTGAACATCTACCTGGAAAGTATCGTGTGCAATGCCATGGAAGACCATAATGACAGTGTCAGGGATGGAGGCGGAACGATCACCAACCTGCGCTTAACTGATGATATCAGTGGTTTAGGAGGAGATGTACAACAACTGGAAACCTTTGTTAACCGTTTCAACCAAGCATCGCTTAGGTATGGGATGGAGATCAGCGCTGGAAAGACAATTTTAATGACAGCTAACCCTAGTGGCATCCAAAAGGAAATAAGAATGAATGGAAATTAGCTGGGTACAGTGACAAGCTTCAAGGATCTGGGTTTTATAACCTCTGGTGAAGGTTCAAAACCTGGCGTTATTGCCATTATTGAGCAGACAACCACTGACTGGCCAGGCTGAAGCCTATTTGAAAGGACAGCAACATTACGCTTGGGTCTAAGATCAAACTTATGCGTTCCTTCATCATGTCTATATTCATGTCTGCATGTGAGACACAGACCTTGACAGCAAAACTAGAGAAAAGAATCCATGCTTTAGAGATCAGATGTTAGCGAAGGATCATGAAAATCTCATACTTAGACCAGGACTCTAAGGAGGAGGTGCGCATTAGAATCCAAGGTGCAATTAGACCGTGTGAAGATATGCTCACCACCGTAAAGAAACGCAAACTAAGATTTTATGGTCACGTCTCACGTTCATCTGGCCTGTCAAAGACAATCCTACAGGACCCTGTGAGAGGAAAGAGAAAATAAGGCAGATAGAGAGATGGGAAGAGTGGACAGGCATTGACATTACAAAGTCGCAAAGAGCTTTGGAGAACCCGGAAAAATGAACATAGATCGTCGCACAGTCATTAGTGGTGTCCCTACGACCAGCCATTTTACGGGAAAAATAAAAAAGAATGAATTGAATGTACAATATTCAACACAAAAAGCCCTACCTTCTTTAAGAAGATCATTGATAGCCGTAACAACGGTCCTGTCGGAAAAACCAGTCTGGATGACACTCTGGGCACAGTCTTCCTCTAGCACGCTGGGATCTAGTTTAAATAAAATAAACATATATGTACATACAAACGCTCATAACTACACACATATATCCATCTGCCAGTGTTTGGCTGATTAAAAGGAAAGAAAAGAAAAGGAAATTTAGCCAAGTTTAGGAAAGCAACATGAGAGACGAGTACAAAGATGCATAAGATAATTTTGTTGAAGCCAGTTTGGAATTTATTGGTATGGAAAACTAATAGAATTTCCCCGATATATGTGGGCCGAAAAGAAACTTGTTACCTCAAGATGACACTATTTATGCCCAGAAATGAGGCCTGCCAGAGTCCACGTCACATATCTTGGTTACCACAAGCTAGATTATACTGCACAATTGCATTGTGCGTACTTTTATGAATGACTTCTGTATTTATAACGTGCGATAATTACCCTGATTATCATCTAAATTCAGAGCCTGCATATATCTCGTTGTCTGTTCCTCGTCATTTCCTGAGGGCTGCTCATCCTAAAAAAACAAACAGGTTTGGTTTATAGTTTTTTACTTCTGTTTGACAAAACACAGGTAGGTTATACATTGCAAGGTCCACTGGAGTAAAATGCCTCGTCCAGTGGAATACAACAATAGCTGCGTAAGCTGGCAAATGCTGGTTCGATGGTAGCATTCTAACCCGTATTGCACCCTCTCGGTCGTGAGTTCGGCTCACTAACTACTGCCCCAACGGTAATCTTGCCTCTGTTAGGCCACCACTTATGACATGCAGGAGAGCGCAAAGAGCCAATTCCACATCTCCATACCAACAGGGGATTCAAAAGCAAAGAAAACAAAACTGTTTCCAGATTTTGTAGGACCTACTTTACGATTGAAAAATGGAACTAAGGTAATGTGCGACTAACTAATAGTCGTAAAATAACGATTTGATTAACGTCATTGAAAGAACAATTATGCAAAGTTATTGATGAAAATCAAGAAACGGATATTAAATAAATTGATTTATTCAGGATTAATTTAGCTTCATAATTTTCAGCAAATTCGAAATGATTGCGACGTGATAAATCAATTTAAAAAATGATGTAAATGTTTGACTTTTGACTAGTAATAAACCTCAGTAAAAACAAACTGAGAACAAACTTTCTTAATGTCATCAGGAAGGGATACTCGTTTGTAAGATTGTAAGGCAAGTTCCTTAGAACAAGAGAACTAAATCAAACATAAAATTGCAATCAGAAAAAAGTACATGAGCTTTTAAAGGAATACCTCATGCGAGTAATTGTTAAGGCATATAACATTTGTGGGCCTGTTTGGTATTAATTTGAATATGCACCATCAATAGTGATAATAATATATTGTCGATAGAACTGAGTTTTAATGCTCATCAGGAAGGGATACTCGTTTGTAAGATTGTAAGGCAAGTTCCTTTAGAACAAGAGAACTAAATCAAACATAAAATTGCAATCAGAAAAAAGTACATGAGCTTTTAAAGGAACACCTCATGCGAGTAATTGTTAAGGCATATAACATTTGTGGGCCTGTTTGGTATTAATTTGAATATGTACCATCAATAGTGATAATAATATATTGTCGATAAAACTGATTTTTAATGATCATGTTCAAACATTAGTCTTTCATCTTTCATGCAATGGGATTATATCACTATATGTCTACAATGATCACTACCTGGGCTACTAGGCGAAAACAAACAATAATCGCTTGTTAGGACAGTGGTGCTCCGATTAGCTTATGGAACACAAGCACAACAAGAATCACTTTAATCTCGACCCATAGAAAACAATAACCATTACTCGATTTAATAGAAAATGATGTGTGTTCAATTTCATCGCAGGTGCAAAATTAAAATGCAGGCATGACTGATATAACAATTCAGTCCTGGATAGAGTGTGGCACTAGACATAGAAGAAAAGATGGTTCACCTATATTGCATGACTATTGCCAATGTATTCCTAGCCTCTTGACATCCAAAAATATTAATAAAGTACCATTATCATTACCTTTATTTATGTTAAATGATTCCTTGTTGGTTATGTTATATTACATAATGAACTGATGGTCAAAGTAATATACCTCAGCTTCTGATTCCTCGTCCATGAGACGTACAAGTTGAATAAATTCTTCCCCTTTGACATGTCGTAAGTAATCACAGTCGGAAAACCAACGCGCATGCTCGATCCAGGGATCATCTTCCGGTTCCCAGTTTTTCAAACCTCCATCACAGGAAAAACATCTGACAACATCAGCTTTTCCTGAAATAACGATAATGATGCTCCATTAAAAGATATGAAAATCTTCGACTGTCATCTGAAAGTTTAAACGTCTTTATAATCCAAAAGAGGACGAAGATCTGTCTGGCATTTAAACATAACACCAGCAGAATTTGACACGACCTTGGATCAAACTGTTCAAGAGGGACAATATGACTAGTTCAGATCCTTGATGAGACTATGTAATGTATTAATATGTACTGGAATCGGTATATATCGAATAATATAAATAAAAATAAGGATATCAAATAGAAGAAAATATTTTCTAAAGTTAGGTAATGTGGATTATATATTTCAGATTTACGTTTAATTTATTTCATACTTGCATTTCATCGTACAGCTGAAAGTACTTGAGAAATAAATTCGCGAATTACGTTGAGAACTTTAAGGGTTCCATGCATAACTTCAAACAATGAAAAGTCTAAACAACACAGCTGAATTAAAACATATTGCCTTATCCATTTTATCCTTAACAGCGCAACTGTTTTGCGTTCGGACGATTATTACAACCGCAAAATAAACGTGATATATTGACAATCTTAAAGCAGGTAATGAACAGTCAGTTAGAAACCGAAATTATTTTAATGTAATTGTATTATAAATATTGCGGACAAAGAAATTAGTCCAACATCATGCACAAACTGAAATAATGCCCAACCTAATGAGTAGAATCCGGCATGCGCTAATTCTCTAGGCGTCTGTGGAAGATGGTCGGGCCAATTCTTGAAGGTACCGAGTCTGCTGCTGAAGGTCTGGTACTGTGGGCTCCTAATACCGCTTCCTGCTGGAAGGCAAAAGCTGTCCATCATGAAGTTAGCACATGAAAGTAATGGAGCCAAATCACCTGCAAAATTTACAATAAATCGTCAGCAAAATAGCGTGTCCTTGCATTTTTCATAGTTATACATGCCTGTCTCCATTCAATCTAACCGTCTCAGCACCACAGTCCCAAAGTTGCCCACTCGAGAACGTGTTTTAAAATTCTAAGATCTTAATTGATACATTTATATCATTCAAATCAAGCAATAAGCCTTCACGTTTCTACGTCAAGCGGCAAAAGAGGAGCTACTGCAAATAAGGCACGAACATCTAGCAAGAAGAATCATCTTTCTCCTCAGCTGCTAACAAAAGAGTGCAGGGGCAATGATGGAAAAGGTAATCATGTAGACACTTAGAACCTTCTCTTTTTATAACTAATTAACTGTTTCAAAAACTGAAATGTTTCATGCGACCACTTCGTGTGTACTCGAATGAAGAAAAGGAGGGCAGAGTGATAAATACGCTTTGATCTATAAAGCAAGTTCATTTCCAAGTACTAAAACATACAAATGGTGGGTCCCTGTTACAGAAAGTAGAGTTTGTAAAAACTACTCCAATGCAAACATATGCCTCTGTAGCAACATTACTTTGGATTTCTTTATTTTATTTTTGACGAAACACAATAAACTAATTAAACACAGTGTTTGTTGACCATGCAAACATGCTGTAGAATAATCGGTCTGTTATTTTTATTTTACTCGTGCACCCACCAATATGACGCAATTAGGGCAAACTGCCTTGTGGTAAAATTGTCATAACTCCACATACGTTTGCAGGAAACATTTAAAATCAAACAGTTACTTTCCCTAGGTGTTATAAATGTAAAGTCTCACAAAATGTTTGGTTTTAATCTCTTAAGTCATTAAAACGTAATTACGTGGAAACTGAAAGGCAAATTTCTAAGTTATGCAAAGAGCCATCATCCGAAAAGGGTGACAGTCGAAGTTAACCTAGATCTTTTTTCCTGAGTGGAAACAAATTTAAAAGCTAAGTTATAAATTCAGTATGGGGAATAACTCAGTCAAACTCTGAAAGAATGTGTTCCAATAATTGTAACTACAATAATGTATGCATGCATAAGTTTGTGTGTTAAACAGGTTACTGTTCATAAATCACCATAGGTCTACACAGACCTAATGATCTACTGTTTTCAAATATGGTCGAATCAACGGGGTTTTTGTGGGGGGTGGGGGGTGGAGCGTCATCTAAAGACTTAGACTGAACACAGTATATAAACAAGCGTTTGCTCCTGTTACATTACAAAATTGTTTCGCATTTCAATACTACGAATAAAATATGTGCAATATTTACACCACTCTATATGTGGTGGATATTTGCACATTCAAACTTAACATTTGTTAGTCGTGCAAAAGAATTGCACTCTCCCCACCCCGCGGTAGCTTTAGGGCGATTACTATTTTTCTGCATTAAATATATGTCTGTGTAGGACCCAGATCTGTTATCAGAGGTGTTTGGACCAATAATAGTGCCCTCTAGACGATTTGCTTACATCAATGCTGTGTGTAAAGACACTAGCTAGTCATGAATGGAACAGATTAGCAAATTATGTGAATGGTATTCGCCAGTTGCTTTTCTTCTTGGTGATGATGTTGTTCTGCAAGGACAATAACTAATAAGCAGGTGGGCTTTCTGACATGTTCTGTGCATAGTTGACAGATAGTTGTGATTGTACACGTTGTTGTTATTGGCGGTGGTGTTTGTGGTTGTGACCGTAGTGAACTGTATTTATTTGATGTGAGTTTAAAGGTGCTTCAGATATTTACCACTACTGGAAGGATTCTCTATGGAGTCACTTAGAAGATCATTAGCTGCAACCGCTGTGATTTCGTTTTCTGCCAACTCATTTCTCATTCGCCCTTGTCCTTCAGGCGAATGTTGACGAATCCCAGCATCCCTGCTTTCATATGGCTGTTGTCCCAGGGTGTCATTTTTTCTGGATGACTCCTGCTCATCAGTGCCATTTGTCCCTTGCTGTTGTTCTCCTTGACTGCAAGATCTCCTTTGTGACTCATCTCTCCGACTGTCATTGCTCCATTCTGACTGAGGGAGGCTTCTTGCTAAAATGTGTTGATTTGTAATAAAATCACTCGGATTTGGTATCATGTAGGCTACTGCATCTTGCAAGCTTAAAGGGGACTGTTGACGTTCTGGGGTTCTGGTAGTAGTGGCACTTCTTGCCATGACACTGATTACAATATAAAGCGGTACTTTTTCTCTAAAATCCACTATAAAATTATTCTGTAAAGCAAGCAAATGTTAGGTGAAGTAAGATGACTTTTCTAAAATGCACAAGTTTAATGTAATGAATTTTACATTTTGTTCTGAATTAAAAGGACAATCCAAGTCATTAATATTCCTGACTGGCATAGTATTAGCTAGAAAATACGTTTTCGAAGTTAAATGATATTTGCTCCGTTACTTTACTTAGTGTTTTGTAATGTGAAACCGTATCATCAGAATTATTACCTAGAACAAATTCAAGCTAACAAAGGATGTATGCATCTGTATTTTTAGTTCTGATGGAAAATGCGTGCTGACTGCATATCATTTACCTGATATCTCTTTTTAATATGTTAACTCCTAATGTCAATAAACCAATATGCTGCTTGTCTCCATGCACGCGTGCAATTATTTAATAATTTGGCATCCAGAATAGATGGAAACCTTGCTCCACTATAGCTAGAACCTCATTACTTTGTTTCATTCATCATGATTAAGGAAATGATACGCGCCATTTTTATTTAGTCATACTCTACAATGAAATACTGGTATAGGGTTCTTAAGAAAGTCATTCACTGAGATTGCATTAAACATACCCCGATGATGAAGACCAAACGATTTCTGAGAATATTCTTGAAATAAGCACAGCACTATCACGTATTTCTGTGCCAGCAAATTCCCTTTTCTGAAGTGTGTGTGTGTGTGTGCGTGTGTGTGTGTGTGAATCAATTATAATAGGAGTTTCCTAGCGTAGCCAAAATTGATTTGAAGATAATTCTAGCTTGTTGTAATTTAGTTTGACTCCTTAATAAGTTAAAATACGGTCAATGAAAATTTCCTTTTACAATTGATTCAATTTACCCGCAAGAGACACAAGGGAGGTCAATGTTTGAAGTGAGTGCAAAGGATCAAAATGTATGGAGTTGAATTCAGCGTAGATACTTATACTCTCGTCAGAGAAGGCTAACAAGAAACACTAACACAAGCAATTTTAATTTTGGATATGCACGAGAACTGAATATAGACACAAGAATTTAAAAAAACCGCTAATATATATATATATATATATATATATATATATATATATATATATATATATATATATATATATATATATATATATATATATATATATATATATATATATATATATATATATATATTTGCCACGTAGATTAATCATCCCACATTCGTGTAGCTACGCAGCAATCTGGGTCACTTAAAACGGGTAAACATAGGGTTTGCTACCTAGTTATATATAGGTGGGAAGAGATGGAAATGTTCTTGAGTTACGAGGAGAAAATGCGTGTAGATCTGCAGTTCAGCAGATACATCTGCTTATATACACTAATAATTTCAAAATGCAACAATCACATAAGAAAATTCATTCAACATTTTCTATATAAAACAAAGCTGGAACTAACTTTTTCTCAAATGTCCTGAATTTCGATAGATTTTATTTTAAATATTCAAGTATAACGTCACGTATTGATGCAATAATTTTCAAATAGTCAATTAGATATGATTATTTTCACTTTTTGCATTAAACAAATTCCATATAACCAGTACAACAATTGTAAATTGACTTGTTAACCTGCTTAAATATGTACGATTTCGGTTTCCACTAAAAAATCGAGAAAGAATTAGTTCGATGTTATTCAAAAGGAATCTTTCTTTGTTCTTCCCATTAGATATCCACCTTTACCCCCAGACTTTAAATAAATCATTCTAACATAATAAAAGGTTGAAAAAGTTAAAGTTTAAGTAGTGGTTGTATTATCTGAGTTGAACAATGATTTAAGAATCAGGAGTATATTGATATCTGCATTCGCCCTCAATTTTTTTATTTACTCAGTATGCTGAACATGAATGCAGCCGAATCTATGAATCAATATCGGGTTTTTTAATCGTCATCATTTTGTTGTCTTAATGCTAGACTATATCTAACCCTTCTGTAACATTATACTGTGCAGCTTGGAAAAGGGGATATTTTTTTTGGGGGGGGGATACGGCAGTCATCATTGCTTAGTTTTGATTTCATAAAGGTGTTATGCTATCGATCAGATTCGGTCTAATATTTTTCCGCTGTTTTTTAGAACTTTTTTAAAGTTATATATATACTGTGGTTTTCATCCTTTTCTGATACAATATTAATTATGACCATATATGTTTATTTTTGTACCACAGAAAAATTTGTTAGTTTGAACAAGTACGTTGGTCCACGGGAATCACAGGTGCAGTGTATCAACGCTTCTCATTAACATTTCAGTTATGTTATGATTAAGAGTAGCTGAATAGTTTACCCTTTAGGTAATAAATAAGAATGTAGGATGGGTTCAAGCTAATACCAAATAATCTTCAACGTGCCCTATAAATGATAACAGTTACTCCCGTGTCCTGCCACAATGAGCACGCACTATAAATTGATGTTCATGTTCATTTGGGGGAAAATTGATAACCTGAATTTATCTTAGACACTCTTCGTCATGTTATTGCATTGAATATATT
Organism: Sinohyriopsis cumingii; assembly: GCA_028554795.2. Taxonomy (NCBI): domain Eukaryota; kingdom Metazoa; phylum Mollusca; class Bivalvia; order Unionida; family Unionidae; genus Sinohyriopsis; species Sinohyriopsis cumingii. The sequence goes on from JAPYKE020000101.1 coordinate 5,028,659, forward strand.
TTAGCAAACAAAGAAAGAAAATATGAAAATAAACTACTTTTATGTAGGCCCATCCACCCATTACAACAAGAAATTGAAAACAGGCAGTAATGTAAGGTTTTGACCTTTCATTTATCATAACTAATGGCATTATCCTATATTATGTGTTTATAAAGTGCAGACACATTTAAGAACAGTTTGATCTTGACTCAATGGTAAAAGGGGTAAACATTTAATAGCAATGGGAATTATCTTAGCGTCATAACGATTCATCCCAAGTATAATACATATCCACCAAGCAGTTTAAAAAATATAAACAAATAAACACACTTTAACCGAAACCTTATTACGACATTTTAACCACTGTAACCTTGATCCCAATGTCAAAGGTGCAAATGAGAAAGGGGTAAAGCGAATTGTCTCAGCTGATTCATCCTAAGTATGAAGAATTTTATTCAACCAAATCCTTAACACACATTTTATATGACTGGGACTTTGATTCCAAAGTAAAGGAATCAAATTAACATGTCAGAATGAATTGTTTTGGCTTCGTAATGATCCATGCCATGTATAAGGACATTCTGTCAAAGGTTTAGGAAATACAAGGAAAGGAAGAGAAGAAAAATCGTTCAACCAAATCCTTAATGCAGATTTTCTTTAACAAAGACCATGGCTCCAATGTTATAGGTCATGGATGGTCTTAATTGATATTAATTTGTGACATGTTAGACGAGTATCTTAAGATCCATTCCAAACCAGTCTTATGTTCATTAACTCTAGTAAAAAGTATTGAAATCTTCGGAACCTGGTATACTTGTGGGTGCATCAGAACAAAAGAAATCTGAATATGTTGGTGAAGACTTAACATATAGGGTAAATACAGAAAATTTGACTCAAGAGCAGCTTTCACGAGTTAATCATGTTTTAGGTGATTGGTCGTATATGTTTTCCGAACATCCATATGACTTGGGCCATACCGATTATGTTAAACGAAAGATTATCTTTACTGATAACACACCATTCAAATAGCCGTTCTGAAATATTCCTCCTAGAATGATTGAAGAAAGATATGCCATACAAGAGCAATACAAGAGTCATCGGTTACTTTTTCCTCGAATGTAGAATGTAGTTTTGAATCGTAAGAAAGATGGCATTTAACGCTTTTTTGTATTGATTGCAGGGGCCTTCACTCCAAAACAGTGAAAGAAGCGTGTATGTTGCCCATGTTCGATGATAGTGTTTACTGCCTGTTGTGAGAAAAGTACTTTTCCAAGTTTGATCTTTGTCCTCTTTGCATACAAAAGAAAATCGCCATGTCCGAATGAGGAGTTAATCACAATACAGACCACCAGGCAATGGAATTTGTCTAGATTTCCTTTCACTTGAGAAGTCCAATGATGGTTATTAAAATATCATTGTGAAAACAAACCATTTCACAAGATACACCCCGGCATTAGCAGCTCGAAACCAGACGGCAAAAGTACTGCAAAACGTTTTGATTTCGAAAACTTTGTTATACACTATGGATTCCCAGAAAGAATACAGAGACCAGGGACGAAACTTTGAGAGCACGCTCACAAAGGAATTGTGTGGCCTGAATCTGATTTAAAAGACACGAACAACACCATATCACACAATGGGATACGGAATGGTGGAGCGTTTTAACCTAAAACATTTCTGAGCATGTTGGGAACACGTGGGAAGAACCAGAAAGTTGAATGTAAGTCCTATGTCGCCCCTTTTTTTTCCCTCGTGTTTATAATGCTACAAAACATAACAGTACAGAATATGCGTGGTACTGCTATTCGGTAGGCATTCTAAATTAGCGAGTGATACCTATCTTGGACTTACAGACCAAAATTATAACGTATAATGAAGAAAGGGGTACATTGAAGTGCTACAAAGTAGATTTGATTTTGCGTACAAGACAGCTTCAGAAGAGACACAGAGAACGGCAAATAAAAACAAAGCTCTACAGAAAGTTTATCGAGTTATGGTATAAAAAAAGATCGTATGATAGGTGAATCTAAACTGGCAGGTAAATGGAAAGAGATATTTGTAATTTCATTGACAACCCAACTGAGATATACAAGTCTTCAAGGTGAAGAGGGACAATGTAAGAGGTCCGACGCGCACACTCCACAGAAATGTGATGCTCCTGTGTATGACTTCGAATGAAGATAAGTATGCAGAAAGACTGACACGACACAACGTTTCGAAGCAAATGAGTACAAGGCAGGTTACTGAAGAAGATACAAGTCTGATTGGAAAGCAATATAGTGAGTCAATATCTGTGTCAGAGTCTGACTCCGAAGTTCTATTCGAGTTTATATCATTCCTCAACATAGATCACGGGATCATTACTAATCACGTGTTGAAGAGACCAGTTTTGAGCAAGCAATATAACAATGATGCATTTCCAATTCATTGTTTTATTTAAATTCAAGGAGTGATCAAAATAACGAGAATGAATCATTAAATTCAAATAGTTGTACGAGTTATTTATGTCCAGAACAGATTTCAGTACATGTGCAAAATACAAATCAATTTGCCCCCGAATCACCGCAACATTCCGTTCCACTTCACATTCCATAAAATCAGTCTATTACTCAATAATATCTTACTCCAACTGAAAATGGGCAGAGATACTCATACCTACTATGGAAACCATTTGAACGGTGTGGATACGGGTTGTCACATCTCGTTTTAAACTGTTTGCACCCCAAGAAGAGAAGAGATTATATTATGAACAATTGTCTCACAGTGTACATGCAAATTATGAAGCATTATACAAAGAATTAACCAGTTGATTTAGGATTATTGACACTGCAAAAACATGTGGCACTCAGGTTAGTCACAGATACCAGAAATATGGTAAGACTGTTGAAGAGTATGCAGCTGAATTAAAGAGGTTATATGACAAGTCATATGCCAAGCGTGATGTAGAGACCAGACAAGACGATTTGCTAATAAGGTACCTTAATGGGTTGATAGATGATAAAGCTCGCTAACACGTTATGTTAAAGAATCGAAAGACATCGATGATGCCGTCATACAAGCAGTAAGCTTCCAAGAAACATGTCAGAATAGAAACAAGAAGAGTGAACACGAGCAGTCAAATAATACAGATGTTCAGACACTGACTAAGTTAGTAGTCTGGTGACTGAAATGAAAATCAGTCTACAGAGAAAAGAATTGCAAAAGCAGCACCAGGGAAGAACAAGAATAAAGTCTTTAATAAACAAGTGCAATAATCTGTAAAGGTTAACATAGGGAACAGAGAGAAGAAAGATTCAAAGACAGATTCTGTTGATTTGGGTAAGATGAGAGAGGTTATGCAAGAAGAAATAAAGAAACAGACTGCTAATTTAACACAGAGTTCTCATCCAAGTTCACTGAAACCAACCGGTAATAATGGTCACTGCAACGTCGCCCTCTTATAAAGAGGGGTGGTTGATTGGGGATGGCAGCGTTATCCAGAGGATGACCTCCCTCGATATTATAGACCGGTTGGAGTGAAGGAAGAATGGAATTTCAACAGAGAACTGAGCGAGAATATTGGGAAGAAATAAACAATACGAGCCCCCTTTGACAAGAAAATAATAAATTTAGTCAGGACAAATTCAAACGGTAATTCAAATTCAAGTTAGATTATATAAGTAGAATTTAACAGGTGTGTCCAAATTGGATTTATTACATCATCATAACGAGATGTGAAGAGAGCGCAATGTCCACGATTGATTGCATCACCTTCATTCACTTTGTATATCAACGTCTCCTAGTTCATCCTTCCTGAACTCTAGGTTCTCCCCTTCATGAACTTCCTGGTCCCTTTATTCTGACCTCGTCCTACTTTCTTTCTTTTCCCCGTACTCCCCTCTTCGGACTGTCTCGTCCTTCGCTCCAAACGCCGTTCCTTAAAGGACAAATTTACCCCATAATGCTGTATACTTTCTGTTCAGAGGTACATACTCCAATTCACTTAATCGTTATTCAGAGCCTGTGGCTATCCACACACCGCGTAAATTCTGACTTAGTACGGTAGGACATTGACCTCGCTTTCCAGCGACAAGTCTTAAATTACCACGCGAACGACTACTAAGTAGTACAGTATTAATTTACATATGCTACTACATGTTTGATTACTATTGCATGAAATTCAAAAGAAATGTAACTCATGGCATTCCTTAACTATAAGATTATCCAAAAAACTCACAATGATCTCTATCATCCTAACAACAAAGGAAGTTATTTCATAAAACCATATGAAATCTTACACATATGAACATTTGGATCGCATGCAATCAATTCTACCAATGAACTAATAACTGTATAATTAAAAACGTAAATTGCATAACAATTCTAGCATCAACACTTTCCATGAAATTGAATAAAATAAATTGCATAATAACTCTAGCATCAACACTCTCTATGAAATTGAATAAAATAAATTGCATAACATCTCTAGCATCAACACATTCCAATGAAGTGAATAAACGATACATAGTATAGAAACCTAGTCATAGCAAACACATTTGTATAAAACAAGCAATCAAATAATAGAATATTACGTGAAACTAAAATTGCGTTCCTCGTCGCTGTATTTCAGGACTTGCGCGTCCAGGCACTAAACTGTCCCTTTCTTGTTTCACGAGGAAAGCACTAATCTTCCACGGCTTCCACGGATGTTTACTTCTAAGGACCGTTTTAAGATACCTCGGTCAGTTTCACTGGGTCGGAAATATTGTTCCTTTGAAGTTTACACTGACATGGGGGAAATGAACGACGAAAGTTCAGACTGATCTTTCACAAAGACTTCTCTGGCTTAACTGTGATAAGAATTTAATTGCTAAACGCATTCAACTTTAAAATTTTCTGTAATTCAAAATTCGACTCTTCACAATCACAAAGGTAAACAAAGTTATCAAGAAGGTCAGATGGTGAAAGGCAGAGTTAACGGACATGCAATAAGGCCTGCTTTATTTGTGGTGATCCTTCTCATTTAAAACATGAATGTCCAAGAAATCAATACAGATATGATAGAAAGCCCACAACAGAGAAAACCTCAGAAAACAGCTCCAAATTAAGGGCATCTAACTCAGGAAAATGTTTAAACTAATTGGGACTCACTCCACTGGCCAAGAGACAGTCCAGTTTTTAAAGGAAAATGGCATAAATGTGACAAAATTGAACAACTGTCCAATGAACAATCATTAATATACCTGTTATTATACCTCTTTGTAGACGTATTCCAAAATCAGAGGGCATATATGTTACGGGTTTTGCATAGGGAGTCCCAGTTACATTTGTAGTAGATACTGGTGCTGAGAAAACTGTTCTAGCATACATATTTACAATAAAATAGAAGAATCTGAAGGACCAGAATTTAGGAGCAAAGGATGTCTTGTGCATGCAGGAGGACAACCACTTCTGGATTATGGAAATTGTAAAGTCACCTTAGAACTAGACACTGTCAAGATGGATAAAGTCATTGTTGATGAAATCAAAGATGAAGTTTTGCTTGGTATTGATGCATTGAAAGGATCTGATAGGAAACTAGAATACATTATTTTGAGTAAGAATAAAATCGTTGTTGATTTAATGGCAAAGAGATAACGTGTCAATGGATTGTTGACAATCAAATCAGAAGGGTTCGTTTAACTGATAATTAATTACATCATACCTGGTCTGAGTGAATCGATTGTAGAGGTGTATGTAGATCGCCATAATACTGATGATCAGGAAGGTGAATGTGATGTTTTGATTGAACCAACACTGCATTTTGTCTTGCTAATATTAATGCTACAACTACGATACAGGTGAGGGTGATGAGTCCTATCCTATCTATCATAAGTCTCATTGAAACAAGGAACTATGATATGTACTGTTGAGAAAGTTACAGATGGATCGGTCGTAAAGGTGTTAGCTCTAGGAGTCAGAAAAGGAATGACACTGCGACCAGAGTTATCGGGCAAATGGAGGGAAACATAACAGATACCACTCAAAACAAGTTTCCAGATTATATATTTTAAAAAATACTTGTAAAGAAGGGAAAACTCTAACCAGGAAAGCAAAGAAAGCTCGAAGAAGTACCCAGAAGTAAAACATAGAACAAGATCTACCAGAACAATAGAAAGCACTTATTAGAGAATCATCACCTGGGAAGAAGTTTCAGCAACAGAAAGAATTAGCAAAACTGCTCATTGATTTCCAATATGTTTTCTCTCAAGATGAGAATGATTTAGGACTTTCTAATCTTGCAGAACACACGATAGACACGGAGAACGACAAACCCATAAAGCAACCCGATAAGAGTACCGATGCCATTTGCTAATGAAGAGAAAGAAGTTATAGATAAACTAAAAGCACAAGGTGAAATTAGAGAATCCAACTCTCCGTGTGCATTTCAAATTGTGTTGGTCAGAAAGAAAAATGGTAATGTCTATCCATGTGTAGATTACTGGAAATTGAATGCTGTTACAAAACTGGATCTTTTTCTTATACCAAGAGTCAATGAATGCCTTGATGCAGTTGCAGGTGCAAGATTTTTCAGTACGTTAGATCGCATAGCAGGATACTTTCAAGTGCCAGTTAGGGACAAAGACATCTCGAAGACTGTGTTTGTGACTAAGTATGATTTATTTCAGTTTAGAGTAATGCCACACGGTTTGACCAACAGTTCCGCAACTTTTCAACGAGTGGTAGAGCTTGCATTGAAAGAATTTTAGTATTTTTCCTGTATCATCTATATAGCTGAGTTCAATGAGTATGGAACTACTTTCTGCGAATACAAGCGAAGTCTCCAAAATGTGTTACAACGTATATGGATGGCAGATATGAAGCTGAGACCTGAGAAGTGTAAACTTTTAAAGGATGATGTTGGTTTCTTGTGACAAAGTCTCGAAGAATGGAATTAGCCTTGATCCAAATAATGGGGCAAAAATACTCCAATGGAAGTATCCAGAAAATGTGACTGAGCTCCGTCAGTTCTTGGGTACATGTTCATACTATAGACGCTTTATTCGAGACTTTTAAAAGATATCCAAGCCCCTGTTTGCCTTAACCAAGAAGGACAGCTTATTGGAATGGACAAAAGAGTGCCAAGTAACTTTCAAACAGTTAAATGGGGCTCTATCAGGTATGGAAGTAATGGCTTTTCCAAGAGATGAAGGAACTTTCATCTATGACACAGACGTATGTGATGCTGGAATAGCTACAGTCCTGTCCCAGATCCAGAATGGCCAAGAAAGGGTTATCGCTTGTGCAAGCCGGTCACTGAACAGGTCTGAATGAAACTACTGTGTTGCAGATAATGAGTTGCTAGCTGTGCGGTACTTTATTGAATATTTCAAAAATTGCCGGATGGGAAGAAACTTCACAGTAAGAAGTGATCACCGAGCCATAAAGTGGTTGCTTAGTCTGAGAGATTCAAAGGGTCGAATAATTAGGTGGCTAGAAATATTGTCTGGGTATGAATTTACAGTAGAGTATAGAGCATATTCCAGAAATGGGAATGCAGATGGCTTATCCCGCTATTGTAATCCAAGGGACTGCAATTGTTTTGATGTTGGCACAGAAATGTCAGAAGAAGGCAAAAGATATGCAGTGTGGCACACAATCATCTGCATCAAACACTTGTAGAGTGAAATTAAATGAGTTGAATGATCAAATATGGAATAAAGTTGTGGATAAAGTCTATATGAACGTGCAACATATTTTTCAACTCTTCAGTCAAGTTATAGTACTGATCATGGCAGTTCTGAACTTGGTGAATCTTCCCTGTTTATCATGTCTGGGTCAGACAGGAATCATCTCACAACCATCATCTGAGGTATCAGATGAAGAAGAATATAGCAATACTGGTCAGGTGAGAGCAGGATTAAGAGGCAGCCAAGTTAAGCAGGGAATACAAAATGGTCAGGTGAGACCAGGCTAAAGGTCAGCCAGGTTAGACTGGGAGCAAGAACTGGTCAGGGGAGAACAGAGATAAAAGTCAGCCAGTTAAGGCGGGGAATAAGGACTGGTCAGATGAAACCAGGATTAAAGGTCACCCAGGTACAGCTGAGTTTCAAACTGATCAGATGAGACCAGGGTTACAGACTGGTCAGATGAGACCAATGTTACAAGTCAATCAGGTGCAACAAAAAGTCTAACCTAGTCGATGCCAGAGATTCATAAGTTAAGGTCAAAATTGCAAGACATTCAGACCTTCAGAGTAATAAAGTTGTCTAGTCTGCTTCTTCTGGAGATGGGGTTCAAGCTAAGTAGAGGGTCCATTACAGAAGTTGTTGAGAAGATACAAGAAATTATCAAGAGTATCATTTGTCGCCTTGGGTGCAGCTTTACGCAGAGCAAACATGGATGTTGTAGAATAGCCACTCGCATTGATACCAGCTTTATCGAATCTTACATTCCATGTTCACAAAACTACACTGCATTTGATACAAAGCATGTACAGCAAGAAGACCATGATATTGCTCCAGTTTTAAAACAGAATCAAGAGGACAAATAACCCTGTGCAAAAGAGCTTTCCACATCAAGTCCAGCTACACGCCATTATGTACTTCAGCGGAATGACCTTATTTTGAAACAAGGTATTGTCTTGAGAAAGTTTAATATAACGGATGGCTCATGTTCATATCTTCAATTACTCATTCCTAGCTCTTTGGAGAGAGAAGCGATGTACAAGGTGCATAATGGGTTGCTCTCTGGGTATTTTGGGAGAAATAAAACTAAAGAAAAGATTTTACAGAGGTACAATTGGTATAGTGTGAGAGAAGATGTAGATAACTGGGTTTCACAGCGTGAGGTTTGTGGAGCAAAGAAACCTCCAACCAGCAGTTCAAGAGCACCATTAGGGTCAACGATGGTAGGTGCATCTATGGATATGTTGTTGACGGACATTCTTGGACAATTTCCTAGAACACCAATAGGAAACAGATTCATATTAGTTGTCACAGACCATTTTACCAAATGGGTAGAGGTACATCCTGTGCCTGAGCAAACAGCTGAAACTACAACCAGGGTTATTCTGAATGAAATTGTAAGTCGTTATGGCTCTCCCATTGATCTGCACATTGACCAACGTCCGAATTATGAAAGTAGGATTTTTGCAGAACTTAATGAATTTCTTGAGATAAGAAAGACCAAGACAACACCAAGAAATCCCCATGGCAATGGTTAAGTGGGGCGATTTAATAAGACGCTAGTCCAGATGATAAGGGCATATCTATGCAAAGAGCAAAGTGAATGTGATTTAAACCTATGTTGCCTTGCTGGTACATATACAGCATCAATACAAGAGAGTACTGGTGTGACTCTTAACTTGTTGATGTTGGGTCTTGAAGTATGGTTACCTGTCTTATCTGGGAGCTGCACAAACCATTTCAACGAAAATGTATCTTTCTATGGACTCTATGTAGAATTGCTGAAGGAAAAGATGCAGAGAGGTTACAGCCTAGCTCGTTAACATCATGAGGTAGCAATCAAGCGACATAAGGACAATATGATATAAAACAAGCACAACATGTTTACCAGCCTGGTGATTTTGGTGAGGTATCTCCACGCAACAAGAAGCGAAGCAGTTTGTCCTACGTTACAGAATCCATATGATGGACCATATTTCGTCAAGGAGAAGATGAGTTACCAAGATTACATGATCCAGTGTAATGTTCGTGGCAAGCAGAAGGTCATTCATCATGACAAATTGAAACCGTCATGGGGAAACTACCCTCCTGATTTGATCAAAACTTTGTTAGATTTTAAAGAAACATTTCTCTTTTCCCGCTCCATTTGTAGCTGTTAAGAGTCCTACTAGCTGTTACAGAGGAGTTAGAGTAATGCAAATTATCCATTATTACAAAATGCTATCAATTTTTCTTTTAATCCAGTTTTACCATGGCTGTCAAACAGACTGGTGACCGCTCCGGTGGCCTGGTGGTTAGAGCGTCCCCTTGGCCGAAAAAAGGTTATGCACCTCCTGGCCATCCACATGCCTCCATCGGCAAAAGGGATGAGTGGTGGAGTGTAGGAAGGTCTGTGTAATTACACAGTTTTAACTTATAACGGTCCGTTTTCATAATGGTTAGTAAATTTTTATTGAAAATCACAGGAGTGGGCGTGTGGTTTTTTGTTGTTATTATTAGGGTGTAATGGGTTGATATAGATAAAACTTCACATTAAATGACATGGAAATAAGAGAACCAAAAAAGTCTTCATAATTTATTAGTATCACCTGACCGTTCAGATCTAATAAAATTGCAGAAAATGCGTTCATTTCATAAAAATTGGAATTATTTTGTAATGAATTTATACTAAATTACTGTAAAAATTACGTTGTTCTTCACTGAATATTCTAATTTTCTTTAATATATTCTGTAGTGGGGGTAAGATTTTCCGCGGTGGTTTTCCGCAGAATACTGTATGAATTTCACAGAATTTCGTACGTCTTACAGGATTTCGTTGTGCATATAAACCAGAAGCTTGGCGGAATTTGGAGGATGGTCAAATGTTTATATTAGAGAACCATCCCCATTTTAGGTCACAAATCAAAATTATAGGTACATATATTAAATTTAATAGTATTTCAATTTGTAGTAAATAAAAGTGATTTGATCATAGTCTATTTCACATCAGGGAGGGGGGAGTAATTAGTAAAATCATTGCATATCAATGATTTCTCTAACATTATAAGCATACAGCTTTAATTTTCATATAGCAAAGATTAACAGCCCATATGAACGTGTAGTGACCTGAAATTTTCATTACAATTCCATTAATATATTTATTTCAACTGGTTTAAATGTCGATTGCTAGTTCTTTCCCCATCTATTTAAACTTTAGTGTATGATACACGGGTAAACGTTTGTGACGTTACACAGAATGGCATTTCAATATGTATTAAGTCAGAATAAGGATTATATAGACACATAAAGGAGAAAATGGGTCTGACAACATGGCTTTATCCATATAACTAATATTTGGAATACTCCTCATTGTCGATTTCCTCTATTGGGGAGGATTAAATCACTGCCACAACGATGTAAAATTGGTGGTACAATGCAGCCCGAAGTAAATCATAGAAAAAAGCATCACGCTCAAATTAAATTGTGTAACAGGACAAAGTCAGGAATTCTTTACCTGATTAATGTTGCGTAGGGCTGAAGATTCTATAAAGCAGTAAGCGGTACATCTAACAATGTACCGATGCGTAACAAAGAAGCCCCTTTGAGCTTTCATATAAAGTTTGGTTATAAATTTTTACCTTTCAATGTGCTCGTGTACTAATACCCAGAGGTTTGGATGAATCAAGAATCAAAAGTCTCGGGGCAGCGTAATATTCTGGAAAGAGCATGAGGAACATCACTACTCGGAGTCGGTCATAGTATTACTTACCAAACTGTTTTTTTGGAAGACGAACATGAAGGAAGAACAGATCCTTATAAAAAGATAGTAGTGAAAATAACATTCGATGACGTTTCAATCATTAATGCATAACCTGTATTTTTTATATCTTATTTCTGTAACACTTCGATGAAAATATATTGAACAAAGTCTGTTTCAGTAGGTTCAAACTACGCTATTAGTACCATCTCGTCAATGTCATTGTGACGTCACTGACGTTATTATGACATAATAACAACCACCACGGACTTGTGGGCGGTTCAAAATAGTCATTATCTACATCCGCTATATTTTTCTATCAAAGAATGGAAATATATGTTCATGTTCTGTCTTCGCACCCACTTCTGACAGAAGCCAAACGATGGCAGACACAGAGAGCACGACTGACACGGCACGATTGAGCGAGTGACTGATTTAAACACGGATCTACGTTTGAAAGGCGAGACACACCAATGCGTTTCATCCTGTCTATAATACAAGTCACAAGGGTCATATATACTCATTTTAAATTAAATATACTTTTTGTCATTTTAAGATTTAACACTAATTTTATTTAGCCAAAGCCTATTCAATCCTGCTTATTGAATGCTCTGAACAATAATATGTCATTGGACTTTTACAGTGGTGGCCATGTACTAAACTTGGGTCAAAGAGCTGGTCGAGTGGAATCGTCACAATCGAGGGTAGTACGAATTTGTTTATCAATATGAGTAGCTTTCATTGTTATTTTCAATCCGGATTGTACTGGATCACACATTTAAGTTCATTTCGTCCGAAAATAAGCACGTACTTCAACATTGATTTTGCCGTATGCATCTATCAGGGCGTCTAAATAATGACCTTTCAAAGGAATATGGATGTATACGAATCCAAATGAAGTGAATATTTGCTACTTAAAGGTATGTAGACACAAATTCTAAAAAATGACACCCATTACTGAAATGGTCGGTGTTGAATGCCTACAAGACCCGCGTGACTTGTACTATAAACCCATACATTAATAATAATAATAATAATAATAATAGCATCGGATGCGGGAGGTCGTGGGTTCGATCCCCGGCCGAGTCATACCAAAGACTTACAAAAATGGTACTAACATCTGCCTTGCTTGGCGCTCAGCATTAAGAGGTTAGTGTTAGGACTGGTCGGCCTGGTATCAGGATAATGTGACTGAGTGGGACATCATGCTACATGTCTGCGGCATGATGCCCCAGTGCGAGACATCACTATAAACTGTCACACTGCAGACATCGTAGCGTGGGGCCCCGAGTGGCCGAGTGGTCTAAAGCGCTCCCCTTTACGGATCACTGCCATCTCAACTCTGTCTACGTGGGTTCGAGTCTAGGATTCGGCCAATGTGAGAAAGCTTGCCAGTAGCATCTCGTGGGTCGGTGGTTCTTCCCGGGGTTTTTCCTCCACCATTAATACTGGCCGCCATGCATAGCCTATCGTGTGCTGAAAAATGGCGTTAAACCCCACAATAACAACAACATCGTAGCGATATAACTGAAATTTTTTTATAGCTACGTTATAAACCCAAATCACACACATACACATAATAATAATAATAATAATAATAATAATAATAAAATGGGTAGGAAATCAAGCCTCTAATCTTTTTAAATTTTAAATAAGTCCATTACTCGTTAAGCTTTAGTTGGTAAAGCAGAGTGAAACGTAGCACTAACACGACTACTCCTACTACGTGTACGGTACTACGACACTGTAGCTAGATGGGTGGGTGTTCTCAACATTTACGGTCAATATTAATGTATTGCTTGATACCTACAATTATTTATAGTAAGAGTGACAGATGTAAGGTGAAGTTTTTAACATTTTAACATGCACAATTGAGAGAATGTTGCCATACATGTGTGCTACTTTCATGTACTCTGGTTGAAATTTATTTGGATATTGTACTAGTGGAAACTGTACATGATCTAAGAACACAGCTAACCATAAGGATTAATCCCATGTGCTCGAAAGATCGGCTTGAATTAGCCAAAGTACATTAGCTTTAGCAGTCCAAAATACATTAGCTTTAGCAGTCCAAAGTACATTAGCTTTAGCAGTCCAAAGTACATTAGCTTTAGCAGCTCCTAAAATAGGGAAAACTAATTTTGCCAGAATAAATAGTACCAGCTTCTGAAAGTGCAATGAATAAATGACCATATATTAAAAAAAAAGTGTTATAAGAAAAAATTATCGGCTCTTTCTTTGACAGTTTACCGCTGAAGTCAAGGAATTGAAAATGACCAAGTGGGGCTAGCAGTTTTTTATTTTTTATAAGTGCACATCTGGAGTAAAGTCAAGTGTATACTCTATAACCCATATTATATCCATCAATCATACGCCAAAATGAAGGGAATTAAAAACTCTTTTAACGATACCTAAGATATATAAGGTCCTTTTAATAGCCAGTATAATCAGTGAGGAAAACCTAGTAAATGCTTTCCCTTTACAAATCAAACCCTATGCAAAATACGAAACTATACAACGCCTCCATAACTATCCTTGGTACCAGCCTCATTACCAATTTGGGCACATTCAGAACACCACCGTTGTTATTTTGCTTAAAGGTCGCTTACGATATCACACATTTTTAAACGAAAGTGTTTACCAAATTTGTGAAATCAATTCAAAAAGTTAAGCCGATTCAACTTTTTTGCACATTTCATCAAGGGAAAGGCAAATTTAGGTACTTAAATCTGCATGCGAGTGCATGTGGTGGAAAATGTGTTTGTCAAAATAGAAACAGGGTTCAAATGCAGAATTTCTTCCTCTTCTTTGAAGCATTTGTTCATAAGCTGGATTTAAATGGATAAAGAATAAATCTTACATAAATACAGAAAAAGTCGCCAAAATATACTGATATAGAATTTTATTGCTACAAAAATCCCAGTTGTGGCAGTTTTCACCGAAAAGTTTGAACATCAGTCAGACGATATACGTGTCAGAAAGTTAAATTTTGTGGAAGCTATGCTGCGTAAACTTAGGAGCTTTGTCATTGGGCTGTATTTTTGACGGTAATATGAATGGTCAGTTTTAACACGTGAATGTAAACGCAGTTTGTATGACAATCCAATGACGCGTCACTGACAAGACGATGGCGTCAGTATAACGTAACACAATAGACAACATCACCTTAGCAAATAAACATTTGCGCAAGTTCCCTGTGTCGTTTAGCACATTAGCATGCTCGCGATTTCTTAATTTTGATTTATTTTCTATCATTTACATCGTTGTGGATTTGTATAATATATAATCTATCGCAAACAATTTACATGTATAATGTTTAATATACTATATACCTCTTAACAACGGTCTACTTTTACTCAGAGGGTATTGTGTACCAGTCACTTTTTGATTACTGATAGTGAGTCAGTGAATCTATATTGTTACTTCGCTAAAAGTTACGTCATAAAAATAAAGTCGTTGAAAATAGAAACTACTTTTCAACCATCAATTAAAAACCTGCACATTAAATTTCTTTGATATGCAGCTTTAAAATTTAAAAGAAATTGGGGGAAAAATCATTTAGTTACAATAGCCTCGAATTACTAATTAGTGGTGATGACACGCCACTGAGTCGTTGAGACGCCCAAAAAGTTATTGTGGCGAAATAGGAAGTGAGCTGGATATATAATAATTATTATTATACACCCAGCTCGTGACTTTCTAAGGAAATGTGTTGCTTTGGAAAGTCCAGTAAAATATTCCACTTATTTAACGTTGTCAAGCGCTTATTGGATGCTGATGAACTCACATAGGACCCAATAAGTTTGCGGGTACGTAACATGACGTCACATCTACAGGTTTATAATGACACAACAGTATGCAAAATCACGTCGAGTCAAATTATGCATGTATACGCGACTTATAAATAAAAATAATCAGAACAATATCTCTCTCAAGAAATATTTGTATTAACTTGTATTTTGTGGGGTATATGATAAATGATAAATAAATTATACTGTTGGATACTGTAATCTCACTCGAGGTACATGGGGTTCGCAAGCTCGTCCTATTGTTGTATTCGGTCATCCACCATAACCAAGAGTACAATGGCTAATGAAAATAATTCTTAAAGTACGCAGTGGCAATCTGAGAAAACTGTGAAAAAAAGGACTGAAACCAGAACTACGTAATTAAGCGCCACTCCTTGGGACTGTAAAAATAGTTCAAAAAAATCTTCTCGGTATGCAATCATAAGAATCGGCCCCTCCTAAAAATCTAAGAAATTACCATAAATACCATCGCAAGGACTGGTGTGACAAAACAGTAATAACATTATATATATATATATATATATATATATATATATATATATATATATATATATATATATATATATATATATATATATATATATATATATTTATTTATTTATTAGAAGACGACGAGAACTAAACGAACTCGTAATAGGCAGAGACCAACCGAATACACCACCAGTGTATTGTTTGCGAAACAGCATAATAATAGCAATCATGATCATCATCACTGCACGGAAGGAATTCAAACAATGTTTAGAATAATGCAGCCAATAATCATACAAGCTGAAGATACGTCTAGTTCAAACTTTGCCAAAGAGTAAACATCACGGACGTAAGAAATGGAATGGGTTTTATTTAGTCTCAGTAATGATAGATGAAGTTTCAAAATAATTAAATGAAAAACAGAAAAGAAATATATAATACTTATTCCGTGTATTTAAAGTAATATATGCAAGCATTTCAGCGACATGTAAATGTATCGTACCTTTCAACAATATGACGTTCAACACCAGTAAGCATTTGCTCCTCGATTTGAAATCCTGACACGTGTTCTATCTCACAGGTCGTTTCAAAATTATCATAAAGTCCAGTAAACTGTATTCAGAGAAGATGATCTAAATAGTGATTTATATTTATACTCTTTAAAAATAAAAAAAATGACAGAATATGTTTATTTTTAGGAGTGGGTAATATAGGAGTGGTTTTATTAATAGACTAATTTCTTTCAGTTTTCTGCGGCATGATGCCCCAGTGCTAGACATCACTATAAACTGCCACATTGCAGACATCGTAGCGATATGACTGAGAAATTGTTAAAGCTACGTTAAAAATCCAAATCACATCACATCACATCTTTCAGTTTTCTTGCAGTACATGTAAATATAAACACGACTGGGGTTTCCTCGTCTAAAAATAGAATGAAGGTGCTTTCACACGGATCAACAATTTACCTGTAAGTCATACATACCCTCTATGTAATAATTGACCTTACGCCAGAAGGTAGATCGCTCCGCCTACCGAACACGTGACTTGACAACGTCTTAACCTCCGACAAACATTCTGTGAAAATGGCATGCGTGATAAAATTAAAAGATATACCAGACGATATTTGCCAGATGAAACAACATTGAGACAGAAACAGAAAGCGAGAGCAATTTATCCATCGCTTGCACTTATCTAAGTTATGTCGGTATGCGGAGAACTCGCCCCCACGTATCTGGAGAAGACGCCCCAGAGAGGTTGGAGAAGTCGCACCAATTGGTTGGAGAAGTTATCCCAAAGCTTGTCACCCAAATAACCTTTTTATAACACAATTAAGTCATCTTTTACGTGATTCATATATATATATATATATATATATATATATATATATATATATATATATATATATATATATATATATATATATATATATATATATATATATATACGCGATCACACAAGATATAGTAACTAAATTAAAGCCATATCATAGTAATATTTATAAGGACGAAATTAAGTCTGTATATAATCTAATGAATGACGACAGTATAGTGATCGAAAAGGATGATAAGTCAAACACTATTATTATTGTGAATCAAGATGATTATGATAAAGAAGTTGAACATCAATTAGAAATTAAATAAAAAAATTCAATATGCATTAATGAGATCGCTAAAAATAATAATTCCGTATGTGAGGAATTTGATACTTTCCCTCTTAACATACGTACACCTCAAAAATAATAATTCCGTATATGAGGAATTCGATACTATCCCTCTTAACATACGTACACCTCAATTCTACATATTACCCAAAACTCATAAAAGTCCTGACCATAATTTATCTTTAATTTTCCAGGACGACCCATTATATCAGGTTGTAATTCATATACTGAAAACCTATCCAAATTTATTGAAAGTGTTTTACAACCTTTAACGAAATCACTTCCTTCATACATTAAAGATACAACTACTTTCATTAAAAAATCGAAGTATATTTTACATCTATCTGATAATTTAAATCCTGGTATCATTAGATGTAACACAACTATATACCAACATTCCGCATGCAGATGGTATTGAAGCGTGCAAATATTTTCATGATAACAATCCTAATAATAGCACACTATCTAGCGAAGATATTTGTAAAATAAGAAAAACTTATCTTGGAAAATAATTCATTTCAATTTAATAATACGAATTACATACAGATAATATGTATTAATATGGCTCATATATACTCTTCCCTTTCATGGGTGAATTTGAAAAGGATTTTATTCAAAACGAAAAGTTTAATCCATCTCTTTGGTTCAGATTTTAGATGACATATTTATGATCGGGAAGCATTCAAATGAAGAACTGAAAAAAATGATTGATCGCCTAAATCAATTTCACCCGACGATTAAATTTACTTATACTGCATCTAATAAGCATGTTTCATTTTTAGATGTAAATGTAATAAAAAAAGGTTGATAACACTATCACTACAAATATTATTAAAATGCATCTAATGATTTGAAGAGCAGAGCAAAAGGGACAGATAACACTTATTTTTCGTTAAGTACAGAAGCGGAGTTGATCAAATGGAAAAGTTGAAAAATTGCAAATTTTATAAATTTAATCAGTTTTTAAGTTGAAGAAAAACAACAATAAATAAAGCCTTAACCATGTGGCTATATCTCAGAATTACTATATATGATCCTTGGGGAGACTTCTCCAGACGAAGTGGGTCGACTTCTCCGAACCGTTGCGAAATTTGTAAATATATACAATAGCCGAGTCGATATCGACAGATGCAGCTTGTCGGAGGAAAATGGCGGACGTAAACAGTGTCTGGAGGTGTTTATATAAGCGCTCGCTGATTGGTCAATCGAGCAGAATGATTGACAACTGGCGATAGGTCAATTCAAGGGAGGAGCACTTCTTTTCTCGCGACCTATTTAAGAGTTATTGCTGACATTTCAAGCTACATTTGGTACCGATATTTAGCTCAACAGTTCGACTTTCAACGTTAGACTAACTATCATACCTTTTAGGAACTCCAGACCATTTTTCCACGATACCACTCGACGTGGCCATGATCGTACCCGCTTAAGGGGCAGGGGACAGTTTTTATGCACAAATTTAATGCCGCATTCATCGACCTAATAGAAAACAATCATATAAAATAAAATACACAAACAAGGTCTAAAAGGTCCATATGTTTAGATAGCTATATAAAAACAAAGCGTAAGAATAGTATCCACTTGACCAGAGAAGTCAATGGAATTTCATAGCAGAAGAAGTTTATGCACCTCTACCGAAAATTATACCTTCATTTTTCAATTCTGAGTGTCGTTTTTGACACCATGTGATGCTCACACTGCAAACACAAGCCCTTTTCCTTTATATAAAAATGTATGCAATTATATTTTCATTTTCATATAATTATTTATGATGTTCTGAATAAAATGGTACATTCATATTGATGTTAAGCATGAAAATAAGCTAATTATGCTCATTTTGCTCTTGCTTACATAATTTGCCACGAGTCATGTTTGTGTGAGTAGTGACCTTAACTATCGGAAAATTAGAAGTATTAGAATATACGAATAGAGTCAACTTAAATTTAAAACTGTTGCAATAAGTAAAAGAAATATATAGTGAAAATGTTTCTTTTTATTTATTTGCAATGAAATTAAAACAATTAATGATGAGAAAGCGAATTCGCTTCTTCCATATTAAACAATAGGGAAATATTTTACACTTTGACCTTTGACCTTTGACCCTTATGAACCTGATCTGTTCCATCCTTTTTCAAACTGTAAAATTCATTGTTGATATCTCAGAAATAATTCTGACTATTTTCATGTTCCTGTCATTCAGCATAACATTGGTTGCTCTGTTTACAAAATGTAATGTGCATTTTTAAAATAGCTCACTTTTTAGGGGGTGGGGGCTGGACTCGTTAGAGACTCTGATACTCATGAATACTGTTCTGTGGAGGGAAATGCAAGAGAATTATTCAAAAAGTCTGTTTTGATGCTTGCGATTTAAATGTTTCAGCCATAAAATCAAAATTTAATCATACAATAATAATACCTGTGTTCTCTTTATAGTGGGCGCTCACCAGTTATTATGTACTTTTGAGAGAGTGACGTATGTAAGGTGAAGTTGTCTGCATTTAAAATATGCACAATGGAGAGAATGTGGGCATACCTCTGTTATGCTACATTAATGTAATGTGGATGATATTTCTTTGGATATTGTACTTTTGGAAATTGTACATGATTTAAGCACACTGCTCACTAAAATGACCGCCTCCTTGTGCTAAAAAATCAGACTGAATTAGTCTAAAGTACACTATCCATAGCAGCTATTAAAATAGGGAAAATGAATTTTGCCAGACTAGACAATACCAGCTTCTGAAAGTGCAGTGAATAAATTACCAAATATATCAAATGTAAAAAAGTTATCAGCTCTTTTTATACAATTTACCTCTGATATTCAGAAAATGATGAAGTGGAGCTAGCACTTTTTTGAAAGGTGCACATCTGGATTGAGGCCAAGCAGTATACTCTATAACCCATATTACACCCATCAACCATACACCAGAATAAAGGGAATTAAAGGTTCTTTGAATTATACCTAAGATATACAAGGTCTTTTTCAATAGCCAGTATAACCAGTGAAGAAAAAACAGGGAAATTCTTTTTCTTTAAAATTCTAACCATATGCAAAATAAGATACTGTAGAGCGCCACCATCAAAACATTCACTGGAATTTATATTGAATTCAAACCTAGAATAATATTTCTGTGATTCAACAAGAGACTGTTGACAGATCAGCACCTCGTACGCCATAATAGACATGTCATCACCTTCAATTTCGGATTTCTTCGGGACGTGAACTGAGTTTTATTCAAGACTTTTTATTACTAGGACTTGTGTCTTTAATTCTTGGATTACTTTTGGATTTAATTCGCAATACCGTAAGTGTAAGTTCTTTTCTTTTCTTCTCATTTTTCACTTTGTATTCTAAGGAATTAAATTATTTGTTAAATTTGACAAAGCTTGTTGTCTTCACTCTTTTATGTTACTTATTTTAAGAGCATAGACTTGTAACAAGGCTAGCTCATCTTCCTAGCAGACAATTGTTATTTCACTATCTACATACTGCAGAGTACCTGTGGAAGGTGTACACGCCTCTCGTTAGTTTCAAGAACAACACAAGCTCGAAACAAAATATCCATAATATTAAGTAGTAAACAATAATAGCTTAAAAAATCACACTGTAGCGTTAAGTTAAGAAATTTGGCAAGGGCCAATTTACAAAACTATCCCCTGCCACCTTGTGCAAGTGCAATGAAATGATGTTAGTCTGGTTCCCTGCTTTCTATAATGCCTGCGTTGAACCCCGTTATAAAAAGACTGGCGAATGCTGACGCCATATTGTCAATTGATCTAATCAAATGACCGCATATTGACAAATGTATGTAATCTAACCGCGGTAAATGTATTCCTTTAATAGTTTTGTTTGTTAACGACTCAGTGCAATCTTTACTAATTCCTTCGGGTTAAACTATAGCAGTCGTTATGTTGTGTTCAAGCTTAACCAACAAATCGGTAGTATAATTATTTTTCAAAATATTTTAATAGTAGCGAAACATGAAGGAAATGGGTACACATAACACTGTTTTGTTTATATTGCACAGTTTTCAATGCGTCACCCAAACATTCCATTCTTCTATCGATTCCTTGATAAATTTTACATCGAGAGGTACGACATCCTTCATTTTCCTAAAGATTAAGAAAAATATCACCCCAACTTAAACGAGGGAACGAGAATAACAATTGATTATTTTAACATATTGCACATTTCACACTGCGTTGTCTATAAATTCTAGTTGAAATTAATTCCTTTACCAATCTTATATCGATATCGATAAATCGTTCCACGTGACACTTCAGATTTTGCCAACCTTTAGGATCGAAATACCAACCAACTTTCAAGATAGGGTGAAGGTGACGATATTTTGTCAACTATCATACATTCCGACTGCATCACGTGAAACAATTACATTGCAACTAATTCAACGAATCTTTTTTACGTCTGGATTGATACAAAGCAATAGATTATAGTCTTCCTTTACCAATGATTAGGACTAAAATATACCATGTCTCTTCTGTGAAGGGGTGGGGGTGCGTGACTGGGATTATATGGGTATACTACACATTATAGACTACAAGATCTAACAGTTCCATTTGCAATCGATTCCTTGATCGATTTTAAATGGAACAGCGGTGAAACGGTGTTTAGCTTTCCGGACCCTTTTGCTAATCACTCACATTTTGCTAGCGTATTATATGTTTGTCGATTTTATATGCATTTAGCTGTTGCTATGTGCAGATGTCCAATGTGATATCTGACATTGTATTCTAAATGTGTTGCAGCATATGGCCAAACTATGTTACAGGTTAGTTTACTGTACATGGATCTTTTGGATGTGATACACACACTTGTCATGAACAGGTTACTCTGTTGTCATGTTGATGTTCAAGAATCATTACAACAACGTTAATATGTTCTAGAGATCTTAAGCCAATTATGCCATCTGCGAGCATCAGATATGCAGTCAAAGTATCTATTGCCCTTTAGTCAACATCATAAGGAAAAGAAATAGTACTTACACCAGCAGATCTATTAATGGAACACCCTGTCAAAAGGACAAAGTGGATGCTTAAAGTACCGGGCCCTATGAACAAAAATCACAGTGGCCAGATCTAAAGCAATAACTATCATGAAAAACATTTCTGATAATTTCTGATAGGTTTGACAGTGTATCTGATGTAAAGGTGAGAGCAAGCTACCCTAAACAGCGAAACTCCTTTACTTATAAGCTGAAAGTGATACATCATCGGCGAGAAGTCTTTTCTACCACATTCTGGCAGGTGTTGCAGTGCTCATGGAAGTATACAGACGCAGCAGATTCAGTAAACAGGCTCGAGTTTGTGTCCTCGACTGACTATTGCAAAGTTAGACTGGATTTTGAATATGGAAAGTAACATTCAGAAGGCTTTAAACAATCAGTAAGCCTACCTCCTGGAATTGTCCAGAACCCATTATCGCCATAGTGAAATGTTAGATGAGGGACAATAAATAGGAATGGCAGCCCATTTTAAATTAAAGCTGAATAAAATTCATTACATTTGTCTCATGTCATACAGCCAATAAATATATACATATGAATCACATGAAAATTGTTTCAAAGCTGTGACTAATTGGCAAGTAAAGGGCATGACTAATTCGTTTAACTGGATATGTGTCTTATTTCATCTCATGTCCTTAAACGCGTGAGAAAAAGTCGAATCGAGCGAAGGGTTGTGGTCACGCTTGCACTCCTTGTTTATTTATATTACCGATAAGGGGATTTCATATTGTGAGAGATTTCGCCGTACTTTATTGATAAAACGTCAGACTCATGTGGTTCAGATAGCCCATCCTCTTCGAAGTGGGCCACCTCAGTGCTGTGATAATACCCCATCAGAGTGTCCTCAACATTCCGTTACGTTGGGAAAGAAACCTCGGATTTAATTCGTCTACATTGAAAATTATATTCTGAATTACTTTCTTTCACTTGTGTATTCCTAAAAGAACTCTGTTTTTTTTTAATAACTGCATCACACTCAGTTTCGATTGCTTCTGCTGCGCTCTTTTCTCTACAATAGGTACAGAATGATAAGATTAAGCCACACACGTAGGACAAAGAAAGCCAGGAATTCTTTACTCTCAGTGATGTATCACAAGGCTGACAAAGTTACATTAACGCACCCAACAGACGTAACAATATAAGACGACATAACAGAGCAGTGCATTCTAGCCTTCACACACAGTCTGGTTCTTTTATTGTCATTTTCATATATATTTCCATCTGTGATAATACATATTAGATACGTTCCAGTCAACATGCTCTTGGTAATAATACGGCATAATTATATATTTTTGCGCATACTTCATTCAATGACAGAAATTGAGAGAAAAGAATTATCCATCAGAATTAAAGCAATTTGTAAAAGCTATAATATTGCCGTGTCAATATTAACAAGTGTTTAAAAATTCACGACAAAAAAATCACGAAGTCTCTAAAATCATGAACTTAAAGCTGTAAGTTGTTTCTATGGCAAGTAGTGCTATTAGGTGGGAGCTATTAGAAAGCCTCCCGATTGGTGCGTTTCTAAAATAACCAACCCAAAAGAAGTAAATAGAATACGCACCAACTTTTGGCAGAAAATGAGGCACTTTTCTCCATGATTGCTGTTGTTAACATTTCTTTTCTCAGTCTGTATTTCCTTGTATGGTCAATAAAATGGTTTTCAGTTATAATAATAATAATAACAGTGTTTGTTTGTAATACAGGCCACCAGCCCATGACACATATCTATTGATCATGTGGTATAAAAAGATGTCATAGTACGTAACAAAAGAACATCGTATCTATTGGAAGTATATACATGAAAGTAATCATTACTAGATTTTTCGAATTGGGGGAGATACAAGTATATACTAGACATTAATCACACAGACGAATTTAAGGGTAACCCTAAAACTTGCATGGAGCAAGTTTTGTGATCTTGGTTTAAAGTCTTATGTCGGAGTCGTGGTTAATAAAACGGTTTCTCTAATCTTTAAGGCTTTTATAGTAAACATTGCTAAATTAGTCATCAGAATTTTTACATGTATCATTTCGTATAAAAGACCTAAATTTTATAGAGTTGGGTTTTTATGTACAAAGGTGGGTAAATATTTACTACGTATTTCTCCATATAGAGGACAGACAGTAATAAAGTCGATTTTCGATGATAACGTTACAAATTTGACACAGTCTGTCATCAAAGCAAATACTTTCATATCTTCCCGTATAACCTCTGTATAAAAGAACAAGAAATGCGCATAAGAAACGTAAGTTTATTCTGGAAATATATTGAGTAATTTCTATCTTAGGAAGTTTAAAAATCCTGATTCAATTTCGTCACGTGCTCAAAATAGAGATTATTTCATTTGAAGTACAGTATTTGTCAGATTTATCTTTCACTATTTACGCAGGGGAAATAACTCTTACAATACGTACACTCTAATAGTAAAGGGATGATGTTTCCTTACGCACCAATCATACTGACAACATACATACATACATATGTACGTACGTACATACATACATACATACATACATACATACATACATACATACATATTGTATACATTACTCTAATTTCCTACAAATTAGGGGTCATTGATTGCTATATGATTATAGTGACAAGAATGGATACCCAGGATACTCAGGGTACCCAGGAATGAGATAGTGATATACCGTGCGCTTCTCAATTAGAACGCTGTATTCTTGCAGAAGTAAGAGAAAATTATGGCAAATTAGACAAGCAGTCATTCAAGCGAGAGATATCGAGTAGTCTTGACGCAACGCCCCTTCGCCATATTCGTAGTTCTTTACATGATATAGGTAGGCTCAGCTATCCAAGTTAACCTTTTGGTCGACTGGTGGAGAGGACATCGCGTTCTGATGGTACTCCAGTGAAAGAAAAAATAACAGACGACATAAATGCAATATTTCATTTTCTAGAGGATGATGGTAAGACAAACGAAGTAAAGGCATGTATGTCTAGGTATGCAAAAAGCAAGCCGAGTAGAACAGACAGTTTGAGTTGCTTAAAGAATCTGAGAGAAACTGGTCAGTCGAGTGAGTTGGATCAATCAAAAGGCAATACATCAACAGGCGATTGTGGAATTAATAGTCACGATGAGTTGAAACCAACATTCCCATATTGCAATATGACAAATTTATTGATCTGAAACAATTTGTAAAGGATGAACTACACGTCATTTGTGCAATTATTATGGAATAAATGAAGAGAATGGGGAAGGACATCGTTCGTTTGGATGAGATACTACAAAGTAAGGTTGAGAAAATTAAAAGACTCGAATCGAGCATTGACAAGGCAAGGGAGTCTGAACTGCGTTAGGAATCTGACATACATACAATGGCAGATGTAATAAAGAGCCAGGCAATGGTAATCGAAAAGCAACAAGCTGTAAACAAGAAACAAATTTAGACAATAAGTGCACAGATTCGTGGAATTCAGTTCCAACTTACAAACTTTATATAGTTGTCTTGCTCTTATGCAGATATGACCAGATCTTCTTGCCCATCTTCGAATACATCAAGTAGACCAAATACAGTTCCGAATACAAGTGTAATTGATAGCCGTCGTCTAGACTCCCGTAGCAGGATTTTGTCAGATCAACAAGAAAATAGAAATACCGGCTTCAGCGAGTCCAGTCTACCAACAGATTAGATTCATACTGTAGGTTTGATGCAATCTCCAGTAGCACAAACCCCAAGCACTACAGCACCCACTGTAATATATGGAGCAGATAAAGGAAGAACATGTGAAAAGAAAATTGCTGAGAAAAAAATCAAACTATTAAAAATCAATTATCGGATAGTAGGAATTCCAGTAGTGAAAGGGGTAGGATTAGCGACAATGGGAATTAGCATTACAGAGACCCTTGGGTCCGATTAGCGACAAGGGAAATTTAACATGGAGAAAAATCGTGGGTCCGATTAGCGACAAGGGAAATTAACATGGAGAAAAAAATATCGTGGGTCTGTCTAGCGACAAGGGAAATTTAACATGGAGAAAAAAAAATCGTGGGTCCGATTAGCGACAAGGGAAAATTAACATGGAGAAAAAAAAATCTTGGGTCTGATTAGCGTCAAGGGAAATTAACATGGGATTTTTTTTTTTTTTTAAAAAAAGGGTAGGCAATTATAAAGGCTATCTCTTTTCGAGATATATGGCTGGCCCTGAAAAGGGCCTTTGGGTTTTTCTTCTTCTTCTTTTAACTTCTTAACTTCTTCCACCATCCTCTTATTTTGTCCATCATTCCTTTCTTCTTTTCTGTTTCCGGCAGCCAGTCCGGGTGGCCCATGGCCCGGAACTTCTCTTGGATTTTCATCCAGTTTGTGTTCAGTTTTTCGAATTCATCCCTTTTTTTTCTATTTTCTTCTTCTTTTCTTTCATTGGACCACTTTTCTTTGATCATCTTGACCTCTTTGGTCAGCACATTCCTCATTAGTTCTTCAGCTTTCTTAAGTTTTTCTAACCCCCACTTTGCGAAACACCAATCTGTCCATTCTACAACGTCTTCTAAAAAGCACCTTGCACTTGTCACATGATCTATTGCTTCTTTTAACTTACCCACTTTGACATACGGTGGGTTAATTAAACCTCTGATTCTCTTCTCCTCATCCTCTATCATTTCTTTCACGATGTTTACGGCTAAGTGCAGGCTGTTTACTTGTCTTGAGACGAAGTCTTTTGTCACTTCATACCTCCATTCCTGTTCAACCCTTTCTGCTACACTCAATCCATCTACCATCCAATACCAACTTCCCATAAGATCGTTGTATAAAGCTGAAGCTGCTGGCATCTTCTTGTTTGCTTATTCCGTAGAATGAGCTCCAATGGCCAACACTGTTAGTTTTATACTGAAAGTGCGGACGTGATGGAAAACATCCCCTAAAAAACATAAAATTGATCTTACCTAGATCATGACCCAACAACGCGCGGACGTGAAGGAAAACATCCCCCTACTTTTTGCATTTCATATAATATAACCCCAACTATACTCTTCACATACTCTAAGAAACCCATAATCTACTATCCTCACCAACCTACTTTATCACTTACAAACACAAACACACAATCACACAAACACATACCCTCACATTTTTTAAAAAAAGAGTTAGTGTTTATATTCACACTACTCTACCTACACACATTGGCAAATCGATCGTTATTTCTTTTCTAGAGTATTGGGTAGCCCTGAAAAGGGCTGTTTTGTTTGGAACTTCATGGACACCTGGTTAATGGTGGCACCTTCCAGGCCTGGCGCCACATACACATCTTATCCCCCAGTTACTTTTTACCTTTTGGGGGGAGAGAGCAGAGGCAGGATATGTCGCTTCAGAATCCCAATTTTCGCTCTCTGGGATTTTGAAATTTCTTCTCTCGTTTTCCTCCTCTTCTTTGTTTCTTATTTCCTCTTTATATCTTCTTTCTTCTTCTTCTTTATATCTTCTCTCCTCCTCTTGTTTGTTTCTTCTTTCCTCCTCTCTTATTCTTCCCTCCTCGACAATGGCTTCCGCGGCCAGTTCATTTAATATGCGCCTGGCATATTCCAGATGCACATGAAGCTCCAACAGTTTCTCCAGTCTCGTGTTCATTTTTGGTGTTGATCAATCAACAAGGGTAGCTGGACTGCCGAACGAGTTTCAATTTATAGTGAAAGCGCGGACATGAAGGAAAACATCCCCTAATAACATGAAATTGATCTTACCTAGATCATGACCAAAAAACAAGAACGCGCGGACCTAAAAGAAACACTCACTCACTTTTTTATGCTACCCATTACTATTTTAAAATTTTTTTATAAATCACTTCAATAGACTATCCACATACCCAAGGCAATCCAATCTAACTCCAAATATACACCTCAAACACCAAAAAAAGACATCATTTTAATCTACTATCCATACCAACTTACTTAAGCACTTACTAACACTAACACACAAACACATACCCTCACATTTTTTTGAAAAAGAGTTAGTGTTTATTTTCACACTACTCTACCTACACATTGGCAAATTGATGGTTATTTCTTTTCTAGAGTATTGGGGTAGCCCTGAAAAGGGCTGTTTTTTTGTTTGGCTATGGCATTCTTTTTTAGTTTCTAAGAATGCGATGTCCTCTGAGGATAGACTTTCTGGCGATAGGTCTGCTTCTTCGGAAAGAGAAGTAGAACTCTTTGGTGTCGATACGACAATCGACAAAGCCTCTGTCAGGTTCAGGTTGCTGCTGCTGTTGCTGTTGTTGCTGCTGTTGCTGCTGTCTCTGAAGTCTGTACTTCTCTGTCCATTCTTCTTTCTCCCTGTTCATTTCTTCTCTGAAGAGCTCTTCTATCAGGTCTTCAGTGATTTTTAACATTCTTACATTCTCTATTTCTTCTGGCTTCGGTATCAGACTGTGTCTGACCCTATGCAAATTCACGTAGGCTTCGTTGAGCTTAGCTAGTTTGGAGCACATCTTCTTAGGAGGATGAGTCGACAATGGATGGTTAGACTGGGAACAAACCGGTTCTTAAAGTTAAAGCGCGGACGTGAAGGAAAACATCCCCCACACGGTTTTTCGAGCCGTAACGTTCATTGAGTGTCATGAGAGGGATAGTAAGAAATGAAAGAGCATCAATTCAACATTCTTATAGCTAAACAAACCACAAAGGCATTTTTTTCAAAACACAACATTTTTTATTCAAAAATCACTTAACACTAAACAACAACATTTCTAACATTTTTTAACAATAATCCAACACTATAACATCAAACATTTTTTTCTAATCACAAACATTTTTTTTCTCAATTCACAATCTACTTAGAACAGGGCTGACAACGTTGTGAATGAAATTGTGATTTCCACTGTTGGAAATCATTAGGCCATTGATGGACACTACGTTTCCTAGCTTGAGACAAAAGATAAGCATAATGGTCACAAAACCATCGATCTACTTTCACATCGTTTCTAGCAGAAGAACGAGGATCGAAATGAGTCACTAAATGTTCTAAGGAATAGCCCAGGCTGCGATGATGCAGAAAATACACACAGTACTGTCCACACACCAAGGAATCTGTGCCTTGTAATTTCACGTTATTGAATCGGGTGGTTTGAGCATTTCTTCTCATAAAGTCGATGATATCGTCTTCCAAAGGGGGCAATCCGTACGAATCGAAATATTCCACACATCCTTCTTGAGGAAAGTAGACGGCTACCCAGTGGGTTCCTGGGAGATGACTGTCGTCCGTGTTGATCACGTAAGCTTGATGGTCTTTAGGTTTGCGATGAGGGAGTTCATCTTTAGCACAGACGACGGGATTCCAAGAAGCCGTATACGAACTGTGGTTCAAAAGGTAATAAAGTTCCCAGGTATCCATTTGTGTTTGTTTTCTTCTTCTTCACAGGTAATAATAAGTCGTCAATTCGATCCTGACTTTTTGCTTGAAAATGTCTGACGAATAAACGGTTATTCGTTCTGTTTCCTCACTCTGATTCAGGAGAGCTTCGATACGATGGATCTCTTGAGTGGTTAATGGTGGACAAGAATGTTCACGCAAATCTTTATACCACTGGTGCAACACGTCTTTGTTCGAGATGAGACTCCAAGCTTCGTCCAGATACTCGTCCAATTTTTCTTCTTGACTCAACATTAGGCATTTATCGTGTTGAATTTGACTGGGATGATCGTTTTGACATCCATAGCAATTTTTCTTGATCAATTCCGTCATTTTGTCGACCAAGTGTTTGGCAAAACAGGAGACTAAATGGGCTTCTTGTTCTGGCCATCTCGACTTCATCATGATATCTTCTTCGTCTTTGTCTTGAGATTCTTCTCCTTCCACGGTCTCCTTACATTCCATCTCCAAAGTTTCTTCACTAGGTAAAGAGGGATAACAGTCTTCCATGGCTTTCTAATAATCTAGAATGACTTCTCTCAAACTGTTGATTTCTATGGTATTATCGAATTCTGCATACAGGATGACGTTCACTGTCGCTGGCAGAGAATTTGCAAACTGAAGTTCCACACGAATCTGGCCAGATTTTATAGGGTGGAAATGTCCCTCGTCGCTGCCTTGGTCTGGAGTGAAATCGAAAGCCCACAAAGCATAGCCTCCGTCATAATCGTCGTACTCAATGCCGTGACTGGTGTTGGTTCCTAACTGGCCGGTGGCTTCGTACAGGGACAAGTACGATCTCAAGTAATTTTTGTTGGCAAAGTCAGGTTCGAAAGGTCGGGTACACAAGGTCTTGCCATCGCGACTGACTTCGATTTTCTTCACGTTGAAGTGTTGAAAGTTGAAAGGATTTTCTTTGATGGCTCCGTTGAAGGCTGAATTCAGGACCATACCAAGGATTAAACGCTTGGGTAACTGTCCTTGGAACAGATGATCTTCGATCATGGATTGCTGTCCAGCAGGAATGGTGAACGTTTTCACTTCCACACGTCGTATGGGATACTTGGCGGTTGTTCTGCTCAACGTTTGACTGATGTCGTTACCTACTTTGGGTAACACTTCTACGCGTCGTACGTAGAGTTTGGCTTCTTGGATTATGCTTTTAGGAGCCTTAGCAAGATCAGCAGCCTGCAAATGGAAAGTGGCATTGACCCCGTTGAGCAAATATTTCTCTTGCAACCACATGTCCAAATGCAAACGATCCATCAGTTCTAAACTCTTTTTACCTAGGATTTTGTTTTCTCTTGCCTCAAAGCCTTCATTGCTTGTATCTATTGTGTCGAACTTGTCCGGTGTGTCATCTACCCACAGCACACAGGCATTGAGATGACTTGTCTTGGCATCTGTTCCGTACGTCAAGAGATTTTCCAGGTAGGCACGGTAAGGGTAAGTATCCATGCTGCTGCTGACCAGTTTGTTATTCAAGTACAAATCCACTGAGCTGAACAAGGAATGCATGAAATTGTTGACGGGAGCTATATCGTCATCGTCTTCTACTCCTTTATCATCTTTTTTTAGAACTTGGACTTTTAAGTACAAGTAACTGCTATTCAGATCGATGTAATCTTCGGGCTGTCCTTTGATTTCAAACTCGATGGGAGCGGAATCGGTCAATGAGGAGACGGGATGAAATTCCACCCATTGGGATTCTTGCATGGTCATCATGGTGGGGGGCATGGCAAACAGATCCAGTTCCGTCTTGGAACAAGTGCAAGACTCTCGGTGCATCATTTTGTTCTGTGTTTCAATAATCGAAAACGTCTAAGTCTCGAACGGTTCTTCTTTTCTTGGCCTTTCTAGCTTGAAGTCTGGTGAAAGGGTGTTTTCTTATTCGTCGTCTCTTTCTGCCTTGTCCTTGCTGAATGCCAGACTCGGTAGCGTGCAGGGCATTTATAGGTGTGTCTCGTCGACCCAAAATGTCTTTGCCCGTTTGCAGCAAGACATTTTCGCCTGCCCTCATGAAGGCTTCTTTAGGGTTTTGTTTGTCGATGATGACATTTTGGAGAAATTCTTTGCCTTGCGTCAGTGCCGCATCTTTCAAGGCGTGCAATCCGCGTGTCACCATCGGTTTCAACACCGGGGCCACCGAACGAAAGGCCGATTTTAACATGTCTCCTAAACCGTGTCCTCGTTGTCGAGCCACCCCTTGGTACACTGGATACATGACTTACTTACGAGTCGTGAGAGAACCGTTTTCGAAAATGGAGTTTCACCGTGACTTTTCCTTTGGTGAATGAAATATTTTGTCCCAAATCTCCTTTTATAGTAATGTTGACCGTGTCCAAATACGACTTGCTGACAGGTAAATAGTGAGGATGGACAAATTCGCGGTGGACGTGATAAGTGTTTCCACCTTCCTCGTCAGCGTTTGTGGCAGAATCCACTTTGAAAGGAATGACACGCAGTAACGGCACGGAGGTGTGTCCCACCACGTTGTATTCCACCACATCGGAGTACAGGAAGATCAAATTCAGTCCTTGGTTCAGTTCTACCGGGAAACGAAAATACTTGGCAAAAGAGTCGTTGTCATAAATGACTGGTAATTCGGGGGATTTTTTTTGTTCTCCTATCTTCCTCATCTCCATGTCACCGCCCAATATGTCAAACAATTCAGGACAAAATAAGAAAGACATGAATTTTTTGGACCCCTCAGAAAATTTCATCAGAAAGCGACGAGCTATTTTGTGGTATTCCAGGGTGACACTTTTTTGGACATTCCCCAAAGCTTTATGGAACACGCCATTAAACTTGGAGGCTATGGCGCTGACCAAATGATGACCACTGAAATAATAGCCTGGGAGAATGGACAAGTTGTAGGTCCACGTTTTAGTTTTGTCATCATAGGTTTTATTGCTATATGTGCCAATCTTATCCAACTCATCTTGCAATTGTTTGTCATGAACTTCTACCTTAAAATAATTTTGATTGGGAATGACATTGTGGACTTGGGTTGGGTGAATCATTTCCACTAAAGCCACTTCCCAATGGGCTTCGTGATCTAAGGGGATGGCTTGAGGTAATTTGGCCGTGTAACAGCACAACGTGTTGTTGGGAAACACCTCCATGGAACTGTCACTGGGTAAGGTTAAGTAAAATTGATTTTGGTGACTCATAATTCCAGAGTTCTGTGGCTGTCCGAGGGAATATTAATGGATGTCAGAGGTGTGTCTCCGCCCAAAATGGGGTTCTGGTTGTGGTTGTTGTTGGAGTGGTGACTGGCACTGGCACTGGACACAACGTTCCCGTTCGAGGAGAATTTCAGGGAGGGATTGGGAAGCAGGTAACCGATGCAACTGCTCAATAAAATGGTCCACAATTGTTTGTCTCCTTGTTGCAAACTCAAATTGGCAATGGCTGCCCCGATGACACAATACACCACGAAGATTTGGCAGAAAAAGACGATTTGCGTTTTAGGCACACGTTCTCCGCACCACACCCACAAGGGTTGTTTTTGTAAATCTTGCACAGAAGAACTAGGGGAAGAAGGAGTGGTCGACGTAGCTGCGTCTGATGTGTGAAAGGGCATGATGGTCACTTCTTCTTTTTATAGTCGATGACTTGCGAAGCGTCGATCCAAGAATCGAAACTGGGGGGATATCCTTTCCAACGTACTTTGACTTCTTTGACACGTCGTTTGCCCACTTTACGGGTTCTGCGTTCGAGAATGCTTTCGATGTCGTACACGTCGTCTTCTTTTTTGGTGACACGTTGTAACTCGGGCAAATAAAACGTTCCTTTGAGCACTTCTCCGTTCATGTCTTCCAATTTATAGACGGCAGGATGACGGCCATGCACTCGTCCAGTGACGCGAAACAATTCGGTCGTCCAGTTAGGTAAGTAACCTTTGTCGAAAGTGCGTTTGGTTTTGCCAATGCGCACCCAATCTCCTACGGTCAACTCTCCACTTTTCTTGGGGACAGCCCTCGTCGGGGACGTACCAAACAGACGCTCAAACACCAGCACTTCGTTCTCGGGAGTCACGTCTTGCGGGGCACGTCCGATGCTTCGATGGTAAGATTGGTTGTACGCTTGCACCAGGTGCGGTAAGATGTCGATGTACTTCAGAGTGTGGTGATGCCTAAAATATTTCCACATGCGTTCTTTCAAAGTACGTTGAAAACGTTCCACGATGCTGGCTTTGGTTTCGGGATTCTCGGTGGTAAAAAAATGAATGTCACGTTTCTTTAATTCTTTTTGGAAAGCTTGGTTCAGAAATTCGGTGCCTTTGTCCGTTTGCCATCGAAGAGGGTGACGACCGCTTTGTTTCAACACCCGTTGCAGGGCTCGCACTAACTCGCTGCTCGATTTGGAAGTCAAGGGCACGACCCAGGCAAATTTGGAAAAGACGTCGATGACACAAAACAAATATTTGTAGCCACGATTGTAGCTGGCCAAATGAGAGACATCGGCTAAATCGGCTTGCCATTGATGATCGATGCCTTCCACTCGGGTGCGACTTCTGGCAAACTTGCGTCGAATGGGTTTGTGTAAAGTGTAGGTAGCTTGTTCTTGTAACCATCGTTGCACTTGAGGTAAACGGAGACTTTTCAGTCGCGTTTTGGCAGCACGATACAATTTTTGAACTCCTGCGTAACCTGCAGGATGCGAGGGATCGTAGTAAATGCTGGCTAAGACTTTTTCCATTTTTTTGTGTTGGTTGGTGTGTTAATAAGGCACCCACTCTTGGAAGAGGCTACTCTTTTTCTCTTGGGGTATTTTCTTGGATTGCAAGGCTTTGCGTGTGCGGCCAGCAATAGGTGTCGAAGAGGAGGAGGATGTCTGAGCAGGGGATATCGGTTCTTGTTTCACTTCTGTCTTCACTTCTGTCTTCACTTTCTTTTTCTCTTGTGATGAAGAAGGGGTGGCCATCATCTTTTTAATCCATCCAATTCTGGAGGTAGGTGGTGTTGTTAACTTGCGTACTTTTTCTGGTGGAGTTTGAAACCCTTCTTCTTCTTCTTCTTTTCCTTTTTCTGTCTTGACCACTGGTACCGGTACTGGTACTGGTGATGGTGTTGGACTTTTCATCAAGGTCTTAAAATATTTCAAAGTGGGTAGAGCTGTTTCGTCTAAAGCTTTCTGGTGAAAGAGTTGCAGTCGTTGCAAGAGTTGACCGTACTTTTGCGATTTTTCTGTTTCGGACAAATCTTGGCGATCCATCAAGGACTGCAATTCGTGTTGTAACTGGGACATCTCGCTCAAATTGGGATTGGGAGGTAAATGCGGGGTGCGTTGTTCTTGCCAACGATGATATTCCATCCATCGTTTGTAAGGCACTAAAGCTAGTTTTCGTCCTTCCATGGGGTTGTCAGGGGTCGATTCTGAGATCTTGGGACTTCCGAAGGCCTTTTTATCTTGCTCCCACCAGTCCTCCCAACATGGTTCCCAAGACTCCTTTCAGTATGGGGCCTAACAAGAGAGGTAAAATGCCTCCACGTTGGACCAACATCTTCTTTTTTTGACGAATGCGAATTTTCTTTTGAACCATTTTCCGAAGAACGTGACGATGTTTGCCTAAGCATTGTTTCTGATGTTTGGACAAAGGGATCGTGCCTTTCAAAACGTTCAAACAACATTCGCACACGGTATCGATGACCTCTTTGGAGGCCGTTTGAATGAGTTTTTTTCGTAGGGGTGGAGAAGCTTTGGACAGGACAGATAACAGGTCCCCATGTTTGGCTAAACGTGGTGGCAGTCCTTTCCTTTTCTTTCCTTGGGGTTTTCTGGAGGGTGACATCTTTGAGTCTTTAGGAGCACCTAAAAACACTGATACCCTACTCGGTCACAGGCCTTTTTAATACTGGAACGCGTCGCCACTGATTGTCTTTACGTCGTATCAGTTTGAGGACAGGCATGACACGTCGTGCAGGGGTACGTAACGGACTAAATCGAGCCAGTTTTTGCTTGGACAAATCCAGTAAACTTTGTAACATGCCCGATCTTTCATGGACTTTGATTTTGGGAGAAGGTACTTTGTGAGCAGCAGCCACTGCCGCTAAATGGGAGGGTCCTGCCACTGGGGAAGTTCTTTTGGGGGTCATCAACGGAGAAGTTCTTGGTGTGATCAACGTCTCCAAGTACTCTTCAGTTCCTGGTGACATCAACGGAGAAGTGGATAAACGTGAGGCTGCCGGAGACACAGTCACCGCTGTGGCATGTCGTGGTTTGCGAGTGTAAGGTTGCGTCCTGGCCGAAGTGCCTCTCTTGCGACTAGTTTTCTTCTGTGGACTTTTCTTTTTCTGGGGGCTTTTTCTCTGTTTCTTTTTCTGGGGGCTTCTTTTCTTTTTCCGGGGTGGTGGTGTCTGGTAAGAGGAGGGTCCTGCCACTGGAGAAGTTATTCTTCTTGGGGACCTGGTCTTTTTCTTTTTCTTCTTGGGGCTTCGTTGGACTTTTGTCTTGGGGAGAACTTTGGGGGCATTAGGATCCCATCTTAAGAGTGAGCGAATGATGACCCCTCCTAGAGTACCGCTCCCTCCAGGTTTCAAAATGATTTGTTTTTTGGTTTGAGTGTCGATGCGGGGATCGGCCAGTTGGACCAAAGCGACTTTGTTTCGATCGAAAAAGCGTTTGGTTTGATGAGGAATCTGAATGATTCCTTGGAGTAATTGACGTGCCGTCACCGTGAACCATCGTAAGACTTCTTTGAGACTAGCTTCTAAGACACGAGCTCGTGTTTGTGGATCTTTTTCTCGACTGATGCCATACAAGGCACGAATCAATTTGACGGGAAGATGCGACTGAAGGGACGTCATGTTCGCACTGTGTGAGACAGACAAAAAAGGGTCTGAGGTTTTTATAGATTTTTTTTTCATGGGGAGTGAAATGAAGTCGAGGACGGAGACGTGTACAGGACAGGCCCTCCGTCTTGGCACCAGTGGTGAAACAAGTGGGTACGAAATCGCAAATCCTCGGGAGTCGTAGGTTTCAAATCGACGAGTAAATAGGCGTGTGGCGTTTGAGTGGCATCGTCGTACGCCTGAGTCAGCCAAGGCGTTCCTAACTGTTTCGCTAAGACTTGCACTTGCGATTTATCTCGAGGGCTTTTAAACAAGACCACGTAATGCGCATTGAGACTGATGGTGCGATGGGCTTTACTTTGTTGAAACAAATTTTGGGTGATGTAAACGACACTGGCATTAAGGTGATGCCCTTTGCGCGTGAACCACAATTTAATTTCTTCTTCGTCTTCTCCTAACATGTCGTCGAAAATGACCAAATGGGTTTGACGGGAGTCAGAGACGATGCCGTCGTCTTCTTTAGGAATGCCTTCCACAAACACGATGGAATCGCCTTGACTTTCTCGCAAGAGGCTGTACGCCGATTGCCACTCTTTGTAACACCACACGATCCGTTGAGGGGGTCGATCGATCAAATGATGTTTATGTTCGATCAAACGTTTGACGAATTCGGTTTTGCCAGAACCGCTAGGTCCAGCAATGAGCATGTTAAAGGGATGGCGAAGATACAAAGCCTCCCAACTGGCACGATCTAAGTGTTCGTCGATGACTTTGACAGTAGAGGAAGAGGGAGCAGAGACAGCAGAGGTAGCCATGGTGTGAGAAATGTCACTTGTGACACGAAAAACAAACAAGACAAGAGTTTATATACTTTTTCAGAACACGTTTATTGAATGTTTCAAATATGAACACGAAAGACAAAAATACATACAACCCAAATAGTGATGTACAGGAATATAAAACACAGCAAAGCGATCAAAGTGGAATATAAACAAGTGTCTGTACAACATGTTTTGGGTAACCAAGATGTCCTAGGGACAGTGTGTAATGTTCTTACAGTCTCTACATGAGGTATTGTCACAGAAGTGTCCTCCCGGAATGACCTTTCAGGAATGTCCATGACAGTCCTGTCCTGAAGCGAGTGGTTGTTCTCGGTGACGGGTTCTTCTGGCACCGTCACTAACACAGGTTGAAAAGTAACTTTTTTCCTTGAACAACTCTTGTGCATACTGGGCCACTTCTTGGGTCCAAGCCTCAAAACCCCCCTTTTTCCAGTCACGAACATCTGTCCAATGAGGGTGTAAGTCACAAGCTACACACACATCGTCATACACGTCTTGGGTAGCTAAAAGTTGACGAATCTTATTTTCCTGTTGAGGTCGAGAAGTATCCAGATGAAACCGCAAGGCTTTGAGCAAAAGGAGTTTTTCGTGACCATTTAAGGCCATGGAGGTGGTAAGTACTGATCGTAAAGAGTCCACAAAGAATCGGCTGGTAAACGAAATCCCAGAAAACAAGTCACTAAGACACACACCACTTGTCGTCCCAAATTGAATGGAGAAAGTTCTTGTAATAATCGATGGTAATGATCCACGGTTTGAATATGGTCATTGAGTTCCTTCCACGGAATCTGTTGGATTACATACGACATAAGCCGTGGCATAGCTGCCTGTTTTTATAGTCTCTTTGTTTTGAAAAGAATACACGTACTTTCTAGCCAGTGATGTTCGTTTTCCAGTGGGTAATGTAAATCTTGCATACTGTAACCGAAACTTCAGAGTTCGATTAGAAGTTTCCTCTTCCGCTAAGTAGATTCCACGGAAAATATGTTGGTAATCCTTTACCTCGTCTTCCTCAATGGGTTGCTCTAGGTGAATCTCGAAGTAACCAAAATGATCAACACGTGAATCATCGGGTACCTGGAAGTATTGAACAAGGTCTGACCATTGAAACAATTTCTGACGAATCAGTTCTCTTATACCCTTCAGGTACCAGTGGTTCAAACACCGGTGACGTAACGGATGCAATTGTTCTTTACGTTTCACTTGTATTTTGACCAGCTCTCGGTAAATGCGTTCTCTCAACTCCACAGGCAAAGCACGAATGTTCTCTAGCAAAGTATCCATGAATAGGTCATACTAAATCCTCTTTGGTCTGACACAAGAAATGTACTCTTTGCACAAACATGGTTTCACTTCAGTGTCGAATTTAAATCGTTGAGTCACTAATCTACACATTACAATTCGTTCAGAAGTTTCCTCTTTCACTAAGTTGACATTGTGTTCAAGATGTTGGTAATTCGTTAACTCTTCCTCTGGAATTCGATGCAGTACGTTTACAATGATGTAACTACAATCGTCCATACCAAACCAATCCTTTTTAAAACTAGAGGATCGTTGATCAATGTCTGTCCGATGGAACACTTTCAATTGAATCAATCCTTGTATAGCCTTCAGGTACCAGTGGTTCAAACACCGGTGACGTAACGGATGCAATTGTTCTTTACGTTTCACTTGTATTTTGACCAGTTCTCGATAAATGCGTTCTCTTAACTCCACAGGCAAAGCACGAATGTTCTCTTGTAAAGTATCCATGAACAGATTATTATGGTAAGAAGTTACTTCAATGTCTCGGTCCCACTAAGGGTAAGTAATGACAATTCGGTGACCATCGAGCATGTTCTACGTAGGCCGAATCTTGCGGTTCCCAGTGGTGAAGTGACACACCGCAACTGAAGCACTTGACTTTATCTCCTTCGCCCAAGTAGAAAAATCCGGCTCTGGCTAATTCTTCGGGGGTCGGTCCTCCCAGATAATTAGGCCATTTTCCTTTGAACGATTGAAGACGATTTTCAAAGTCGCAGTATTCCGACAAACGCACAGGGAACGAATATTCGTCTTTCACATGTTCGTTTCGATGAGGGTTGAGTGACATGGGCAGGAGTTTGTTCAGGGCTGGATGACATCCGTAGGGGGGTAGACGTGAAGATGAACATTCCCCTTTAAAACGAAACCCAGTAAAATGTCCAAGAGGACGAGCGGCATCGCTTTCGCATCCCACAGGTTTGACACGCACAGCATCACTTTCCATGATAGGGGTAGGGACACTAAAGTTCCCATGATGCTTTACGGCATCGCTCAGGTCACAAGGTACAGCATCGTATCCATCGCAAGGCTCACAATCGCACTCATCTGCAAACTCCGTTACGCAATTACAATGGTAACCACATGGACAATCGCAGTTTCCTTCCGGACATTTTCCGTCGCAATGCATGGGTCTTATCCATCCAATGTTAGTCACACTAGAGGAAGATACAACTTTTTTACAATCCCCAAACTGGAACGATGCCTCTTTCAAAGTATTCATCTTGTTCGCTCGGTCTTGGTAGTCACAATGAACTATCGATCTTGCCTAGGCTTCCTTTTTTATATACAGACTAATACCGACGTGTCCATACGGTAAGGTGAAATGATTGGGAAGTCGCACTCGCTTCTGGTATAC
This sequence comes from Sinohyriopsis cumingii, assembly GCA_028554795.2. Lineage (NCBI taxonomy): Eukaryota > Metazoa > Mollusca > Bivalvia > Unionida > Unionidae > Sinohyriopsis > Sinohyriopsis cumingii. The sequence goes on from JAPYKE020000101.1 coordinate 5,068,653, forward strand.
GATTTGATAGACTTTTTCCAGGGGTCGACTGACGATGTGGTGAGTGGGTAAACGTACAATCTTGTTCGGTTGGTGAGTGGTCACTTTAAAGTTTCCATCCTCTCCCGATTGCAAGGCTTCTTTCAATACCCCAAAGTTGACCACTCGACTGGTACGATAATTCAGAGTCAGTCCTTTCACTTTGCACGTCGTGTGCACTTCTCCTTGTGGGTCCCGGTATTCGTAGCCGTAATTTTTAGGACCACCACTGACGAAACTTAGAATCTTGTCGTCAGGATGCTCGTCTGTCCAGGCTCCTAAACGGTCTCCTTCGATGTCAGGGTGATGTTGAATCGGGTGATGGATGTAAATGCAACTGTCCGTGTCAAAGTACAGGACGCGTTCTTCTAACAGTTCTAAAGCTTCGTACAATTTTAAGCGAGCATGGGCTGTCACGTAAGCCGCAATGATGACATTTCCAAAAGGGTCGTCTTGTACAAAGTCCAGATCTTCTTCGTAATTGACCAAGATCAAATCCTCACGAACGACGTCCACGTGTTTCATGTATTTGGTTTTGTCGTGAATCATTTGGAAGTAGCGGGAAGGTTCTGTCAAATATTCCGTCTTGGGTAAACACGGTCGTTGTGCCATTTTACCCCACAAGCAATTTAACATCACTTTGGCAAACGATCGCCTGCCTTCGTTTTTCTCGATGTGGTCTAAAGTGATGCCTTCTTGTTCGTAGTATTTCTCTTTGAATTGTATTTGGTCTTCGGGAGTGTGACACCAGGAAGGATAGCCGCTGGCTTCTTGTTTCAGTTTCAAAAAGGCATCCACGTAGTCTGCGAAAATGCCTTTCTGAGTAGGGTCACCCTTGTGGTATTGTTGTGTCTTGGGAAAGTGGCAAATTTCGTACACTTCTAACAGTTGGTATCCCATGTCCAGAGCTTTGAACAATTCTACGCTGACCCAGGTTCCCGTCAAGGCCCGTTCTTCCTGGCTGTGCTGACAAGGTTGGTCTTGGTTGCACGTTTCGGCACAAGTACGGCACAAGGGAAACATCAGTTTGCCTTGACAATGGTGAGGTAAGACGGGATGGTATAGGTTCGTGGGAGGCAAAACTTTACACTTGATCAAGCCTTCGTATTGTCGAATGTTTTTCAGGTCGATGTGTTCCGTCAGCAATTGCGGGTGCCCTACAGGAAAGCGACAATATTTGCACACGTAGGGATACAGCGAACACACGTCCAAGTATTTGATTTCTTCTCCTTTCTCTTCGTCGGCTTGGTACAGCAAACAGGTGGCATTGGTCCTTCCTCCGTACAAACTATCCCTCGGGTTTAGGGGGTCCATCAGCTTGTAACTTTCCACGGCACGTTTAAACTCAGGATCGGTTTTCATACGGTGATCGTATTCGTGTTCCCACATTTCCACCACTTGGTATCCTTCCTGTTCCAACTTTAGGCGCCGCTGACAAGTGTCCTGGTACAAGTCTTCCATGGTTCGTTGCAAAAACTGATTTTTAGTGCCACGGTCAGGGTAACAGACGGGACATCCGTGAAATAAGCAACCGTTAAACTCGTACACGATCTTGGGGTTTTCTAAGTCCCAACCATCGACCGAATACCTTCCGATGGTCTTTTCGCCCCCTCCGTTGCGGGCATGCTGAATCCACTTGTCTTCCTTGTCGCACAAGTAATGTAACCAACGTAGGGCTTTGACCGAGTATTAACGTTTGACAAAGTGGGTCGTTTGAGGACTGATGACAGCCACGGTGTTTTCAGGCATGAATCGTTGTCGATACACTAAGGAGCACGCTTTGGCAATGGTGCAAGCTTCTTTCAAAGGATCGACCCCTCCGTGTTCCATGAACAGTTCTCGAAATTTTCCACAGCAACGCCGTAAAATGTCCACGTCGGAACGACAATACTTTAGCATTTCTTCCTGAAAGTCGAAAGGGTCCGAGGCGTGAGCCTGGTACCAAGCGTAGAAAGCTTCTCGTTGTTCGGTACGCATGTTGTCGGGGTCGTAATAGTGAGCCTCAGGTAAATGGGGTAGAACAGCGTGTTGATTGGCTTCCGTATTGAAAAAGTGTGGAAAGTACCCTTTAGCCATTTCTGTCATTCCAAACGTTTTAGGCATTCGACTCAAAGGCATGGCCAAGTAACTCATCAAATCTTTAAACTGTACTTGTCCCACTTGCATGAAAATGATTTTGGCTCCGTTCAAAGTCACTTTAGGACGCTCGGTGCCTTGTTCCGTATAGTACCTCAAAAGAAACTGTCCATCGTATCCGGAGAAATTGTGAGCCATCACTGTGGCATGACGATGACAATCTCCGTAACGTTCGATGTCCTCTTGGCTCCACGTCTTGTCGACGGGGTCTAAGACCCATTGGGCAAAATCGGCTAGCGTGTTAGGTCCTCGAAAGATTTTTTCACGCCCTCCGGGAATCTTGCTGCAGTAAGGGCAATGTCTGAAGATAGGTTCTTGAATGCACTTCTCGCACGCTCGATGAGCCACGCAGAAATTAGGAATGTGAATGCCGGTCTCTTGCATGCATTCGAAATCGAAAAAGATGAAATTGCCTTTTTTATTCTTGTGACCGTCCTCTTTCTCTGGTGGGGGTTGGTATTTTTGCACGTAACATTGGTGTTCCAAGTCCACGATGTGGTGACAAATGTGACATTTTTTCTTTCCTCGACATATGTGTGCCTTGGTATTATTGGTACGTAGGCCTTGTCTACACGTAGGGCACAATCTCAGGAGTTGACAAGCACATTTCTTCTGTGAACCTTGTGTCTTCAGATGTTGTTGGTAACAGGTAGGGCTGACAAACGTGCGCAGACAAGTTGAACAAGGCACTGGTTCTTCGCTCAGACAGGGTGAAGAGGCCAAACATCCTGAGCATTTCGATCCACAATGTTTGTGTTGCTCTCGATTATTATAACCATAGTCACATTTCTCACAATAATAAACATATCCCAGGAATCCAGTGATACTGGTAATGGTATCGAAATGTTCATCGTGATGATAGACATGAATGTATTTTCCGTCCTTAAAATGTTGGCCTCGAAACAACAGAGGTCCGCGCATTTCTTGAGGGTGCACTTTCAAGGTGTAGCGTGGAGCTAGGACATCTTGCAATTTTTGCATCTCAGGAATGCCACAGGGTGTGTCTTTGGACAGGCCAGCTTGTTGCAACAGGAGTTCTGCTTCATTTCGTTGTTTGGCTCGATCGGATCGTTGAATAGTTTTCCAGGTTCTTTTCCATTCTACCGTGTCGTTCTTGTTGGCATAGGTTCGTCCCACCACGATGGCACGGGCTAAACACATCTGGTCTTGAGGGTTGTGAATTTGGACGAGGCTCTTTTTGGTACTGCGAAGTTCGTTCACCAATAAGACCTTATTGCGTTGTCCAGTCCCTTGAGGAAGAGAGACGTGGGCCATTTTCAGTGTGGCTTTACCATCAGTGATGTCAAACTGGTCATTAGATTGTTGTACGTGTTGAATCTTGTCCATGATTTTGGAAGGGGTTAGTTCTGCGGGTCTGCTAAACTCGATCCAAACAGGGGATTTCAAACCGTCGTGATCTATGGATAGTGTCAAGCGATCGTCTTCTTTGGGTTGACATTGTCGCTTAAGTGAAGTGAGCAAAGAATCCCACATCTCGGTGATGAACCCTTCTGCTTTCTCCAAGGGTACGTCGGACTTGAAATCTTTAAACTTCACCGTGTAGGTGTAAGCCGTGGTTCTAAATTTTCTAGAGGAGCGCTTTTCCGTCTCTCGAATGGAATAGTATTTTTCAGGGTTGACTAAGGGTGACGAACTTGGTTTAGAGGGTTCGGATTCTGGTTCACTCATGTCCTCTTCAAAATCACTAGCATGAATTTGTGCCAAGATTTCAGCCCTGGTACGAGGCGATAGATCACGTTTCTGCCTCTTACTTTCTTCTTCTTTCTTCTCGAATGAATGGGATCGTTTCATCTTGAGTGAAAAACGTCAAATGACTCAAGTTCAAACACCATAGACTAATTTATAGTCATAGCAGACCAGCGTATATAAAAGGGTGTGTGTCTTGTCCTTTCACTATTCATTTCACTCTCAAGCCGAGCACAACGATGGAAGAGACTAACCAGATGGAACGTTTCGTCAGAGCTTTGCGAGGGGTCATTAGAAAATTCTCTTCAGACCAGCCTACGGACTACTCTCCTTCCTTTCGAGATAAAAGTCAGGATACTTGCTATATCTGTCAGAAGAAAGGGCATTGGTCTTCAGAATGTCCAGACCGTCAAAAAAGAACAAAAACAGGGACTAAAAAAGACAAAAGTCAAGATACCTGTTATTATTGTAAAGAAAAAGGACATTGGTCTCCAGATTGCCCAAAAAAGAAACAAGAGGAGTCAGAAGAAAAGAAGGATTCTTCAGAAGAAGAGAGGGATTCTACTGAGGAAGAAAGAAGACAGGTGAAGAAAAAGAAACAGGAGAAAAAAAGAAGAAGGGAAGAAAGTGAGGAGGAGGAAGAAGATGAGGAAAAGAGTGTGACGGTGAAAAAATTCAAAAAACAGAGAGACTAAAAAAAGGAGAAAGAAGAAGTCAATGAACTTTTAATTAAAGTGTTCTGTGGTGAATTGTGAATTGGATTGTAAAAAATGGAGAAAAGAATAAATTAGGTATAAAAAGGTAAGTGTCTTTGAGTTATGATTTTAAAATAAGAACGTACACTCACGCACTCATACACAAACACGTACTATAAGGGTAAAATGGGTGGGTTTTTTTTTTTGAGTTATTGGCAAATTGAAATTGTATTTCTTTTCGAGAAATGTGAGTGGCCCTGAAAAGGGCCTTTTTATTTTGATGTAGGGGTGAGTTTAAGCAATCAACTTTAACTGCCTTAAGCCTTTGCCACGGCCAAGGCCTACTTCTGGACTGCGTAATGTTGATGATGATTGGGTTGAAATCACTAAGGGTGGTACGGTAGGCTTAGTCACAGGGTTGACGTGTTTAGCTCGGGAAGGTCGTATTCTCTTCGGTCGTGATAAAGAAGTCTGATACATTTGTTTCAGACTTCTTAACTCCGCTAAAATGTCCAACAGTACCGTGACCGTTTGATTTTCACCCTCTTGTTTCTTTGCTGCTACTTCTTCTTGCTGTTGCTGCTGTTGTTTTTTTCTTACCTCTTCTTCTTGCTGCTGTTGCTGTAGGAGAAAAACTTGTTCGGTTTCCTTTTGTCGTTGTATAAATTTCTCCAATTCTTCTTTCTGTCTCTGTCTAAAATTTTCCACTTGCGGTAATGAAGAAGGTAACACAGGTTCCGGAACAAATTCTTGCGAGGAGAGAAAATCCACAAAATCCCAATTCACCTCTTCTGAAAGTAAGTCCGGGTTCCCTTGGGCGGTCTCCCCTGCTGGTGCACCCCACTGGATCGTTTTCTGAGTTTCCGTCATGTTGAATCACTGTCGCATAGATTGACTGCACACAAGCGCTAGCGAATCTATATTGACTACGTGACGTCACAGACTGCTCTCTTCGGATTGGATGCGGGCTGACTGAATTCTGTAACGCGTGTTCGGATTGGTGAATGAACTCAATCCGTTTCAATCCTTTCTGTCCCTATAAATAAGCGCAGTTCACTGCATTGATTCACCTATTCTCGGAGCCTCAACATGTGGACCGACGTTGAATCTTCAACCCTTGTGTCAACAATGATGTTCAGGACGGACATGCTCATGTATGTCCGATCCAAGTGGACCGTTGTCCACAGGACCAGCAGCAGCCTGTGGATAAGAAGAGTTTATATAGAGAGACAAGGTTGCCTCAAGAGGACTCTGATGTATGGCCCTGCTGTAAGACGAAGTTTGAGGACAAGAAGATGTCGCAAATGCCCTTTATGTTAAGGGCATATTAACATAAACCAAAGGCCCTTTTCAGGGCCAGCCATATATCTCGAAAAGAGATAGCCTTTATAATTGCCTACCCTTTTTTTAAAAAAAAAATAAAATCCCATGTTAATTTCCCTTGACGCTAATCAGACCCAAGATATTATTTTCTCCATGTTAATTTTCCCTTGTCGCTAATCGGACCCACGATTTTTTTTTTCTCCATGTTAAATTTCCCTTGTCGCTAGACAGACCCACGATATTTTTTTCTCCATGTTAATTTCCCTTGTCGCTAATCGGACCCACGATTTTTCTCCATGTTAAATTTCCCTTGTCGCTAATCGGACCCAAGGGTCTCTGTAATGCTAATTCCCATTGTCGCTAATCCTACCCCTTTCACTACTAATTCCCCACTAAAAATGACGTGAATGATATGAATAATAATTCGAAACTAATCCAGGTATGAATCAGCAATATGACTTTCAGTGGAGCGAAGAGGAACACGAAAAGAAAATCTTTGTTATTATCTCGAACTAAAGCAGACTATGGCCTAGGAGAGCTAAATCATGTAATATGCATACATGCTTACAATCAGGAGCAAACATCACAAATATTAGGATTCTTAAAAAGTGGTCAAATATGAACGGAAAAATTTATACCGTTCGTGTTACTGTTCCGGACAATCTGCTTACGAAAACTTTACAGCAGGGGTTTTTGCCTGAATTTGTATTAGCTAGAGAATGGTAAGATATATAAATGATCCCGTGCCCCTAAATTGCACGTGGAGAAGCTTTTGTTTACTTTTTAAGTCACTAATCTAAACATAATGACTTGGCATGCAAAGAGTATTATGACAGGAACGCCCTTACTTCAACAAGAGCATTGACTACATCCAGAGCAACTGCAATTTTTTCAAAGCATTGACAGAGAATTTACTGCATTTTCGAAACCGAATAATATAATTCATACGTGTCATAGGGAAAGAAAACGTATCTCCGGATTTGGAGGAATTGCAATTCTCTATCGGAATTCAATACCTGTTTGTCCTGTGAATAACATCGGAAACGACAGATCTATTGCAGTTGAAATTAGACTGAGCTCTATCAGATTGTTTTTGTTCTGTGTGTGGTTTCTTTCCACAAATACCTCCTTAGATAATTATAAAGAAATAATGGAAACTGTGGAATGCCTTTATGATGAAAATAATCAAAAAGGTTTTGTGATTATTTGTGGTGTTTTATTGCGGAGCTATCAAAAACAGCGATTCCGAAAAGTACAAATGGTGAAGATTCCATCCTACATCCCTTTCTTAAAAATAAGCATATAATGTCAACATGTGATATTTCCCCTTCTGAATACCATATTGCTCATCTGACGGCAGATCTCTTAACGTAACATATGGGCAAAGCTATTGTTGGAGAGGGTAACACAGTATCTCTTAACGTAACATATGGGCAAAACTACAAGCTGCAAGAATAATTTTAGGTCTTGATCAGCGCTCATCTACAAAGACATCAATTAGCAGTCTTGGACTGTGGTCAGTTGAGGGATATGTAGATAACATCATGCGTGAACACCCTATATTCTGTCCGAAAACAGTCTGGAGGAGGAATATTGAAACGTCAGTTCACTGCTGCGAAGAATCATTGTGGAGATCTAAACTTGAAATGAGACCTGAACTTTTTCATTATGCAAGTGTCCATACTAATCTTCAACCACTTGTTATCTAGAAGTTTGGTAAATGTTTTTTCTAATAACACTTAGACCTTCGCTAACAATGCCTATTTAACTGTGTTTTCAATTTCAACAGAAAATTAATATAACTGTAAACTCTGCATAAGACTGACTACAGACAGAGACAAGCATATGTTACTATCCTGCCAATCCCTAGAAGATGAACGTAATACTACGTTTGAAAAAATAATAGATGCAATAGACACTCTGGACTCACACTGGCTTTTATGTCAGAACAATGACTCATTACTTCATATCCTTCATATCCTTTTGGGCAAGAGAGTGTACATCTTTGATTCTATGGATATTCAATCATGGCAGGCATTCATGTGTTCGGTGGCTGAAGGAATAGACACAATGTACATAAGATAAAATGAACCTGAAAACGATAACTGATATAATGGTTGTTCAGTATTGTCACATAATAAGGCAAGAAATAATCTGGTTTCGATTTAGAACGATTTGATCATTTTCTTCGTATATGTGTACAACGTTGCCTAGGGTGGATGATTGTTTTTCTAGGTAAACAACTGAACTAGCATGTATCTCGTCGTAGATCGCTTGCGGTTAGAGTTACTAAAAGCACGGTAAGCACGTGTATTTTACCCTGACTAATACTCTCCTGTGGATTTAAGGCAAGTTCCGTTTCTAACTGACACACTGGTCGATGGATCTTGTCAAGAAGTAAGCCAGTTGAAAGGTTCAAGTTGCCAGCACACCAAAATTATATTTAGCATTGTATTTTGTTCATCATAATGTTAAACCATGCTATCAATAAAGTTGTAAGTAGCATAGTGGGATACCTTAGCGTCAATGGAAATCCCAGTCAAAAAGGTCGTGGGAACGTTTAGCCTCAAGACTTTTCAGACCCCTCTGGGAACGTTTAGCGTCAAGGGAAATTGAACATGGGGGATATTGGCACTGTATAGCATCAAGGTGAAAGAGGAGTTGTTGTATAGGGTAGCGGGTAAGTTCAGCTAGTTCATAAACTATACCCATAAAACAGAGCTTGGCGGGGCGGCACTTAGAACTTCTTTACAGACAGAGACATAGACATGGGACACATACATAGATTGATGAACATCAATCTGTCACACAAAAAACTATACAACCGACTAAACAAATTTAGACAAGAAAACAAATCTTTTCGAGGCATATGAGTGGTCCTGAAAATGGCCTTTTTATTTTTATTTTATTTTGGGTTAACATCGTTCCATTCACACAGAAGGCATAGCATATGTCTTCTTCTCTTTCTCAAACTTCTTCTGACGTCTGGACCATAGATGAGAACTCTCTTCAGACACCCTTGTCTCTCCACGTAGATTTTTCTTTTCCAAACGCTCTCATCGGTGATCCGGATGATAGTCCATGAGGATTTGACATGGGTAAGTCTGTACGGAACAGCATTGACGATACGAGAGTAGATGATTCAACGTTAATCAACATCTTGTGACGAGAACAGGTGAGGGGAATGAAATGAACCGCGGTTATTTATAGTGGAAGAGCGGATAGAAATGGAGATTTTTCACTAATCCAAAAAGGCGTTACAAAATTCAGCCAGTGTGTCTTCCGAAGGGAGCTGCGACTTCAAATTACCTATATAGATGCGCTAGCGTCTGTGCGCAGTGAATTGATGCAGCAGAGTTGTCAAACATGACGGAAACTAAGAAGACAATGAATTGGGGTGCATCGGCAGTGTAGACGAGAAGCGATGGTAAAGTAGCGGTTACCAAAGTCAACACAGTCTTACTTTCAGAAGATACCGATTTTAATTGGGATTTAGCTGATTTTTTTTTTCTTCTTCGCAAGAATTTGTTCCTGTACCAGCAACTTCTCTGCCTTCTCCTTCTTTACCACACGTCGAGGATTTTAAACAGAGACGGAAAAGAAGAATTGGAGAATTTTTTACATCAGCAGAAAGAATTAGAAGAAGCTTTTCTCCTTCAACAGCAACAACGAGAAGAAGAAGAGACAATAAGAAAACGACAGGAAAAAGAAGCAGCAGCAGAGAAAAAATATCTATGAGAGAAGGACGACAGTGAAAGTCAAACAGTGACGGTGCTCCTTGATATTTTGGCAGAGTTAAGGAATCTGAAACAAATGCATCAGACTTCTTTTTTACAACCCAAGAGAAAAAGATCTTCCCATGCCTAACAGCCTAATCCATTTGCTACACCTGAGATACCACGCCTAGTGATTTATACGAAATCATTGACAGGAGCAAGTCCAGAAGTAGGCCTTGGCTGTGGCAAAGTCTTAAGGCAGCTAAAGCTGATTACGTCCCGTTCTTGAGTTGTTGGGTTTTTTTTAAACAAATACCCAACGATCCTTTTCAGGTAAACTCACCTCTCTCGAAAACAGCATTCATTTTGCCAAAATCAATTAAAACGTAAATGTGTGTCCTTATTCTAAAAAAGGAAAACCAAGAGACACTTACATTTTCTATCTGGTCTATTTTGGTACCAATTTTGCAATCCACTTCACAGCACAACACTTTAAAATATTCATAGATTTCTTCTCTTGTTTTTCTCACTGTTTTTTTTAAAATAATTTATTCACTTTCACGTGTTTTTCCTTCTCTTCTTCCTCGTTTTCGTCTCGTCTTCTTTTCTTCTCTTTTTTCTCTTTCTGATCGCGTCCGAGTTCTTCCTTTGGGAAGGGTACTTCTTCTTCTTGTTCTGATCCCCTCTCTTCATCTTGCACCTGTTGTCATTTTATAGCATTCTGAAAACTAATGTCCTGTCTCCTGACAATGGTAACCGGTATCCTGACTTTGGTCTCTTCTGACACGTGTCTTGTCTTTTTATAGGCCTGGACACTCTGTAGCCCAATGCCATTTCGTCTTACAGATTTAGCAAATATATTGAAATTTATCTTGAAAGGAGGGGGTTTAGTCCGTCGGCTTGCCTGAAGAAAACTTTCGTATGACACCTCGCAAAGCCCAGATTACACTGGTCAACAGTGAAATCATTACTGACTTGAAAAGGCCCTAATCTGTAGTATTTTGGTGTGCCGAACACGAATATAACCGTGAAAAATTTGTATTGGCTCTCGTTTTGAAGATATTCATATACCTCATTTTCTATGTTTCACTGTGTAAATTTCTCCAGTAGGACTGCAGCAACATCCGGAATAATGATGTAACATTGCATAATACCATCATGCTCACATCATCCACAGTTGATTGCATCATTTTCTGATGCAATGCAATACTAATGCCATGCGGCTGCTGAAGTAAGTTGACGTCAGCAGTGTACTATACATGTGTAGGCCTATTATACTAATGCCAGGCGGCTGCTGAAGCTGACGTAAGCAGTGTACTATATAAAGCCCAATCAGATAGGTTCAGCATTTAAAATATTTTAGACGTTGTGCGAGACAGTTCAAGCTACTGTTACATAAAACTTATTATTTTATCCATTTACGTACAATAAAGAACAGTAATGCCTCGAAAGTGTGTTAATACCGCGGACAATTTTTGCTATATTTGTGGGGAAGTGACATTTGCCAACCAGAAGAAAAGTATCAATTCTCAAGTGAAGAAGGCATATCATCTTTACTTCGGATGCAAGGTTGGTGACCAAGACAAGCCTTGGGCTCCGCATATATGCTGTGCTACATGTACAACACAGCTTTCACAGTGGTTGAATTGCAAAAGGTCATCAATGCCGTTTGCAGTCCCAATGGTGTGGAGAGAGCCAAGCAACCACCTAAATGACTGTTACTTCTGCTTGGTTCCTCCTCTTTCCGGCGGAATAACGAAGCGAAAGAAGTCGAGAATAGTCTACCCAAACATTCCGTCTGCATTGAGACCAGTTCCACATGGTGAGGGACTTCCTATTCCAGAACCTCCAGCAGAATATTCTCTTGATTCATCTGACGAAGACAAAGGTGAGTCGACCTGTTCTTCTCCTGGTCCATCAGCATGCAGTGATCCAGATTTTCACTGTGGTGCATCATCAACCCCACACAGAATAACACAGGAAGAACTAAATGACCTGATTCGTGATTTGGACTTATCAAAGAACAAGGCAGAATTGCTAGGATCAAGACTCCAACAATGGAATCTTCTAGAAGAAGATGTCACAATTACTGCATATCGAAAGCGCCACCAGCAATTGGAGCCTTTCTTCAGAAAGGAAAGTAATCTGATATTCTGTTCCGATATTGAGGGCCTCATGAATGCTTTAAAAATCACTCATGACCCACAAGAATGGAGACTATTTGTGGACTCTTCGAAACTGAGTCTCAAGGCTGTGCTTTTGCACAATGGAAACATTCTTCCATCTATTCCAGTAGCGTATGCTGTCCACATGAAAGAGACATACGATAACTTAAGGCAGCTACTGAATTCCATTGAGTATAACAAGTACAGCTGGCACCTCTGTGGTGATTTGAAGGTAGTTGCCCTTTTAATGGGACTGCAGCAAGGATATACAAAATACATGTGTTTCTTATGCGAGTGGGATAGCCGAGCAAGGGAAATGCACTACATGAGGAAGGAATGGACTCACAGGCAGAATGTAGCCATTGGAGAGAAGAATATCCAACACCCAGCTCTGGTTGAGGCTCAGAAAATCTTGCTACCACCCCTTCACATCAAACTAGGTTTGATGAAGAACTTCGTGAAAGCCATTGACCGGACTTTGCCAGCATTCCGATACCTGCATGAAAAATTCCCTCGACTCAGCGAAGCAAAGATTAAAGAGGGAGTTTTTGTGGGTCCTCAGATTCGAGAGCTTTTCAAAGATGACCGGTTCAACAACTTGCTGGAAGGTGACGCGAAACAAGCATGGAATGCTTTTCGCCTAGTTTCTACAAACTTCCTCGGAAATGTTAGGGCAGAAAACTATAAGGAACTAGTAGAAGACATGTTGATGAAGTATAAGAAACTTGGCTGCAATATGTCTCTAAAGATTCACTTCCTTCATTCCCATTTGGATTTCTTTCCTAGCAACTGTGGTATTGTTAGTGATGAACACGGCGAACGTTTTCATCAAGATATCGCAACAATGGAACAAAGATACCAGGGAAAATGGTCCACTACAATGCTGGCTGACTACTGCTGGACACTCCTCAGAGATGCTCCCGAACAGCTGTACAAGAGACAGGCGAAGAAATCTAAGATGTAGTCAATGACTTGATTTTTTATAGGTAGGCTATTACAGTTGACCTTTTACTATTGGAATGCATTTCGTTATGTAAACATTAATTTCTTGCAGATTACAAAAAAACTAGAGCCAATTTTGCAATTTGACTGTCATATTCGTGTTCAGCACATAAAAATTGATAAGAATTGACTAATTTTATTTCAGTAACATGACTTTTGTAAAAATTTGTTGTCCAGTGTTATAAATTTTATCTGTGTGGGTTTTTTCATCGTTCTGCTCGGTTTGAGAATGAAATGATTACTGGGAGGGAAGACACTGACCCTTTATATAGGGAAGACCCTGGTTTGAGATGGATATAGATACCCATCGCATTTAAAATGAAATCATTTGACATTATGCAGTCAAGATGAAATGATCGCATCATTTCGTGGTGAAAGCAGACGACAGTAAAAGGCAGAAACGTGATTTATCAGCTCGCACAGTAGCTGTAGTCTTGGCTCAAATTCATGAGAGCGATTTCCAAGATGACATGAGTGAGTCCGAATCTACACCCAGCCAAAGTCCATCATTAACTCCTCAGAGGTACTACCACATTCGAGAGACGTAAAAGCGCTCCTATCGAAAATTTAGAACTACGGCTTACACGTACACGGTGAATTTTAAAGATTTCAGGTCCGAAATACCTTTGGAGAAAGCAGAGTGGTTCATCGAGGAGGTGTGGGATTCTTTGTCAACCACACCGAAATGGTAATGTGAAGCTAAAGAAGACGATCGCTTGAGACTTTCTATTCATCAAAACAGTTTGAAAGTCTCCCCGTTTCGATTGAGATTAACAGCTCATCCGAACTGACACCTTCATCAACAAGATTCAGCACGTGCAACAATCCAACGACAAGTTTCACATCACCGATGGAAAAGCAAACATTGATCATAACCCACGTGTCTCTTCCCCAAGGGACAGGACGCAAAAAGGTATAATTGGTGGACGAATTTCGCAGCACCAGAAAAAGTCTCGTCCGAATTAACAACCCTCAAGAAAAGATCTGTTTAGTCCGTATCATAGTCATTGGACGAACGTATGCCGACAAGAACGACACGGTAGAATGGTAAAGAGCCTGGAAAACTATTCAACAATCGGACCGAGCCAAACAACGAAGAAAAGCAGAACTCCTGTTACAGCAAGCGGAGAGAACCAAAGACACACCGTGTAGCATTCCTAACATGCAAAACTTGCAAGACGTCTTGGCTGCACGCTACACCTTGAAAGTACACCCTCAAGAAGTGCGCGGACCTCTGTTGTTTCGAGGCAAAATTTTCAAAGACGGAAAATACGTTTACGTCAGCCATCACGACGAATATTTCGATGCCATTATCAGTATCGCCGCATTCCTGGGATACGGCTATTACTGTGAAAAATATGACTATGCCTATACCAATCGAGAGCAACACAAGCATTGTGGATCGAAATGTGAGGGATAGTTGGCCTATCATGCCTGTCCAGAAGGACAAAAACGATTGTATTGCCCTGCTTGTCAGCGCACTTGTCAGTCCAACTTGTTACCAACAACTTCTGCAGAAGCACGGTTCACAGAATGAAAGTACTTGTCAACTACTGAGACTGTGCCCTACTTGTGGTCAGTGCATACGTACCAATAATGCCAAGGCTCATGTATGTTCAGGAAAGAAACAATGTTACATTTATCACCAAATCGTGGACTTGGAACACGAATGCTACATTCAAAAATGCAATTCGAAACAAGAGAAGGAAGATGACCAGAAGAAAGGGAATTTCATCTTTTTTCGATTTCAATTGCATGCAAGAGACTGGCATCCACATTCCTAATTTCTGCGTGGCTCACCGAGCGTGCGAGAAGTGCATCCAGTAGCTTATCTTTAGTTATTGCCCTCACTGCAGCAAAATTCGTGAAAAATTATTTTCGAGGACAGAGCAAATTGGCCGATTTTACCCGGTGAATGTTAGACCACATCGATGAGACGTGGAGCCAGGAGAACATAGGGCGATACTGAGGTTGTCATCACCATGCCACAGTGATGGCTCACAGCTTCTCGGGATACGATGGACAGTTTCTTTTGAGATACTATACGGAACAAAGTACTGAAAGTCCTAAAGTGACTTTGAACGCAGCCAAAGTCATTTCCATACAAGTGGACTGAGGCCAATTAAAACTTTCGATGAGTTACTTGGCTATGCCTTTGAGTCGAATGCTTAAAACGCTTGGAATGACAGAAATTACCTAAGGTTATTTCCCCACTTTTTCAATACCGAAGCAGATCAACAAGCCGTTCTACTCCATTTGCCTGAAGCTCACGACTACGACCCCGACAACGTGCGTACCGAACAACCAGAAGCTTTCTACGCTGTTTGGTACTAGACTCATACTTTGGATCCTTCGAGTTTTAGGAAGAAATGTTGAAGTATTGTCGTTCCGACGTGGACATCGAAATCGATCCTTTGAAAGAAGCCTGTACCATCGCCAAAGCGTGTTCTTAGTGTACCACCAACGATTCATGCCGGAAAACACCCTGGCTGTCATCAGCCCTCAAGCGAACAATTTTGTCCAACGTCAATATTCGGTCAACGCCCTACGCTGGCTACATTACTGCTACAAGAAAGACAAATGGATCCAGAACGTCCGCAACGGAGGATGAGAAACGACCATCGGAACGTATTCGGTGGATCCCTGAGACTTAGTTTAACGGTTGCTTATTTCACGGATGTCACCTCTGCTACCCTTAACTTGACACTATTAATCAGTGTATACAACGTACCATGGAAGATTTGTACGAGGCCACTTGTAAACGGCGTTTGAAGTTAGAACAGCAAGGATACCAAGTGGTGCAAACCAGGAAACACAAGTACGATCACCGTTTGAAAACCGATCCCATATTTAAACGCATAGTGGAAAGTTATTACAAGCTGGTGGATCCTCTGAATCCTAGGTACAGATTATACGGATGACAGACGAATGACACCTGTTTGCTGTACCACGCCTGAGAGAAAAAAGGAGAAGAAATTAAATATTTGAACGTGTGTTCGCTGTATCCTTACGTGTGCAAATATTGTTGATTTCACGCAGGTCACCAGCAATTGCTGACGGAACACATTGGCCTGGTTAACATTCGACAATACGAAGGACTGATCAATTGCAAAGTCTTGCCTCCCACCGTCTTTAACCATCCCATTTTACCTCACCATTACCAAGGAACTCTGATGTTTCTCTTGTTCCGTACTTGTGCCAAAACGTGCAGTCAAGACCAGTCTTGTCAGCACAGCCAGGAAGAACATGTCTTGAAGGCAACGTGGATCAGCGTGGAATTGTTTAAAGCTCTGAACCTGATATACCAACTGTTAGAAGTGTACGAAATTTACCACTTTCCCAAGACGGAACAGTACCACAAGGGCGACGAGACTCAGAAAGGTATTTTTGCAGACTACGTGGATGCCTTTTTGAAACTGAAACAAGACGCTAGCGGCTATCCTTCCTGGTGCCACACTCCCGACGACCAAAAGAAAGTCAAAGAAAAACACTGTGAGCAGAAAGGCATCATTTTAGACCACGTGGAGAAAAACGAAGGAAGGCTACTCTTTGCCAAAGTGATGTTAAATTGCTTGTGAGGTAAAATGGCACAACGACCGTGTTTGCCCAAGACGGAGTATTTGACAGAACCTTCCCGCTCCTTCCAGATGATTCACGACAAAACCAAATACATGAAACACGTGGACGTCGTTCGTCTTAGTCAATTACGAAGTAGAACTGGACTTTGTAGAAGCCGACGAATTTGGAAATGTCATCCTTGTGGCCTACGTGACAGCCCATGCTCGCTTGAAATTGTATAAAGTTTTAGAACTGTTCGGAGATCGCGTCCTGTACTTTGATACTGACAGTTGCATCTACATCGATCGCCTGGGTCACTGTTACCCTAAAATCGATGGAGACCATTTAGGAGCATGGACAGACGAGCACCCCGACGACAAGATTCTTAGTATGCGGTCCTAGAAATTACGGCTGTGAATACTGGGACAAACAAGGAGAAGTGCAACGGAATATAAAGGGAAATAATTAAGTCTCAATTATCGCACTAGTCGAGTGGTGAACTTTGGCGTACTGAAATAAGCCTTGCAGTCTGGACAGGATGGAAACTTTAAAGTGACCACCTACGAGCCGCACAAGATTGTATGTTTACCCACACACCAAATTGCCAGTCGGCTTTTGGAAAAATTGTATCAAACTGTGTACGAGAAGCGAGTGCGGCTTCCCAATCATATCATTTTGCCGTACGGACACGTCGATATTGGTCAGCATATAAAAAGGGGCAAAGTCCAAGACCGATAGTTCAATGTAACTACCAAGACCAAGCGAGGAAGATGAACATACATCATTCAAGTTCGGTTATTCTCAAGTGGAGTGCGACGATGTGCCTTGTGATGAGACAGATGCCGTACGCTGTGACCCCAGCGATTCAGTGCCACATCATGGGAACCTTGATATGACTACTACTACCAATACTACGTGTTAAACGTGACGGATGCGAAAGGGGTACCACTTGTTACAGAATACCTTATCACTTTGCTGGTTTTCTTTGTCAGTTTCACCCTCCACGTGAAACCGTGCAGCTACCACCCTACGGACGTTATCCAAAAATTAGCAAACTCCTGCGGATTGTACTGTACCCTCATCGTAATGATCCCATGAAAGACGAATGTTCGTTCCCTGTTTGTTTTATAGAATACTGCATCTTTGAAAGTCGATTCTAAACGTTCCAAGGAAAATGGCCTAAATATCTAGGAGAAACTACGCACGAAGAATTAGCCTAAGCCGGATTTTTCTACTTGGGCGAAGAGGATAAAGTCAAGCGCTTCATTTGCGCTGTGTCACTACAACAGTGGGATCAGAAAGATTTGGCTTACCTGGAACATGCTAGATGGTCTCCGGATAGTCACTACCTACCTTTGGTGGGACCTAGTCATTGAAGTGGCATACCATGTCGTTTAAGAAACCAGTCGTTGGACAACACAGAGGCAAGTATTTAAACCCCATTTAAAATTAATATTAAAGGATTACCAAAAAAACTGGAAGAGAAGATCTACAAGGACGTTTGGAAGGGACTTGCCAAGGAGAAATCTCAATTTGTGACTTTAAAACTTTTGTGTCAAGAAATTCACAAGAGGAAAGCAAAAAAAATAAAAAGTAAAAGAACTCGTCAGATTTTTCTGGATCAAGTCCGCGTTCTTGAGAGCATTCCGCTTTAGACCACTTACATTACAAGATTTTATTGACATTCTTGACCGTTACCCTGAATGGCAGTAGTCAGAAATTACTAGGTCCATTATTTTCCTTTTAGAGCATTTTAAATAAAATAAGGACAATTAGAAGTGACCCCACTAACGTGGGTATAAATACTGACTGACATGATCAATTTACAAGAGAACATTCGTGGTTTGCCTGTGGAGTTGAGAGAACGCATGTACCGAGTGCTGGTCAAAATACAAGTTGAAAGCAAAGAATAATTGCATCCGTCACTTCATCAATGTTTAAATCAGTGGTACCTGAATGCTATAAGAGGACTTATTCAGATTAAAGTGTTCCAGTGGTCAGACATTGTTTAACTGAACGTGGGAGAGAAGTATTGGTTTGTTGTGACTCATTCTTTTTACTACGAGGTAGACATACTGCAACGAAATCCAGAAGAACAGTTAGAGGATTGCCAAATTCGTTTACACAATGTAAACTTATTTCAAGAGGAGACTTTTAAACGGAGTGTGATGTGCAAGTTAGTGACCAAACGAATTTACATTCGCCACTGGAGTACCATATACTCTGTGTAGAAAGTACACTTATTGTCTCCGACAAAAAGGGGTATAAAAACGGGCTACCATGCCAAGATCTTTATCAGTGGTGATACAACACATTCCGTGGAAGGAAATCAGTGGGAGTGTTCAAACGGTGGAGGATTAAAAACACTTATTACATGAACTGTGTCAATCGAATTTGGTCGTCGTGTGGTGTGTGTCTTAGTGACTTCCTTTCTGGGATTTCGTTTACCAGCCGATTCCTTGTGGACTCTTTACGAACAGTACTTACTACAAATAAAACATGAAAGTGGTCCCTTTAAATATCCACGAGAGACTAGTTCTGTTAAAAGCCTTGAGTTTTCTTCTCGTTACTTCTCGAACCTCTACGGGAAAAAAAGAATAGTCAACTTTCAGGTACTGAACATATGTACGACGATGTGTGTATAGCTTGTGACGTACACCCTCACCGGACATATTTACGTGACTGGAAAAGTTGGGGTTCGAGACTTGGGCCAAGGAAGCAGACAATTATACCCAAGAGTTGTGATCTTAAATTGAAATTTCCAGTGAAAAAAGTAACTTTGTTAGTGATAATGTCAGAAGAAACTGATCCAGACACCGAGGACAACCACTCCCTTCAGGACAAGACTGTCATGGACATTCCCGAAAGACCATTCCCGGAGGACACCTATATGACTGTACCCAATGTAGAGACTGTAAGAACATTACACACTGTCCTTAGGACACCTTGGTTACCAAAAACATGTTGTACATTGACTTGGTTATATTCAACTTTGATAGTTTTGATCTGAATTATATCGTACTTAACCATTTGGCTTTTATGTATTTTTGTCTTTTGTGTTGTTCCATTTAAAAAAAATCAATAAACGTGTCCTTAAAAAGTATAAAAACGTTTGTTTTCGTGTCAAAATTGGCTTTCTCTGCACTATGGCTACGTCTGTTTTCTCTGCTCCCTCTTACTCCACTTTCAAAGTCATCGACGATCACTTAGATCGTTCTAGATGGGAGGCCTTGTATCTTCGCCATCTCTTTAACATGTTAATTGCCTGACCTAGCGGTTCAGGCAAAGCTGAATTTGTCAAACGTTTGATCGAAAATAAATATCAATTGATTGATCGTCCACCTCAACGATCGTGTGGTGTTACAAAGAGTGGCAATTGATGTACAGTCTCTTGCAAGAGAGTCAAGGCGATTCCATAGTGTTTGTTGAAGGTATTCCTGGCGAAGACGACGGGATCGTGTCTGACCCCAGTCAACCCCATTTGGTCATTTTCGACGACATGTTAGAAGCTGACGAAGAAGAAATTAAACTGGTTTACGGGCAAAGTAATGTCAGTGTCATTTACATCACTCAAAATTTGTTTTCAAGAAAGTAAAGCTCATCTCACCATGAGACCCAATGCTCATTTTGTGGTCTTGTTTAAAAGCCTTTGAGATAAATTGCAAGTGCAAGTCTTAGCCAAACAGTTAGGAACGCCTTGGCTGACTCATGCGTACGACGTCCACACGCCTATTTTCTCATGGATTTAAAACCCCGATTATTTGCGATTTCGTACCCATCTGTATCACCACTGGCGCCAAGACGAAGGACATATCGTCTACAGGTCCCCGTCGTCGACTTAACAATTTTTTTTATAAAAACCTCAGTCACTTTGGGTCTGTCTCACACAGCGTCAACATGACATCCCTTCAGGGGGCCCCGAGTATCCGAGTTGTCTAAAGCGCTCTCCGTTACGGATCACTGCCATCTCACCTCTGTCTGAGTATGTTCGAGTCTAGGATTTGGCCAATGTGGGTATGTGAGAAAGCTTGCCAGTAGTGGGTCGGTGGTTCTTCCCGGGTTTTTCCCGGGTTCTTCCTCCATCATTAATCCTGGACGCCATGCATATCCTATCGTGTGCTGACAATGGCGTTAAACCCAACAACAACAACAACAACGTTCCTTCAGTCTCATTTTCCCGTTAAATTGATTCCTGCCTTGTACGACATCTGTCGATAAAAAGATCCACAAATACGTGTTCGCGTCTTAGAATCCAGTCTCAAAGAAGTCTTAGGATGGTTTATCGGGCATCCGTCAATTACTGCAAGACTTGATTCACATTCTTCATCCAACCAAACGGTTTTTTGACAGAAACAAAGTAACCTTGACACACCTGGCCGATCTCCGCATCGACAATTAAAACAAAAAGCAAATCATTTTGAAATCTGGAGGTAGCGATTCTCGAGGAGGTGTCATCATTCGCTCTCTCTTAAAATGGGATCCTATTGCCCCAAAGTCCTCCCCAAGAAAAAAGCCACTCCCCAAAAAGCCAAACGGACCCAAAAGAAGAAAAAGAGCAATGGTGTCAAGACCAGGTCATAGCTCCAGAAAAAGAAAAGCTCACAGAAAAATAAAAATAAAACTCCTCAGAAAAGACCCAAGAAAACCTCCCAAACCTGCAAGAGAGTAACGTCAGCCATGACTTAGCCTTACATTTGCAAACCACGACCTCATGCGACGGTGACCGTGTCTCAAGTAGTCTCAGGTTCGTCCACTTCGTCTTTAGTGATGCCTGCCAGACCCAATTTGACACCCTTTCTTCCTCATTTGATGTAACAATGGAAACCCGCGTCTCCAAGAACTTCTTCAGCGGGGACACCCTTCTCCTCCTCGTTAGCTTCAGTAGCAGCTGCTCACAAAGTTCAGCCCCCTAGATCAAAGTCCAAGATAGATCGGGCATGATACAGAGTTTACGGGATTTGTCGGGATTTGTAAAGACAATCCGTGGCGGTGCATTGAAGTATAAGAAAGACTTGTGACAATTGGACAGGTCTCAGTGTTTTTGTACTCCTGAATGCCCAAAGATGTCCCCTCAAATAATTCCGCACCGTCCACATCGTCGTTCTTTAGTCCAAAAAGGAAAAAGAAGAAGAAAGGGACAGTCTATTCACGTGAAAAATGCTTAGCCAATCATTGACGTCACCCAGAAAAGACACAGTCGTCCAAAAATAAAAAGAGGAGCCACCAAAAGTGAGGATTCTTTGGCGATTTTGGAAAACATATCGTCACCTTTTTGACGAAGCGAAAGTCAAAAAAGATAAAAGGGCAAGTGCCAAGTTATCGACGTTAGTGTATTTTGTTGTGTGTCATGGAACCGACAAACAAAGATGTCACCCTCCAGAAAACATTCCTCTTCCACCCCCAAAGGAAAGAAAAGTCAAGGACTGTCTCTTCGTTTAGCCAAACATTATGACGTGTTGCCCGTCCTGTCCAAAGCCTCTCCATCCATGCGAAAATAAATCATTCAAACTGCCTCCAAAGATGTCATCGACACCGTGTGCGAATGTTGTTTGAATGTCTTGAAAGGCACGATACCTTTGTTTAAACATTGGAAAAAATGCTTAACGAAAGCACTGACACTTTCTTCGCCAAATCGTCCAAAAGAAAATGTCCATTCGTCAAAGAAAAAGATGTTAGTGCAACGCGGATGATTTTTGCCTCTGTTAGGACTTCTTACACAAACAAAAGCAGGACCTACGTTTGGACTCCTGATAAGTGTTTTACCCATGCTTCCAGGAAGATAAAAGGGACCACTGGAGTCAAAAGATCTCAGACGTTATCATTGAAATCGAATGGAAGGACGAAAACTGGTTTTAGTGACTTACAAACGATAGATGGAATACCATTGTTGGCAAGAACAACGGATCTCGCATTTGCTTCCCAATCCTCATTTGACCGAGATGTACCAGATATAACACGAATTTCCATCGTTGGTGGATCTAAGCGTTTTGTCCGAAACGGAAAAATCGCCAAGGTACGGTCAACTGTTGCAACGACTCCAACTCTTTCACCTTGAAAGCTGTTAGCGATACAGCTCAGCCGACGGAGGGGTGGGATAGTGAAAGATTTTAAGACCCTGATGAAACGTCCACCGCTACCACTACCCCCAGTGTCCAATGCAGAAATAAAAAGAAGAAGAGTTTAAATCTTCACCAGAAAAAGTACGCAAGTTAACAACACCACCAGAGAAAATACGCAAGATCACAACACCACCTACATCCAGAATTGGATGGATTAAAAAGATGATGGACAACCATTCTTCATCAGAAGACAAAAGGAAAGAAGTGAAGACAGAAGTGAAACAAGAAATAATTACCCCTGTTCAGACACTATCATCCTCGACACCTATCGCTCACCGGGCACGCAAAGCATTACAAGCCAAGAAAATGTCATACGAATAAAACGTGACATTAACACAGCCTCAGCTATCATCGCAGTGACCACTCCTTCACCGAGTTCTTCTCTGCAAGATCTAATAAAGCAACCCTTGTGGGTATGATGTGGAGAACGTGTGCCTAAAAGGAAATCGTCTTTTTCTGTCAAATCTTTGTGGTGTATTGTGTCATCGGTCCTGCCATTGCCAATCTGTGTTTGCAACAAGGAGACAAAACAATTATGAATTACTGAGCAGTTTCATCGATTACCTTCTTCCCAATCCTTCCATGAAATATTCCTCGAACGGAAACAACGGGAACCTTGCATCCACCGTCAGTCACCACTCCAACAACAACAATCACAACAACAATCCTGTTAGACACACCTCTCACTTCCAGTGACCTCTCGGACAGCAGAACTCTGGAAGTATGAACAGCAACAACCAGTTTTACTTAACGCTACCCAGTGACAGTTCCATGGAGTTGTTTTTCAATAACACTTGGTGTTGTTACACGGCCAAATTACCTCAGGCTATCCAGTTAGATCACGAGGCCTGTTGGGAAGTAGCTTTGGTGGAAATGATTTACCCTACACAAATCAAAAACATCACTGAAAACCAAAACACTTTACATGTCGAAATCCTAAATGTCCAATTGCAAGAAGAGATAAATAAAATCGGATTTTCAGGTGGCACAAAGCCAGCAAGCAATCCATCAATCAGCATCTACACGTTGAAAATTCTGTTAGGCTATTATTTTAGCGGTGAATATTTAGCGGTGAACCTTTGGTGAGCACAGTTGCTCACAGGTTCGAGGCAGCAATTGGCAAATCCCTGAACAGAGCCAAAAAAGTGTTAAGATTGAGTACCATCAAGTGGCTCGTCGCCTACTAATGAACATTTTGGATACTTACCCGTTTTCCGTCAGGTTTAATGGTAGTTTGTTTGAAATTTTAGGTGGACATCCACATATGGTAGCACAGAATCTGAACCCGAAGATCTACATTAATATGGATTTTTACAGGGCTTTTGGATCAGTGTAGAACTGAACGAAGGACCCAATTTAATTTTGTGCACTCCGATATGGTGGAGTACAACGTGGTGGGACAGACCTCCGTACCGTTACTGCGTGTCATTCCTTTCAAAGAGGATTCTACCAGGGACAATGGCCAGGAAAGTGAAAATAACTATCACGTTCACAGCGAATTTGTACATCCTTACTATTTACTCATCAGTAAGTAGTATTTCGACACCGTCGACATTACTGTAAAAGGAGATCTGGGACAAAATATTCCATTCTCCAAAGGAAACTCCACGGTGAAACTCCATTTTCGAAAACGATTGTCTCACGAGTTGTAAGTCATGTATCCAGTGTACCGAGGAGTCGCTCGACAGTAAGGACATAGTTTAGGAGATATGGTGAAATCGGCCTTTCTTTCGGTGGCCCCCGTTTTGAAATCGATTGTGACACAAGCATTGCACACCTTAAAAGATGTCGCTTTTCTCGAATTTCTCCAAAATGTCATCATCGACGAACAAAACCCTAAAGAAGCTTTTTTGAGAGCAGGTAAAACTGCCTTGTTTCAAACGGGCTAAGACATTTTGGATCGGCGAGAAACTCCTATAAAGGACCTGGACGTTGATGAGTCAGGCATTCCTGCTTCCCTGACGCCACAACAAGGACAAGGCAAAAAGAGACCACGAAGACGTCCCTCCAGAGGGCTTCACACTCATATAGCTAGAAAGACTAAGAAAAGAAGAACTGCTCTAGTCTTAGACGTTTTTGATTATTAAACAATCACAGAGACAAAATGATGCATCGAGAGCCTTGCGCCTGCTCCAAGTTGGAACTATATATGTTTTGCCATGCCACCCACCATGATGACAATGCAAGAGTCCCATTGGGTCGAATTTCATTCCTTCTCCTCTATCAAGGACTCAGGATCAGCTCCCATCGAGTTTGAAATCAAAGCACAGCCCAAAGATTACATAGATCTGAATAGCAGTTACTTGTACTTGAAAGTGTAAGTGATCGACACATCGACGGACTGTCCCGATATAAAGAACGAAAATAAAGTAGCCCCCGTCAACAATTTCATGCATTCCTTGTTCAGTGGAATGGATTTGAACTTGAATAACAAACTGGTCAGTAGCAGCATGGACACTTACCCTTACCGAGCGTACCTGGAAAATCTCTTGACCTTCGAAAACGAAGCCAAGAACACCCATCTTGATGCTTGCATGGTATTGAAACCTGACACGGCAGTCAAATTTGACTATACCGATTTGAATACAGATAAAGTACCCAACCACACTGTTGGATTCAACGCCCGACGAAACAAAATCAAAGGACCCAACAAAAATTTAGAACTGATTTAGATATGTGGTTGCAAGAGAAGTATTTGCTGAACGGACTGGATGTCCGCCTGAGAGTCAATCGTATCAGTGCCACTTTCCATTTGATATGTGGTGCTATCTATTACAAAACCATCATCCAAGAAGCCAGACTGTATGTGCGACGCGTAGAAGTGTTACCTAAAGTGGGAATTGACATAAGTCATACTTTGAGAAGAACGACTGCCAAGTATCCGATACGACGCGTAGAAGTGAAAACTTTTTACCATTCCCACTAGACGTAATTCCATTATTTAAGATCACCTTTTTCAAGGACAGTTACCCAAACGTTTGATCAATGGTATCATCAAAAATACAGCCTTCAGTGGAACCAATGAGGAAAATCCTTTTGAGTTTCAGCACTACAACATGTCCAATATCAAAGTCAGTCGCGATGGCAAAACCTTGTATACCAGGCCTTTCGAACCTGACTTTAGTGACGAGAGGAAGAATTACTTGAGATCGTACTTGTCCCTGTACGAAGCCACGGGACAGTTATGAACCAACACAAGTCACGGCATTACGTACGAGGATTATGCAGAAGGTTACACTTTGTGGGCCTTTGATTTAACTCCAGATCAAGGCAGCGACAGGGGACATTTCCACCCTATAAAATCCGGACAGATTCGTGTGGAACTTCAATTTACATAGTCAATACCCGTTAACAACACGGTGAACGTCATCCTGTATGCTGAATTCGACAAGACCATAGAAATCAACAGTTTTAGAGAAGTCATTCTAGAATATTAGAAACTATGGAAGGCTATTATCCGTCTTTGGATAGTGGAGAATCTTTGGAAATGGAATAGAAAGATACCGTGGAAACAGAACCGAAAGACAAAGACGAACAGGTCATAGTGATAACGTCAAGATGGCCAGAACAAGAACAGCATTTAGTCACCTGTTTTGCCAAGCACCTGGCAGAACAAATTATGGAATTGATCAAGAAATATTACTGTGTCAAATCATCCCAGTCAAATTGAACACGATAAATGTCTGATGCTGAGTCAAGAAGAAAAATTGGACGAGTCTGGACGAAGCTTGGAGTCTCATCTCGGAAGAAGCCGTGTTGCATCAGTGGTATAAAGACTAGCCTGTTCCTTCCGCTCCTCCACTGATGGTTCATAAGGTCCATCATATCAAAGCTCTCTTGGTTCAGAGTGTGGAGATGAATTGAAGAAACGGTTACTTGTCAGAGATTGTCAAGCAAAACGCTCGGATGGAATCGATGACTTATCATTACCAGTAGAAAGAAAAAAAACAAGAAAAACAAAATAAAACAAAAAATGGATACCTGGAAACTTTATTACATTTTTAACCACAGTTCGTACACTGCTTCTTTGAATCTTGTCGTGTGTGCAAAAGATGAACTTCCTCATCGCAAACCTCAAGACCATCGAACTTATGTCATCAACACGGGCGACAGTCATTCCCATGAACACACTGGGTAGCCGTCTACCTTTCCCGTGATGGTAGTGTGGAGTATTCTGATTCGTACGGATTGCCTCCTTATGAAGACGACATCATCGACTTTATGAGAAGAAATACCCAGACGTCACGATTCAGTAATGTGAAAGTACAAGTCACAGATTCCATTGTATGTGGACAATAGTGTGTGTATTTTCTTAATCAACGTAGTCTTGGATATTCTTTAGAAAATTTAGTGACTTATTTTGATCGTCGCTCTTCTAGAAACCATGACAAAGTAGATAGATGGTTTTCTTACCTTTATGGCTATCTCTTTACTTTAGGCAGGAAACGTAGTGTACATCAATGGCCCAATGACTTCCATCAGTGGAAGTCTAGCTTACATTAACAACGTTGTCAACCTTGTCAAAAATAGTTTGTTAATTGAAAAAGTGTTAGTTCGTTTGTTTGAAGAAAAAAAAATTGTTTGATGGTTAATTGTTGGTTGATTGTTATTTAAATAAATATCTTGTGTTTTGAAAATAAATGTGTCTGTCGTTTGTTTTCAAATTTGTGTCATGATGCATACTCTTTGACTTCTCTCTATCTCTCCCCCTCAAATCAAACTATCATAGTGTTCTGACTCTAAACATTGTAGGGATGTTTTCTGTCTCGTCCGTGCTTGAACCATATAAACCGGGGTAGTCTCCAGTCGCCCATCCGTTGTTGACTCGTCCTCCTATGAAATTGTGCTCAAGACTAGCCAAGCTGAATGAAGCTTACGTGAATTTACATCGTGTCAGGCAAAGCCTGATACCCAAAACTGAAGAGATAGAGAATGTCAAAATGTTGAACAAGACCGAAGACCTGATATAAAAGGTCTTCAGAGAGGAAATCAAGAAGGAGAAAGAAGAATGGACAAAGAAGTACAGACTTCCGAAGTAGAGAGATCAGCAGCAACAACAGCAGGAACCAGACAGAGGATGTGTCGACTGCCATCTAGACACGAAAGCGTTCTCCTCTTTCCGAAAAAGCAGGCCCTATCCTGTGGGAAAGCCTGTCGCCAGACTGGTACGCATTGTTAAACGATAAACGTTTGCCATAACTCCCCATCCACAAGAAAGAGCCCTTATCAGGGCTACCCCAATACTCTAGAAAAGACATAATAATTCAATTGCCGAATGAATGTTAGTAAGTTAAAAAATAGAAGTGTGTCTGTAAGCACTTCGTTTCTTTGTTTTATGCATATGAAACAATAGAAGTGTGTCTATAAGCATTTCGTTTCCGTAGCTTGTCAAAACATATTCTGTGTTTTTGTTTGTAGTTGGTGTTTGCAATTAAAAAAGTAAGTGAGTGTTTCTCTTTGGTCCACGCGTTCCATGTTTTTGGGGTGTTTATATGAACCTTGTGAATTTTGGTCTCCTGTGATGTTTTCCTTCACGTACGCGCTTCACAATTATAAAGGGAAGCGCTTGTCTGTCTGACTAGCCATCGTTGATTCATCAACTTGAAAAATGAGCAGACTCGCCAAGCTTCTGGAACTTCAGATGCGCACGGAGTAAGCCCGACGCCTGCAAGATGAGCTGGCCCTGTAGGCGATTGCAGAAAGTGCAAAAATAGAAGAGGAAAAGGAGAAGAGAAAAAAGAAAGACAAGGAGGAAAAGAAAAGACCTATATTACCTCACCTCATCCTGAGACAGACCAACGAAGTCAAGCCTATGGTGAGGACACCACCCCAGCGAAAAGCACCACAGCCACTACCACCACCAAGACCCGTGGTTCCCCAGACGGCAAACTGGGAAGATGAAATAAGGAGGCCACATCATCCACGAGTGTGCCAAAGTAGAAGGGAACAGGAACAAGTCTTCACTATCCCTCAAACGGAGGGGTGGGATAGTGGAGCCACTCAAGCTCCGTCTGCGCTCGCAAGAGCAACTGTGAATAGGGAGAAATATTGCAACTGGTATTGTATCTGTGGTGCCCGGCCTGGGAGGTGCCAGCATTAAGCTGGTGCATCTGAAGTTCGAGAAAACAGCCCTTTTCAGGGCTAACCAAATCTTAGAAAGAGACTATTCAAGGTGCCAATTGGTGATAATGTGGAGTAATATGATTATAAACACCCACTCCTTTCCTGTGTATGTGTGTTTGTATGAGCTAGGTTAAGTTTGTGACGAGAGTAGATATCGTGATTTTTACATCTTCACGTGTGTGGATAGTAGATTTGGGGTTTATGGATAGTATATAAAAAATCCTTTTTCTTTCCGTGTGTGGACAGTAGATTTTGGGGCTTGTGGAAAGTATATAATAGTTGTGTATTTTTTCTTCTTTCCGTGTGTAGATAGTAGATTTTGGAGTTTGTGGATAGTATAAAATATTTTCTTCCTCCCGTGTGTAGATAGTATACTTTGGCGTTTGTATGAGTTCACGTACGTTTGTGATGATAGTAGATAATATGTAAAGTGAATGTAGCGGATGTTTCTCTTTACGTCCATGCTTGACAAATATAAAGTCAAGCGTGCGTCATTCGCGCCATTTTACACGGAATACTAAAAGAAAATGGCTTCTAATACAATTATACAATTGATAAAATGAAGACGTTGCAGGAAGTCGTGGACATTTTGGGGATGATAGAAGAGATGCTGCTTAAACTGAATGAGGATCACTATTATTCCCCATAGAGTCAAGATGGAAATAAACAATTTGAGACAGTCTAAAGAAATAATATGGTGAGTGATGAAACAAGAATAAAAGGAGAAGGAGGATGAAGAGAAAAGAAGAATAATGAGAGCATAGAACGAAACAATAGAAAAGAAGAAGAAAATGAGAAGAGGAAGAAAGAGGAGGAGAAAAAGAATGAGAAGATAAAAAGTGCAGGACAGAAAATACTCATATGCCTCCAAAAGATTTGCTTTCTTGCCTAAACGTTTCTTTAGTCAGTTGTATATTTCTTTGTATGATAGATTGATGTTCATCAATCTATGTATGTATCCTGTGTATATGCCTCTATCTATAAAGAAGTTATATGTCCTGCCCCACCAAGCGATGTTTTATTGGTATAGTTTATGAACTAGCTGAACTTACCCTCCACCAACTACCCGCTGTACTAGCTGAACTTACCCGCCACCAGCTACCCGCTGAACTATCTGAACTTACCACCACAAGCTTCCCACTACGCGCTGATCTAGCTAAACATACCCGCCACCCTCTAAACGTCATCTGCTGAACTAGCTGAACTTACCCGCCACCAGCTACCCCCTACCCGCTGAACTAGCTGAACTTAACCACCACCCCTTGCCGCTAAACGTTACCGGGAGGGGGGGGGAGTTTGAATAGTCTTGACGCTAAACGTTCCCACGACCTTTTTGACTGGATCGCCATTGATGCTAAGGAATCCCACTATACTACTATTGAAACATTTTTTAATCTGATGACCGTGAACACATAATTTCAAGTGCACTCATCAAAGTGTGACTTCCCGGATGTGCACAAAAATTGCTGAATGCTGAAATACCAGACCTAATTCCAAATCTGGGTTCTGACAAAAAATGGTGGTCAGCACATCCATCTAAGTTTTAGTCTGCTCTTCATATTCATTTGCAGGAATACATCCTTAACAGTGTACTGCAAATATGCACGAATACCTTATATATTTCTCAGTTCTCAGTAAAAACTAGTTGCTTTACGTGGCAGGAGTTATCTATTTGCCTCCATACTGATTTTAAATTAAGTTTAAACAGGTTAAACAAAATATTGACACGCCTTTATTTTAAAACAGCTGATCATCAAATCTGTGAAGAACTGTAAATTCGAGATGGTTCAATGGTTGTGACTACTCTTGTTTTTCATTAAGTAATCAAGAAACTCTAAAATAGTTCAAATTATACAAGTTACAATTCTAAAATGGTGCAGAAAGATTTATTCCAAATATTATATCACAGTGAAAACGTAGTGCAATGCAGTTTCGGGTTAATTGGATTGGCGTCATGTAAAATCAATGATCGTCCATATAAAGCGACGAGAAGCATTTGTATCCGAAATGCAATCATCTGATGTTAGATAAAATGCAATCATCTGATGTTAGACAAAATGCAATCATCTGATCTTAGACAAAATGCAATCATCTGATCTTAGACAAAATGTAAACACTAAACAAAACAAAGTTGCTCGGAAAATAGAGAAAATATAACATGTGAGGAATGCATTGTGAACGAAGAAAAGATAAAAACAGAGCTGTAAACATATTGAAGAATTACAAATCAGAAGATATTTTAAACATTTCACACAGTCTTTTAATGTACAGATAGTCAAACGACCTTGTCGCACATCTCAAAACAAAAATGTATAAACAAAATGATTTCGAATTCGACTTTTTTAACATCGGCGATGAAGTAAAATCCCACTTCGTCAATAGTTCGTTCACCAATATAAAAAGGAGACATAAAAACTTCAAAAATCAATCAACTGAGATCAAAACAACTTCAAAAATCAATCAACTGAGATCAAAACAATGCAAGTAGAAAATACTTTGAAAGCAAACCGCTATCCAAATACTTTCCATAAGTATTGATTCAAATGTGAAAATAAACTATCTAATTAACGTTGACAATAATTAGTAAGTAAAATCTTTGAATTATCTGTCTTTCTGCGTAAACTATCCGCATAATATATTTTAACAAAACTTGATGATCTTATCGTTACAAAACAAAACATACAGGCTTAGAGATTATTTTTTTTAATGGAATGTCATTAAGGTAAAATACGCAACATAAATCAAATCATTAATCATTACTTTTATATATATATATATATATATATATATATATATATATATATATATATATATATATATATATATATATATATATATATATATATATAAATTTAACTCATATATGTTTTGACTTTCTGTCGGACCCTCCTGAAGCAAGTAAAGCAGACATATATATGTGGAGAACAGTTCTCACACACTGTGTGATGTCTGCATGGGAGAAACAGCACGTTGCGCTCGTGCTCCCCACACTCCGTGCACATCACCTGGCGCTTCAGTTTATCGTTTTCTTGTACGATTGGCATAGCTGAACCTGTAAAGAAAAATACACACTTAATCGTGTTTTATACATATTTTGTGTGTTTAACTTTTTGAGCATGTCGATAGATTCTATTTTAGGTAAAGTTAAGTTTTAATTTCACTCTGAATAATAAACATGTTTACAAGTTTGAGGAAATGTCTAATCAGATAATTAAGTCAGGTGGGTGAGTATTTCAAATTAAGTGGGGATAAGTAGTGAAATTTGTCATGTTGGGTTGAATTGCAACTTAATGTCGTAATAGAGAAGTGTGTGTCTGTGTGTGTGTGTGTGTGTGTGTGTGTGTGTGTGTGTGTAGAGAGAGAGAGAGAGAGAAATGTGCATTTATGTCATTCCTGATTCCTAATTACTATTTCCTGTTTTGTTCATATTTCATGTTCAGTCAGTAGATGTATTTAATGCTTTGTTTGGATTGTGTTTGAGAGGGACTATTTATTTAAACTATTGGAATTTAAATGTGCTCATACGACTATCTGGACTAGGGTTACATCTTGGGATTACCGTTGTTATGCTTATTTAATTCCTGTTGTTTGATGGCTTTCTCAATGATTGTATATATATATATATATATATATATATATATATATATATATATATATATATATATATATATATATATATATATGTCGGTTTTTTGTAAATGCAGTAACAAAACGAGGAAAAAGAGAGAGACAGAGTCAGAAAAAGACAGGGAGAGAAGATAGGCAAATGCAAATGGATAAAGAAGAGATGTTCAAACTGGCACGTGGAAAATACACCACGATTCCGCGTCCGCCTCGGAAGCGGGAGGTCATGGGTTCGAACCCCGGCCGAGTCATACCAAAGACTTACAAAAATGGTACTAACAGCTGCCTCGCTAGGCGCTCAGCATTAAAAGGTTAGTGTTATGACTGGTCGGCCTGGTGTCAGAATAATGTGACTGGGTGGGACATCATGCTACATGTCTGCGGCATGATGCCCCAGTGCTAGACATCACTATAAACTGCCACAATGCAGACATTATAGCGATATGACTGATTTTTTTTTAAAGCTACCTTAAAAATCCTAATCACACACACACACACACACACCCCACGACTCACTTTACACAAAGTTCAGTTTTAGATGTTACCAGAACTATTAGGTTAATATCCCCTTTAAAAGAAAAAGTAGATACTCATTTTCCTCATTTGGAAGAAGAAAAAAACCCTAAATATTTTAAATGACCAAGAGAACATGGGACTCTTTTATTACAAAGTGTACTTACTGACAAAGCTCGTGAAGTATACACTTCAATGTCAGTACAACAGAGTGCTGATTATGATGTAGTTAAGGAATGAATCTTGAAGGGTTATGACATGGTACCTGATACGTATCGACAAATGCTTAGGAACAGTAAAATAGAAACTGAAAGACACATTTTAAATTTACAAAATAAAATCTACAATTTTTTGAAGAGCTCAAGAATTGCGTACACTGTGACTAGATACCTATATTGATGAGCATAAGGTCGAAAATTTAGTCAATTCTGTTGTACAGCTGACAATTATTCCTTGACTCACAAAGTTTCTTATATCAGTAAGTCTTTCGTTCAGCAGTTGTTGGGGTTTTTTTGGTGGTAGAAACCCATTTCAGTCTCATACGAGCACTTCCAAATCTCAATCTGACACAACATTAAGGAATAAACCTTATGATAAGACTGGTCAGAATTCTTTATCTTAAGTGCACATATTGCAAGAAAAAAGGTCATGTTATGTCTGATTGCATACATTGAAAAATAAAGAACAGAATCAAGACAGAGCTATTCCAAATGCTCTTATTTCTAAGAAGTTAATGACATTGTCACGTATTGAAAGTGATACGTTTGTGGGTCAAGCAAACCCCAGTCTGATTTTATTATGGAGAATTATGAACCATTCATGTCGAAATATTCTGTATCATTTATTAGTGATTCTGCCAATCATATCCGTATTAAAATTGAAGGGACACAGGAGCTTCTCAGAGTCTTTAAATATCAGGTACTTTGCCTTTTTCTGAGAAGACTTCTTCTAATGTAAGTGTTCTAATTCTGGGAGTAGAGTGCGGCTTTGTTAATGTTCCTCTCAATTATGTGAATTTGTCATCAGAATTAGTCTCAGGACCCGTGACTGTTGGAACAGCATTTACTTTACCCAGCGATGGTATTCGTTTATTACTAGGCAATGACCTAGCTGTAGTTAAGGTTTTAGGTAATCCACTTGCAAAGGACAGGCCTTGTTTAGATCAGAAAGTCGATCCTATTGAAAATAAAATCCTTGATTTATACCCATCTTGTGCAGTTCCTAGAACTACGGAGTATAAAGCTGTTGAGAATGATGTTGATAAGGAAATTACTCCTTAAGCTGACACGTTTACTGGACAGGCTTTTGAATAGCTTACTTTTACTCTTCATATTGATTAATCAAGAGGTATTAATCACAGTGATCCTCTTTTTAACTACTCATTTTCTTTATTCTAATCAGGTGACAAAAGACAACTACTCACTGTCGAAGAGGAACATGATTCTGAAATTTCCTGTTTGTTTCAGATGCCATTAGCCAAATTGAAGCCGCACAAGTACCTGTTTGTTATGTTGTTAAACATGGGTTCCTTATGAAAAAAGGAGACCACCTGAGATATCTGCTGGTGAAATGTGGTCAGTGAGCTATCAAATTGTTGTTTCTTAGTCGTATAGACAGGACATTCTTAGTCAAACCCATGAAAGTTCTTTCGCTGGCCATTTAGGGATCAATAAAACGCATCAAAAGATCTTGAATCATTTTTATTTCACCGAAAATCAAAACGTTTGTAAATACTGTAGATCTTGTCACACTTGTCAAATGGCAGTAAAACCCAATTAGAAGATACCAAAGTCTCATCTGCGATCATTTCGGCATCTGACGAACCATCTAGTAGAACAATGGTAAATTATGTCTGTCGCTTACCTAAGAACTCAGGCAACAAATATTTGCTGACCATAATACTTTTTATTTTTTGCTATTTTTCTGTTACTAATTTTAAAAACATACAGTCTTAACACTGTGAATTCATTTGAAGACATTTTGGACAATATCATTGTGATACAGGAATGTTGGTACGTCATCACATTCAGGGCCTCGATTTCATTCGGAACACTCTATTCTTTTGGATTTGTGATATAACTTTTAGGAAACATTTGGACTTAATTCACAATAATGTAAGTTCCTCTTATATTTTCCTTTTTTTAAGTTACAGAATTCAATTTTTGTTGAGATTTACAAAACTTGTAGGTTTCCCTTCTTTCTGCTACTTAGTTTGAGACTATAAAGTCGTAACAATCGCATATATAGATTTACGAGGCCTAGATCAATAGTATTACCAAATCTTAAAATACTTTGAAAATAATTATTGAAATATATTTAAAGGTTTGTAAGTTTAAGAGACAGTGGCCTTATATATCTCAATAATGCAAAAGATTTCATTACAGTTTAGCCCAATCAATGTATAGTGTTTTCCTTTTCCTAAGTGTTCTGTTGCCGCTAGAAAGCAAAATCAAAATTGTATTCAAACTTTACTGTTCGAACCTTTGCGTCACCTTTTGAATCAGTTCAAGAAATATTCAGTTAGATTAAACGAAAGTATGTGTATTTTTTAGACATTATGTCGGTTTTCTAATAGCTGTTCGAGCCATTTCGGGTATTCTAGTTGAAGGGACTACATTCTCTGTTACACTGAAATGCCCTGCAACCTTTACCTGCTTCATTTCGATGAGTATGTATGTGTCTGCTTGTACTGGATACAAATTCCCGCTCTTGTCTTTGCATGTTTCCTGCCTCCTCCTTGTCCAGTATCACAGTCAATATGTCTTGGGATCCGTATTCCTCCCGACCTGTTTTATTTATAGTTTTAGATCTTTTAACTTGTAAAGTAAATTAATACAATTTGAATGAATAAAAAAAAATCAAACCTTTGTCCGGTGGCAACGGGGGTGAGGGGAGTGGGTGGGAGGGAGCAACTGTCCCCAAGCGCCAGGCGAAGGGACGCTGTCGTGAGTTTTGTTTCTTATTTTTGCAACTGAAATTTGTATAGAATTTTACCTTCACTTTAGTCTATTCTTGGATAATTCTTCACAAAAGTTGTATTTAGGATGGAGGGGGTAGGAAGAGGGTAGGAACTTGGTTGGCAAGTGACAAAAATTGCTTTCTGTAACAAAGAAGGAACGCAACTAAAGACCAATGTCCCCATGCACCTCGAACCCGCCGCCACTGCCTTGGTCATATCTAATTTTAGGTCAGAGATACAACTTCATACGTCAGAAATTGTACGAAATCTATATGAAAAACCGTTTACATTACATCCCTGGTTAAAACTCCGAATTCCTGATTAAAATTAAAAATCACTCCATATACACAGAATGAAGCATGCCACTACGGGTTAATAAAAGAAGCTACATCTATATGGAAAAAGGGAAAAAAATACAAATTCGTGTATCTGTAAGAGTTTTTCTTATAAGCAAGAGTAAATCGCAATTAAGCAAAGATTATATATTGCTATTTATATTTATTTATTTATCTATTTATTTATTTATTTCTTATATTGAAAAAGTTTTCTCCTAAAAAAGCAAATAAAAGATACAAATTACGGAAAATGTTCACAGTATTCCATTGAAAATATGTATTTATTTATTTATTTCAATGTTTTCATCGAATACAAAATTTTAAATACATTTTAAACATTTTCACACATAAAAATTGCCTAGTGGTTAGAGCGTTCGCATTGGATGCGAGAGGTCGCGGGTTCAAACCCCGGTCGAGTCATACCAAAGACATAAATATGGTACTAAAAGCTGCTTTACTAGGCGATCAGCCTTAAGAGGTTACTGGTAGGGAACTAGTCCGCCTGGTGTCAGGATAATGTGATTGGGTGGGACATGATGCTACATGTCTGAGGCATGACGCCCCGGTGCTAGACATGACAAAAAAAGACACACTGCAAACATCGTAGCGATATGAATTAAATTTTGTTTAAAGCTACGTTAAAATCCAAATCACACATCACACACAAAATCAAAATCAAAATGATCACCTTCTTTCAGAAGATCATTAATAGCCCTAACCACGGCAATATCAGAGAAACCAGTCTGGATGACACTTTGGGCACAGTCCGCGTCAAGCACGCTGGCATCTGCTGTACCTTAAAGAAACAAAAACAGACAGATATGTATGTATGTATGTATGTATGTATCTATGCATGCATGCATGTATGTATGTGTTCTCATCCATCCATCCATGCATCCATACATACATACATACATACATATATACATACATACATACATACATACATACATACATACATACATACGTACGTACGTACGTACATACATGCATACTGACAACTTTTTGACCGTGCCTCATTGGACTTGCTCATATTTTTAGACATTATGTCGGTTTTCTAATATCTGTTTGAGCCATCTCGGGTGTTCTAGTTAAAGGGAATACATTCTCTGTTACACTGAAATGCCCTGCAATACTTTACCTGCTTCATTTCGACAGAAAAATGGAAGTATAACTAGGCTTGGGTTAGCAATATGAGAACTTTGTAAAAGGAGACTAGACATAATTATATGGACGCCGAAAACGTTTGCGATTGATTGGTTTGGCGGACTTTAAAAAAAGTCTTCCCCGTATGTGTGGGCAGATTAGAAAACTGTAACCCAATGGAACAAAATTTGAACCCAGGAATGAGGATAGACTAAGTTTCTCGAACGTCTCACGGTTCCCATGGGTTTGATAATTATGTTTACAAGCACTGTGTGCATTTCAAACTTTAACGTCCTTTGATGAGCAAATTCGATATCTATGACATACGGCGCTTACCCTGACAATCGTCTAAATTCAGAGCCTGTATATAACTCGCTGTTTCTTCATGGTCATTTGGCGATTTTGGTTCGTCCTGAAAAACAAGGAAATTTCGTTTCGTGTGTACGGCATAATAGTACAAGCATAATATTTAATATAAAGGCAACTGAAGTATAGAGCCTTGCTCAATTTGTTCAAATAAACACCACGGTATCTGACAGGGGTTTATCTCACGTTAGGATTTGATCCCGCACCTTTTCGGTCTTGAGTCTGGCACGTTAACTACTGAACTATCACGGCTTCTACCACCAATAGTCGCCTCTTGCGAAAGAGAACGCATCAGAACCGCCGACATGGTAAATTAATCGGGGCCCACAACGGTCAGGGACCCACCACCGTTACAATTTGTAATTCATGGGGGCCTACTGAAGAATATTTCCTCGGGCCCACAAATCCTTTCCGCGGCCTTGGAACGCATCAGGCCAATTCTTGAACCCGCATGTTTAAAAAACAAAATAACAAGAGATGTAAATGTGTCACCAGCTTCAGTACGAACTACTTTTTGCTTGAAGAAATAATGCAGCTTAAATAATGCGCGACCTACAAAGAGTTCCAAACCAAAAGATTCATTATAGTCATTAAAAGAAAACTATATTTACAGGTATTATTGAAAATTCATCCAAAGAATATTAATTTCATTGTGTTTATTCATAATAAATTTATACCCAAAAACTTTAAGCCTTTATATGAATTGTAAGACTGGACAAGTTCCTTCAAGAAAAGACAAATAAAATAAAACATAAAATTACAATCTGTAAATATGTATTCAGAAAGTATTTAAAACGTACACTAACTTGTAAACAATCATCTCATACTTGTAACTGTTATCGTCTTTGCGGAGGAGGGGGGGGGCATTATTTTAATTCGTACCATCAACAGTGACAGGAATATATGGTCGAGAGAATTATTTTTAATATTCCTGCTCAGATTAGTCTTCCATCATTCAAGGGATACATATGACTACATGGTAGCTATTAGACGAAAAATATCACTGTAAGTGCCACTATTTTGCGAGAAAATTCAATTATCGTAAGTGTTATAAGAGAGCAATCCTCCAATTTAGTGTTGGGAACAATGCACAACAACAATACATTGAATCTTGAAGCCCCAACGCCGCCAGTTATCATAAATTTCACTATTCTTCATACTGAACTAAAGTTGAAAAGATGGAAATGATTTGATATCAAAGCTATCTGAGATCACCCCAAAACTCTGAAAATGTCGGCTTTATCAATCTCAGAGTTGTTGAAAAAAATAATTAACTGTAGTATCATTTCCAATAAATTCCCCGAGTCATTGAAGTTAGCAAAAGTATTCGCAATTTATAAGGGAAATGAAAAGAATGACTCATCCAACTATCGACCCATATCTGTTCTATCCGTACTTTCAAAAATTATGGAAAAACATGTCAGCAAGCATATTTTCAGATATCTTGACAAGTACCGACTCCTCCATAGATCACAATCAGGTTTTCGAAAGAATCATTCATGTCAGACTTATAGACCAATGGCTACTAGCAGTAGAATCAGGTGAACTAACTAGTGCAATCTTCATTGATCTTAAAAAAGCATTCGATTTGGTTGACCATTCGGTGCTCATTAAAAAACTTTCAGCCTACAAGTTTTCTCCAAACTCAGTTGCCTGGTTCACGTCGTATCTCACAAACAGACACCAGGTTGTTTGCACGGGTAAACATATATCCGAACAAAGTCATATCTTAAGTGGTGTTCCTCATGGATCTATATTAGGGCCTCTTCTTTTTTTAATATTTATCAATGACTTAGCCTTGTATCCAGCGCATGCTAACACAGATCTTTTCGCTGACGATTCGACATTGCATTTATCTGATAAATCTCTAGACTCCATTAAAAATAAACTTCAAACCGACCTCAACAATATATCAGTTTGGTGTCATCAAAACAAAATGCATATTAACATCTCTAAAACGAAATGTATGACAATTGGAACAAGGCAACGTCTATCTACTAACATGGATTTACTTCTAACTCAAAATGGCTTAGACGTATCTATTGTCAAAAATCAAAAACTTCTTGGTATCTACATTGATCAACACCTCAGCTGGAATGCGCATATCGATCACTTATGTGTAATGTTAGTCAAAAGAAGAACTCTATTAAAATTGCTTTCAAAATTTCTACCACCACAATCACTTGAAATTTATTTTTCGGGTTATATACTACCACTGATAGATTACGGCTGTTCCATATGGGGAAACCTCAAATTATAATCTGTCCTGAATTGACAGACTCCAGAAAAGGGCAGCCCGAATAATACTGAAACTTTCTGTTATGACTCCCTCGAATGTTTTGTTTTCACGTCTGAAATGGCTACCTATACAAAAACGAATTCTTTATTTTAAAGGGATCATGACATACAAGTCTTTAAACGGTCTTTCTGCAGGTTATATCTCTAACATAATTGAACTAAGATCATCAAATACTGAGCGTAATCTCCGATCGACGACAAACAACGATCTCCAGATTCCTTGGTCGAAAACCAATCATTACAAAAGCTCATTTTCTGTATCAGCACCTACTGCATGGAATTCTTTACCAATGAGGATACGTAATTCAACATCCCTTGCTTCTTTTAAATTATCGTCAAAGAAATTCTTTCTAGACCAGCTGGAATGATGTATTAAAAGCTCTGAATAGAAAACTTTAAAATCATATCCATAATTGACATATATTTGTATGTTTCCCAGTATAGTCACACATAGTCATTCATGTCAGATATGTACGAATAAATGTGCGACGATACATGGTTATGTGCAGGAACTTCTATTTTTATTATTTTATTACAAAAACTGAGGACTACATGGCAGATGGGTCAGCCATGACCAAATGTATTATCCTCGTTAAAGATAGTTTATTATTATTATTATTATTATTATTATTATTATTATTATAAACAGTTCCTTGAAATAATCAAGATGTTAGGTTTAAACACTGCTCAAATATTCAGTTAGAACAGTTGCGATAGCTAGGATATTTGGGCCGTTATGCGAAGTTTACCGATGGGCCCTTGCCTAGACCAAAGAGTACAAAAATAATTCGTGGGCCCCTATGTTTTGCAAACTCTTGCTATATGGTAGCTACGCCCCTAGTTTTGAATTAAGAGGTGTCACCCCTTAATTCAATCAGCGAAGTTGCTTGTAATTCAGATATTTTCCGGAGTGCTCCTAAAGTAGTGATGTGATACATTCAACAAATTCTGTTAGTGACTAATCTAATATCATCAACATTCGAACGTGGCGAACAAATCAGTTCGAAAGGGAATGAGGAGAGGCAGGCTCGCTTTTTTTTAAGCTAAGCTTAGAAGAAAAGATGCATTAGATAAAAATAAAACTTGGATGATTATTGGTGATCGGACAGAATATACACTGACGGGCGAACTTAGGCTGAAGACAATTCGACATAGCACGGTGTAAGCTTCTTATGTTTACAACGAAGACGTCATCAAATTTTGTGTTCCTGCTTTCGACTAAAAATCGGTTGATCCTAGGATTTCGCCGATCAACATCGGATCAACATCGGATTAATCTGTACACATGTGGAAAATGCCATGTGGAATTTTTTTCTGGTTTTAATGGAACCCAACGATGTTTAGGACCAATA
The DNA here is from genome assembly GCA_028554795.2 of Sinohyriopsis cumingii. Classification (NCBI taxonomy): domain Eukaryota; kingdom Metazoa; phylum Mollusca; class Bivalvia; order Unionida; family Unionidae; genus Sinohyriopsis; species Sinohyriopsis cumingii. Next base: position 5,109,808 of record JAPYKE020000101.1, read on the forward strand.
TCCTTCATGATTCAGTATTATTCGGATAATTTAGTATATACGACGTTTTTGCATGTAACAGCGGCATAAAAAACAACAATGTTTGATTAAAGTCAAAGACAATAATGACGTGCGGTGTATTTCATTGCATGATTCAAACGTTAATGAAGAAGCGATTTATATGGGCAGCGCATGTTGAAGTAAGTAGCGGCACGAGATACAGGATCAATATTGCCGTTTTATTTTTCATCTCAGGTTTCTTTAATTCCAAAGCTAAATTAAAATTAACGGTATAATTGCAATTATTTATGTTCAGTGATTTTCATTTATTTTGTTACAAGAGATAATGAATTGCTCTTTTACCTCTATTTCGGTATCCTCGTCCATAATACGTACAAGTTGAATAAATTCGGCACCTTTAATGTGTCGTAAGTAATCACAGCCAGAAAACCAGCGCGCATGCTCGATCCAGGGATCATCTTCCGGTTCCCAGTTTTTCAAACCTCCATCACAGGCAAAACATCTGACGACATCATCCTTTCCTGAAAAAGTCACATTTTGCTTGCTGAAAAAATCAAAATCTTTGACTCATTTGAATATTCAGACTTTTTCAAACACAAAACAGAACGCAGTGCTGTACAAGAATTAAAACATAATTACCAAAAATCAAGCCATCCGATTAAATTGTTTGAGAGAGAGAGAGAGAGAGAGAGAGAGTTTCTAAAAATTTAGAAACATTTGGAGTTTATCACTTTCACAGTTGCTTAAGTACGTGCTTGGATTCCATGTTACGACATAAAGTAATTTAGATGTGAATACTCTAATTACGTCGAGACATTTTTATTATGCGAGCATGGGTTTCTTGAGAGAGGTGGACTTTAGCTCTGTATCCTCGACATCGCCATTGTTTTGTGTTTGAATAGTATTATTACAGCCGCGAACATTTTGTGTGGTTTATATTATTAACAATCTGGTAAAACAAAATCTTGTAGCAATACCAACAGTTTTTTTAACAAAATGAAATAATGCCCAACCTAATGAGTAGAACCCGGCCTGTGCTAATTCTCTCGGTGTCTGGGTAAGATGATCGGGCCAGTTGCTAAAGGTTCTGAGTCGGTTGTTGAAGGTCTGGTACTGTGGACTTCTGATGCGGCTTCCTGCCGGGAGGCGATAAATATCCAGCTTGAAGTTATTGTGTAAGTGTAATAGAGCCAAGTCATCTGCAAAAACAAGTACATGTCGTCAACAACAACAAAAATAGCGTGTTTTCCATAGTTTTCCATTCCAGTCTCCTTCAAACTACTACTATTTCATCCTCCCATCGCACAATTGCCCCTCGAATAAAGTGTTATGAACTTTGTAGATCTTGCTGGCATTTTTGGTCAATTTTACAATCTAAACAAAGCCATAAGTTCTGACGTTTATATTCCCAACGGTGTTGGCGGAGTTGTTCTAAATAGTACATAATCATCCTTTCCCTTCTTTTTTCATTGAAAACCATATACTAGTCATAATGAAATAGGTGACAATTTAGAAGTATAAATATTCATTTAGACTCTTCCTCAAACTAAAATTGCAGTTCTTCATAAATGTCTGAGATCGTTTAGAACCTTCTCTTTTGAAATTCAGTTGTAACTGTTTTTTTTCAGCCGATATGAATGTCACGCGCGATTACTGTCTTTGCACTTGAACAAAGAACACAGTAATTCGAGTGAGAAATGCACTTTAATCAGGGTGTAAAGTAAGCTCATTTCCAAGTTGTAAAACGAACACTTCAGGTATTGCTGATTAAGTATTTTCTACAAACTATACCAATACAGAACTAATCGTCTTTAACAAAATGTGTTCTGATTTTCTCCCCTCCCTTTTGCACAAACTAAGACACTAAACTGAACAATGAATCGTTAGCAATGCAAGCGCGTGTAAACAAACTATCAATAATATAAAAATAACTTCAGACAAGGGGTTAACCCATACTCCTCTGATGCCCCCCACTAATATGACGCAATCAAAGAGCTAATTTCTATGTCAAACAGGCGTCATAACTCCAAACGATTTTAACATATAACAATTTTAAAGTTAAACAATTACTTCACTTTGGTGCTTTTTATATATAGCCTCACATAAAATATGGTTTAAATCCACGGGTGCCATTTAGAAGCTATTAAAGCGGAAAAGGAGGTGCACAGTTCTTAGTCAAACAGAGGCTATAACGCATCACTTAACAAAAAGTTAAAAATCTATCTTGACCTATGTCTTATTCATGTAAAGTCTCATACTAAATTTTATTTCAATTTACGAAAATCCTCACAATTTCTTAAGCGGATAAAATAAAAAGGTCAAGTTCTAAATTGGCAGGGGCCATAACCATGTCAATTTTTTTTCCGAAACAGTGATAATTAACTTGAAATATGGCTTCTTAATAAAAAGACTCTGACTAAATTTAATTTAAATCAGTGAAGTCATTCATAATTTCTTAAGCAAAAAAGGAATATTAAGTCAAAGTTCTAAGTCAAATAGGGGTCATAATTCCATTAAAAAGGTGCCTGCGAAAAGGTAAAATTCGAATTTGGTCAAGGACTTCTTATTCCAAAGGCTTTTACCATATTTCATTAAATCCTTCAAAACTTATTGAAAGGAAAATACATTTCTGATGGACAGGACGGAAGTGACAGAACGAGATGGGCTGGATATGTGCAAGACTATATGCTCCATCAATAGATATGGTGGGAACAATATGAAGTATCGTAAACTAAAGATAATACAGTAAGCAGTATACAGATTGGCCTTACTCTAGATGTTTGTCTATCAAAACACTGCTAGCTCAGCTTGATCATTTTCACTTCTTGGATTTCAGAGGTAAATTGTTTATTTAAAAAAAAAAACTTTTACATTTTATATATTTTGCAATTAATTCATTGCACTTTCAGAAGCTGGAATTGTCTAGTCTGAAGAAAAAAACATTTTCCTATTCTAAACACTGCCAAAGATAATGTACTTTAGACTAATTCAGAATGACTTTTCGAGTACATGAGAGCAATCATTTTGGTTAACTGTGTGCTTAAATCATGAACAATTTCCACAAGGACAATATCCAAAGAAATTTCAGCCACAGCACATGAAAGTGTCATGGAGGTCTGCCAGCATTCTCTCCAGTATGCATATTGCCAATACAAACAACTTCACTTTACATCTGTCACTCTCTCAGAAGTTCATAATATCTGTAGAGCGCCGGATTAAATCGGTAAAGGTAACTCCTTTCTTCAGCCAGTCAGAAGACTTTGGCATTTTTTTAACAGTTGGTTCAGATTAAAAAGCACGTGACATGATTAAAATATCTTCCATCAGCATGCATTCCAGTCAGGTTAGGTACAATAAATTAAATGTGCACGTGCGTCCGTCTGTTGAGTCGAGTCAGTATTCAAAGACAACTTTAGGTCTACACAAAGCTCAATGGTCCACTTTTTTCAAATCTGGGCAAACTAACGCTTTTTCATTGAGGACTTGTGATGAAAATAGTAATTTCACAAAAATCACTTTAGTCACATTACAAAATTATTTTTCACTGAAATAATCAAGCATAATTTCAATAATACGAATAAAATCTTTGCAACTTTTGCACGTCGCTATCTGTGGTACATGTCTGCACGTGCGTCAGCAGAATCAGCTTTGCATTTTTTATACGTTCAGAAAAGATATGCACCCTTCTTTTTTGGACGATCCCTTGTTTTGCTGACATAAAACAACTATGTTTTGACATATCCCGTACGTGTCCACAGATCTGTGTAGACCTATACTAGTGTCCTTTCGATGACTTGCTTACGTCTATGCTCTCTGTAAGCACCCTAGCCAGTAATCAGTGGAACACATTAACACGTTCTATAAATATAATTGACCGATTTCTGTGACTACTTGTTGCTGTCGGTGGCGGTGATGATATTCTGCAAGAACAAGTCAGTCATCATGTGAGAGCTGTTGTTCTGTGCAAACATAGTTAACCAATGGTTGTGAATGTGCATGTTGTTGTTCGTGGTGGTGATGATGCTTGGTGGTGACAGTAGTGAACTGTACTTCTATGATTAAGTATGCAAGTGCTTCAGGCACTTACCATTATTTGACGGATTTTCTATGGAATCGTTGTCTGTCCCCGATATAATGACATTTTCTGCCAACTCGTTTCTGACTCGTTCGTATCCTTCAGTTGAATGCTGCTGTCTTTGAACATTAATGTTTTCGTATTGTTGATGTATATGCGTGTAATTTCTTCTGGATGATTGATGCACTTCGGTGTCATCGCTCACATACAGCGGTTGTCCTTCACTGACAAATCTATTCTGTGTCTGCCAGTCATTGGTCACTAATGATTGGTTGTGACTTCCTGCTGAAAGCGGTTGGTTTGTGCTAAAAGCATGAGGATTTGGGATCATATGAGCAACTGCATCTTGCAGGCTTATAAAAGGCTGTTGACATTCTGTGTTTCTAGTAGCAGAGTGATTTGTCGCCATGGTATCAATAGTAATTTCCTGCGATAGCCGTTTAAATTTCCACTTATATTTTATCACAGATGTACAATATGTCCATATAAATTTCTCAGACCCTTCGTTAAAACGTGTCAGCACCAGGTGAGGTTCTCGGCAGATTGACTGTACCTGCAATAGAAAGAAGAGTTGCCAATGTGCAAAGTGCAGGTCTGAGGTGTGTATAATAGATGAAATTGTCTTATTTTGTGTCGGATCAAATATACGCTCTCTCACACAAAATTAAACCTATCCACAAGCATGGACAAATCATATTTCAAACTGCGTACGCACAACAAGTGATACGTGACACAAAGAAGAAAAAGATATGTTTTCTACAGAACTTATCTCACCTGGTGACAGAAAGTTTCCTACATTCGAAATTATATATCATTCATGATAGATATTTCTTCTTTTGTCGACTTACTCCTATCATTACTACTACTTTCGATTTTGAAATTATACAATAGACTTGCAACCTTTACCAAAGTTTCTAAATGTGTATACAGTGTACACAAACTGAAAGGATGTCGTTTAATCGAAACGATTGGAATCTCAGCCTCTCTCCGTATTGACCTCTTTTATGTTTACTGAACAGCTTGCTGCTAGCATGCTATGCATCCAGTGCCTGGGTCAACTGACAATGGTTTTCATTTAATGTTTGTCTTTTACCTCTGTTTATGACAGGATTCAGTATTTAAGATATGTTTTTGTTGATTATATCAAAAATATAAGGTTAAACAGCTATAGGATTGTTGCGATGTGGCTTTTTACTGCTACATATATGTACATGAAACATATTAGACAAATAAGTACATCTTGACGCACAACGATGACATGTGGGGTATCTGTTTTATGAGATTGTTGTTTCTCATAACTTAAGAAAAGGTGTTACTCATATCAGTGTAGGTATGTCCACATTCTTGGGGAGGCTGAACGAGAGATAACGGGAGCGACTGTAAGGAAAGACAGAATCGTCTTATTCTCGATGAACGAACAGATTTTGCGCATGATTGTTCTCAATTTATACGCAATTTTAAATGTATACTCATGACCAAATATGGACATTCCTCTAGGTACATGTGTTCTTTCATTTCGAATCAGAACGAGGCTCTCGTCCTTTCTCACTGGTTTTATTTTGCGTTTGTGTGCGTCATCAGACAGACAATTCTGATGCATCGGCTTATTCGTTTCAAGAAACGCATGAATCTTCTAGCTAACTCATCTAAAAGGAATTTAGAAATTTGCCTAGTCGGCAACTTACAACCAAGTCTGGGGCCCCGAGTGGCCGAGTTGTCTAAAGCGCTCTCCGTTACGGATCACTGCCATCTCACCTCTGTCTGCGTGGGTTCGAGTCTCGGATTCAGCCAATGTGGGTATGTGAGAAAGCTTTCCAGTAGCTTCTCGTGGGTCGGTGTTTTTTTTCCGGGGTTTTCCCGGGTTCTTCCTCCACCATTAATACTGGCCGCCATGTATAGCCTATCGTGTGCTGAAAAATGGCGTTAAACCCAACAACAACATCAACAAAAACAACAACCAAGTCTAAAATTTGCTGACTTTCGATACAAGAGAAATGTATTTTATAGTACAAGGGTTTTTTACACTTGCTCGTAAAAGCGCAATCTTCATTAAAAATAGTATACAGCTGTAGTACAGAAAAAAATAAAATGAATCTCTATATTTTAGTGGAGAATTACCTTCAATACAATTTAATGAAAAATAACTTTTAATACACTTTAGAGAAAATTTCAGTCTTAATACTTTTACTCAAACATTTTGTCCCCTAATATCTATATAAATAGAATGTTACTAATCGAGGGGTCTGTTAACAAACATCTTTCTCGAAAGTAAATAATATACAATGTTACTCTTCAAAACCGACAAATTTGGGACCCTATTTTTTCTGTTTTGAGAAGTTCTCTGTTTACTGAGGCGTTTGCATATGTGAACAAGTCTCTTTTTGAGCGCATATTTGAAAAGAGAGGTAGAGACAGGTAGACATACAGACAGAGATATAATGCAGTTAGCGTCTGTGTGTGTATAAAAGTGCCCCGAATTAAGAAACGGAGGCCTTAATCCGGCACTTGGATAGGCTATAGATGGCGGCCAGTATAATTGGTGGAGGAAGAACCGGGAAACCCCCTAGTTCTTTGAACCACCAACCTACGGGAAGCTACTGACGGCTTTTTCACATACCCACATATCCCAGGCCGAGACTCGAACCTACGATGACGGAATGGAAATGGCAGTGATTGATAAAGGCGAGTGCTTTAGACGACTTGGCCACCCGGGACCCCTGAATCAGAAGTACTATTGATTTTGAATACTGGCTGGAGAACAGTCGAATTGGGTAATGCTAAAGTAAATATTGCCTCTTTCGAAGAGGCATGCTTTTACTGAATATGATAGAACCTGAAAAGGACTAAAACCACCGATCGCCAACACCTCTCGGGATAAATAGCCGAATCATCTGGTCATCTTTTGTTGAACTGCCATGCCACGTGGCTTGAATTCTAAACACTTTTCTTCTATCAATATATTAATTCACACTTTGTTAGCTTTGCTTTTCCGTAAACTCCCTCGTCATTTCTTTTCATAATATCAGCTGTTATATTGAGTGATAATGAATGTGCGCATACCAAAAGCCATGTTTCAAATTCTTCTGTCCAACATATTTTCTTCTAACTGATGTGACGACTAATAAATTATGTACAAATATATAGTATAATACAATCACCGTCCAAAACATTAACCCACTAAATGTAACACTCCACATGTAAATCAAGATTATCATGCTTTGCTGGTGAAGAAAAAAAATGTACCCACCTACACTTGCCTGTAACGTCCCTCTGACTACAGTGCAATTTTTACAGTCGGACACATTGCTGTTGTTGTTATTGGATTTAACGCCATTTTCCAGCACAAGATAGGCTATACATGGCGGCCGGTATTAATGGTGGAGGAAGAACCCAGGAAAACCCCGGAAAGAACCACCGACCCACGAGAAGCTACCGGCAAGCTTTCTCACATATCCACATTGGCCAAGCCCGAGACTCGAACCCACGCAGACAGAGGTAAGATGGCAGTGATCCGTGACGGAGAGCGCTTTAGACCACTCGGCCACTCGGGGCCCCGGGACACATTGCAAGGAATAAGAAAACCATGACATTAAAGTTTACTTTTGGAACCACGCAATTTATCTAGTTATAACTGATACATTTTACCCATCTGAAATTCAGAAACCAAAGTTCAAACAAAATTGGAATGACCCAAAGATTAATTCTACACATACCTCAAGCTACACGAGATCCATTATAAACCTGGGTATTTTAACTTGGGATTTTGACCGCTATTAATAGCATTATCACCAGGGTAGTCTGGTATCCTGATCGTCTATACCACGCTTGTCTCTTTGAGAAGCATGACGACGATCAGGGTATTGGACTAATTGCTACAGGCAGTTAACGTTCATCCACTCGGGTGAGGGTGTCCTGTGTTTCCTTGTACTTTGTAAGTAGTGATTTTTACGTCCCTTCTTCCCGCAAATTTGAATAAAATTCCCCAAAACTTTTCATGAAAATTTACACTTTGTGCGTACTCAGCAGTATGTACATTTATTGTCCGTTAGTATAAAAGCACATAATCCCCTGTTTTCTACAACTCGCGGTATATGACTAAAGTTTAATTCATGTACTATTCTCTAGCATCACATTTATTAATTAGACTCTTCCATGAGTGATAACTCTTTAGAAATATATCTTGTAAATTGTACAGATATTTTCAGATCATCAATACAAGCGATAACAGCATCGATGATGGAACTTTACCTTGTATCAAAACGACACTAAACATAGGCGCTACGCTTCCATAACATGTAAAAAAAAAACCCACCGGATTTAACTACTCTGTACACAGAGTGAAGAACATTTCCTTGCAAAAAAGTTTGAACATCAAACCATTTCTGTCAACACTGTCAAATGTATTACTAAAATCAACAAAAAATAAGTAAAACCCTTAACCTTTACTTAAATATATATTAATTGAACAATTTAAAATAATAATAGAGTCAGTATTTCCAACTTTTTTCTTGAAACCATAATGGCGCAAAGTTTTGTTTGTCTTTCTCCTTCGCACAGTTCAAAAGGCTTCATTTAAAATACTGGTAAAAGACTCTAAATTGCAGCTTAGTTAGATAATACCCCTGTCCTGTATAACAAGAAACACCAGACTTAAATATAGGTATGCATAGGAAGATGAACATTATCGAATACTGCATTAAATATTTTACATAAATGGGGTTAAATACCTCCGATCCGTTTCTGAAATACTCATTGCAAAGACTGTCATGTGGCTTATAATATTTTATATTTCTTATTGCTTGAGCAATTTCGTGATCGATTTGTTTATGGTGTTCTTTAAAGATTGTTCCTTAGTTTCATAAATCATTACCGTCTATTTTAATGCGTGTTGTTGTTGTTTTTTGTTGTTGTTTTTGGGGGGTGTTTATCAACAACGAAATAACATATAAAGACAAAAGTTTATATCAGAATCTCTGTCTGAAGAGAAATCGTTACAAAATAGAAACTACGAGATAACATCTGCCATATTTCAAACGAGAGAGAAAGAGGGGTGGGGGAGAGATGGCCTCATTGATCATGAAAGAGGAGTAATCAATGCGTATTTATGTATATATGTGGTGGACTATGATACCCAGAGAGGCCTCCACTTCTTTTCTATTTTATTCAGCGTGTTTTGTTTAAATCTTTTTTTTTCAACTTCATACTAATAAACTAAAATCGAGATAAAGGTTGTATAGGCGGGGTCTTTACTTGCGGCTTTGCATGCAGAAATGCATTGCTTTGCAGCCAGTAATATACAATGTATTAACTCCCAATTATAAGCAAGAAAATAATATTAAATATAGTAATTTATTTACCATTATTTGTTTTCACCAAGATAATCATTAAGTTTTTCATAAAAAAAATAGTATACCTGAATGCAATCTCAAAACAAACGAAGCGTAGGTCTACTTTCCCATAAATTTCGCAAAACACACATCTAAGAAATAATGATTTTACATCTAAATAAAAATGTATCGTTTGCTATAATAATGATAGCAAATTTCTATTTAGACATTTGATCCGAATATCGTATATTGTCTCTTAATCAAAGGCTTTTTAAGCATTTTTCCCAAGCTTTGTTCGGAGTTAATCATGATTTTTATTTGGTCAACGCTGTAGCTATATAAGAAATTAAATCCTCGTTTAGTTTTCATAACTTCTTGTCTTAAGTATTCTCTAAAAGATTTACTACAGGCTCTTTATTCTGACGTTGTCCCAATCCTTCAGAAATGAGAACGTAAGTCTGTAATACTTTAGAAAGTCAGATGCCTTGATGTAGTAACGATCACATATTTCTTTTAAGGTGAAAAATCCTTTCTCCTCAGAATGGTAGGTATCAGCTTTGTATCAAATAGTCTTTTGTATCCATTTGTAAAAAAGTAGTGTTGACTTTTTATTCGTAATTTTTCTTTTTCATTATTCCAGATAGTCTGATCATGGGTCAATGAAATATCATAAGAATAGTTTTAAAAATGCACAGGATATCTAAATGGTATGGAACGTAATTTGCAAAGCTTCAATTGTTTTGGAAGTCCTCTTGTAGAGTTTACTAGGCGCCCTGGGCAACGATGAAGGCCCAAAGAGGTTTTGGCGCCCCAATATCTCTGGCGCTGGGGGCAACCGCCCCTCCGCCCCCCCCCCCCCTCCACTCTACTGCACGTGATGTAATATAACTTCTATTAAAGAGTAATAAAAAGACCAAAATCCGGGCGATCTTAATCTCTGATTGGTATCAAGACCGACTTGAACAAAGTTTTTGGATGTAATTCTCTGTCAAATCATACAATTTCGAGCTGCTTTGATCATTTCAAAAATGGTCACGAATCCATGGAAGATGGCCCACGTAATGAAAGACCGCTGTGTTCGATTACTGAGCGGAAAGTAATTGCTGTGAAGGGGCAATATATACAGATAATCGATATACAACGGAAGATATCTCTGCTTTCACATGTTTCATAAGGTTAGCTGTGTTTAATTTAGTGAAGATTCATGTGAAGCTCACAAAGGTTGGTACAAGACGGAATCCACACTTGTTGACGACTGATGAAAAAGAGAATCTAGCTGAAATCGTCAAAGAGATGTTCGCCACTTATGGAATGAGTGACCAGGTGTTGAACCACAGACTTATTTTTTTAACCCGATTTAAGAGAATATAATAAAAACTATAGGAAAAGACGGGCATAGACCAAAATTCGCTCCACGTAGCCTGGCTGTTAAGAATCTTATGCGCATTGTTTTCTGAAGAAAAGCCCCAGTCGTACAGGTACCTGTAGCTGACTTTCCTTGTGCTGCTGGACATTTTTATGCCTACAAAAGTATCGCCAAATTTGGTATCGATCAACCTGTCCGCACAATGATACCCGAGGTATCCATTTACTCTATGGCAACGCAACGGTGCATAAATCCACCTTATAGACAACCTTTCTAAAGGATTGCAGCATCCAAATTTCTCCACATCCTCCAGACAGCCCTGAATCAACTCCAAGAGAGTTTAGTCTGAATCACGTTATCAACGAATCTCTGAGAGGTAGACGATTAGAGAGATAACGTGTGGTTAGCAGTACGGTTTTCCAGTGTATGGACAACATATCAAACATTTTATTCAAAATGGCATCTCATAACTGGATGATCTCACTGATAAAATGTGTAGATATGCCGAAGTGCTTTGAGTGGGTGCACGTGTACCGTTTTACACAATCATCAGTCGACAGTAATCAATGGCGCAGAATATGAAAGCATTTTTCTCATGTTTCAGTTGTTATTTATTATCATTTAATTGCTAAAGGGGTTATACTGGAGATAGTAAATTAGGATATTTGCCGAACCGATCGCGAAGAGTGTGTGTGCGTGTGTGTGTGTGTGCGTGTGTGCGTGATTAGGATTTTTAATGTAGCTTTAACAATTTTTCAGTCATATCGCTACGATGTCTGCAGTGTGACAGTTTATAGTGATGTCTAGCATTGGTATGGACGATGACAGATTTTGTTAAAAATTAATGTTTTATATTTGTATACAGGTACAATTTGGGGCTAGTCGAGACAGCTTATCCTACACGTTAACATGTGCATTGTAATTGAGTTGTTGGCAGCGATGCATCAGTTAGAAACTGGATCTAAGGTTTACAACCTACTCTGTGTTCGAACCCCGCGAGCGGAATCAAGTCTTTTTATATTTAGTTAGGGATAGCTGTTAGCTCGTATTAATTTTTTTAATATGAAAAGTCGGTTAGGTGTTGGTCATGAGTCGAAATTGGTCATACGTATACATGCATACAAGCATTTACCTATCTATTAGGCTCGCGCGCTACTCGGTCACTTGCCGAGTTCTTACTGATGTCTCTGTGCCTTTGAATACGGTTACGGTTTTTGAGATGTTCTATAAAACAAAGAAAAAAAGCAACAGGCACAAAAATGGATCGCTATGGCGTTGTATTTCTGCGTCCATTTTTAAAAGGCATCGAGTCAAGAGGTCGTTGTTCTAATAGTTTCGTTGCTTTTGTGATTTTTCTTATTTGGACAGCCAAAACACCAGTTATGAATGTCCCGTAAAACTTTTCATGATCTCCTCGCGATGTTCTGCGCTCCAACGGGTTAAATGTTTATTGCAACGTTGTCATTGACAACTGAAGTCTAGGCCTTGTACGTGATATATCGTATATCTTGTTTTTAACAACGTATTTGTCGTACTCACTGAGAACAAGCTTAAAATCCTCGTTTTCTGCCAACACCTTTGATCGTTTTAAGACGCAGATATTGTCATACCTTTTTACTTTCAAGGTGAGGCTACAGCTAATTAAATATCCAGCAATGGAAACTAGTCTGCAGCTGAAAGCAATGATGTCAGAGGCACTCGCAATGAGGACAGCAGTAATGTTTGACATAATCGCGATGCCCGCTACACCGGTCCTCAGAAACACAGCTATCAGTATCCTGTCAACGCCATCTACCATCTTTTAAACGTTCTGGTACTTTTTGTAAAGACTAAGCTGTTGTTCAGTATCTGCACGTGAGGAATTTTCAATCTCTTTAAAAGAAATTGTAGTTCTTGGAGTTGTGGGTATAACAACATTAAAAATCTTCTGTGAAAAAAGATGATATCAATGTAATTTGTTTGGAGAGTTGGTAGGGGGAATTAGCTGTTATACAGGTACGTAAATCTAACCTGTTGCTCGCCAAGATTCGCAGTCAACGTGTCTTGTGCTTGCAGGTTTAGTGGTAGCTTGTTTTTCTTGGCGATCACTGTAACGTGACAGAACATCTGTTTTTCGAAGATCACGTGGTTTTGATTGCTGAGCCGAGTTAAGGATGGGGTTACATGCTCCGAATGAAAGGTTATAACAGAGGCCGTTTCGCCAAGCACCACCTTGTCTTTATAGGCGCAAATGGGCCTGCGAACATCCAAAGGCGGTCAGTTTCGGTTTTGCTCCAACAGAGAAAAAGATACCCCGAGCAGACTGCAGCTTGGCTTAGTGTACTCTAGGTAGCCCAAGGGTTTGTCAATTATCCAAGATCTCACGCATCAGAAGACTACTGAACTCCTGCTCCTTTACTTCTTGACCATGTGTCCTCCGTTTCAAGAAGAGAGAATAGTTTGCCATCTATGTACCCTTCGTCCCTGCTAGCAATTCACGGACAGTATCTTGATGCTTGCATATAGCAATTACCTTTTTGGATTCTTCGCTCAGTCGGTGCTCAATTTATCTGGAAGATAGGTATTCCACGTGGACCAGTACTACATACGTGAGATTGGACCATCTCAAGTAGTCGTCGGCAATCCATTCCTTGAGCTGGTTTTTAATGTAAGCCCTTAGGAGCTGTGCACACTGATGGAATAGCCAAGGCGCCAGTCTGGTTACGTTATATCCTGCTCCGCTGCTTTTATCATCGCTTTGGCAATGTTGTTTGGCATAAGCTTCTGCTGCTTATTTGTCTTTGACAGATACATATCGGAAACGCCGTGTCTGGGAAGTGTTTCCTATGTCGTTTAAATTAAACTTTTTGAACCCAGCCTTGCACTGCTATGTGTGTAACTGCGAACGTTGTAGCAGGTCTCCACTGCTCCTCAGACAGAAGACGATCTGCACGCCTCGTAGCTCTAGCCACCAGAGAAAAGCCTTGAGAATGCGACAGGAGACTGAGAAAATTTGCTCCCAAAGTATAACAGGTAAGATATGTTTGCCCCAAGTCGCTCTGGGGTCGAAGACGCTCTAAATTAAGAAGCCGTGGTATGTCTGTACTTGAAGATTCCAATGGCGCATCTCTTTTGCGTTCCGGTGTTTGGGGCGATGAATAGCTGATTTCGGGCACAAAATAGAGCAATCGAGTATGCGGTTTTGTCCGATCCGCCGCCGCAACTAAAGGAAGTAAAGGTAGTGGGTCTCAAGTGGTCGTATGAACTGGGAACTCTTGAGTGCAGCACTCCATTATGATTGGAGGAATTTTCGACCTTGGGTAAAGATGGTCAGCTTTCGATTAGGGTGAATGACTACTCTTTGATCCGCCAGCACCCCCAATTACAGTCGGTCTTCGAATTACTGACACCGTGGACTTTTGATTAGATGGCAACGCAGTTGATGCAAAACAACTTATCTGCACCGTAAACTGTGACGCCAGAAGCAAAGGTTTAATGTAAATATAATCTGTTGTAACCCGTGCGACCTTGATGGGGAAAGGTTTCAGCATGCTGATTAGGTTGGTCTCCACTAACCCTGGCATGGACGTTTGGAGGTGTAATGCAGATGCCAATGGTCATTCTACGTCCTGTTGTCACTCAGCGGTGCCTTGTCATAACGTATTAGCAAACTGGTTTTGCGGCAGGTGTGTTTGAGAAAGGTCAGCTCCATTGGTTCAGCAATTTTCCGCTTATCATGTGCTTGAAGCGGTTGGCACTGCCAGATATAACTTTTTCGATAAACAAATGTCTTATTTTCTTGGCATCAGGCAGTCAAACATTTGTATTTTTTCAATGGAGACGATGCACTCGACCATCATGCGTGATTACACCCTCCTTGACCATTTTGAAGATGTAGTTTACCATTGTTGTCACCTGATAAGCGCATTTTTAACAAGTTCAATTAATGCTGATGAAAAGCCCTGACAGTTTATTACGCAAAATTCTGACTTTTTCCCACACCGCGCGCTTATGTCCTCACCGGGTCGAACTTGTCCGTTACAGCCCACTCATCTGCATCAAGGTCTTGGGAGATGAACGTAATGCTTGTAAAGAATCAGCCTCCCACCAAAAACCACATAGTCTTCCTTGAGATTAATATCTCGGAATCCTATATGATCGCACTATTTGGCTTGAAATATACGCACTCGTGCACCGCCTTGTCGGCCTCATATTCACATTTTGCCTCACGAAATCTACCGTACCACCCCTATTCTAAGTTTCTCGGAATAACCGCGGTGCGAGGCACTATATAGCCGGGATTAAATGAGAAATCAGACTCCTCATGTTCAATGGTTCCAAGTCTGGTAAGTCCTTAGCCCAATTCCTCTGCTGCCCTATGTCACATGGGCCACTAAGAGTGTCCGTATCCGTGCAGTGCTTCGTGGATTCAGGAGTAATGGAGCCAGAGTCCCTTGCTGTCTCATAATCGATGCGTACGTTGTGCATGTGACATTTATTTTTAATATGCAGTTCTTCTACTGGTGGCTGTACCGCACAGAACCTCTCTCACGACGTGAATCTGTTCTCGAAGCTGCTATATTGCTTTCCTACTCATGGGGCAAGAGGGCCGGAAATGCTTCATTATTCTGAGCGATGTACATGTCCGTTGCGCGTGTGACTTCTTTTGTTCACTATACGGTACGTTTTATGCAACGAATCTTTAATGGTATAGAATATTTATCAAAAGCACATATCCACTTAAAAATTAAACTAGTTTTTGTAGCCCTAGCGTACAAACACTTTGACAAGCAGCTCGGGTATCACCAGCTTCTACTGCGTCATGACCTCTTTTCCGTGTGCCTCATCTTGCCCGTTGCCTTGTCGTTACGACGCTCCTGATACAACCACGTGTCTGTACGTATCACATGTCTATGTAAACTGCACGGCACTTGTAGTGCATGCGCCCCTTTCTCTGCGTATGCTGTTGCATCTTTAATTTTTTCATGAAACACGGCACTTATTATATCTACTGAATCTAACTCTCTAATAGTTAAGTAGAAAAATATTTTGATAGTGCTATTTAAATATAATCAAATAAGGTTCTCATCACCCACCTGTCGATTAACACAAATTTCTCCCATTCCGTACGAAAACAGTAGATTCTTAACTTTATTACCCATGAATCAAAATGTTTATTGTTGATTATAACTTTGTTTTGATAATCTACCCTCAATTCTCTTTAATAATTTGTAAAAGTACTTAACAGTTGCACTATATCTGACTACTTGTATTGACATCCTAGCTAACTCACTGACATTGGAGTGTTTTGTGATACCAATCATACATTAAAAAAATAACCGAAGTCAGCTTCAATCACTATTTTCGAAATAGTGTTAATGTATTCCAAACATTTTGGATTTATAGTATTGTGATAGATCAAGACTGTTGGCACATTAGCACATTCAAGGCTACTGGCACATCAGCATATTCATGATGGTTATTCATTCGGAACACCACTGGAATTCATTCGAAATACTCGACACTCTTGGACATGCGATGGAACGTTTAGGAATAATTGTGATTTAATTCACAAGACTGTAAGTTCTTTTTAAATTGTCACCTTTTATTCTAAAGAAAAATTATTTGTTAAATTTTGCAAAACTTACTGGTTTTTGCTCTTTTAATGTTACTTAGTATAAGACCATAATGGAACATTGGGGGCTCCTCCAGAATACGAATTTCTCATAAATATTTCAGAAAAATTAGAATTGATTTTGAAACTACAATTCACTTTCTTTATGAATTTTCTTAGTCCCTATGGTTTTGATTTTACATATTTGAGACATCTTTAGTGAAACCAACAAGCTTTCACAATGTCATCTAAAGTGGAGAATTTTGTTTTGAATCCTACCTAGGAAGGGTTAAAGTACTCGATAGTGGACAAGTTGCTTGCCAGAGAATATGATCTTTCAGAAGAAAGACGGCTTCTTTAACGCAGCAATAAAAAAAAAATTAAAAATCCGTACTTGGTGTAAAATAATTTTTGTATAAAAGTGTTTGGGCTTGATTAGTAAGTTTTCATCACGTTCGGATGGAAAATTAAAAGAACTACAGGTTTTTTATTTTAAAAAAATAACACAATTAGCGTTAAGAGAGCTTCAGCCTCAGCAAAAACTATGCCACTGCAGAAAGAAGAAAATGGGAGGAGAAAAAGAGGCAAGTGGAATGTACTCTACTCTTTTACACATAAGTTCGGATTTTGATGTTACCAGAAATACTAGGTTAGTACCTAATTTTTTAAGAAACAAAGCAAATCAGTATTTTCCTCATTGCTGAAAATTTACAATAGTTAAGAGAGCATCGGATTTTAGTATTAAAAGGTGTATTCATTGTCATAGATCGTGATATTTATATTTCACTTTCATTAATATAGAGTGGTGATTGTGATGTGGTTAATGAAAGTACCTTCAAGGGTTATTAGTTGGTGCATGAGGCATGTTGACAAAGGTTTGGGAATTGTAGAAAAGCCACTGACCAACCTATATTGAATTTGCATGACGCAAAAGAAAACCAGTTTGTTGCTCTGCTAAAAGGGTTGATAAAAATTATGATAGCTTTAGGCAACTCATGTTAGAATTGGATCGATAGCAATATTAAACCCTTTCTTGATGAGGTAAAGGTGGAAACTTTGGAAGAGGCTGCTCGAACAGCTGATAATCATGTCATTTGCCTTTATCTCCTAGTAAAAGTCTTCTTATTCTAAGAGTATTGTGGCATTTTTACTGTTCCACTCCACTGTGTGGAGTTGACGTCAGAATTAGTCTCAGAACCCATGAATGTGGGAACATTGTTTGCTTACCTATTGATGGTGATTGCCTATTACTAGTCAATGGTCTAGCTGGAGATAAGGTTGTAATGCTCCACTTGTAACTGACAAGTCTTTTCTGGATCAGAAAGTTGATCATATTGCAATTGAAATCCTAGATTTATACCCTGCTTGTGCATTCGCTAAAGCTAAGGCAAAACGAGCTCTTGAGAATGATGTTGATCAGGAAATCATTCCTTTAGCTGACACATGTATTGGTCAGGCTTTTGATGAGATCACGTTTGTTCCTGGTATTGATCTGTCAAGAGGTATTGATCACAGCAATCCTCTTTTTATAACTTATTTTAAACAGGTTAGCAAAAGACAATCACTCAATTTCGAACAGGAACAAGATCCTGAGATATCATGTTTGTTTAAGAGGGCTATTATCTGAAGCCACATTAGTACTAATTTCTTATTTTATAAAACAAATAGGATCCATATGAGAAAATGGAGACCAGCTGAGGTACCCGCTGGAGGCCAGTGATCAAAGCTATCACATTGTTGTTCCTAACTCATATCGACAGGAAATTCCTAGTCTAGACCATGAAACCTCTTCAGCCGGTCATTTCGGAGTCATTAAGACTAATCACAAGATCTTGTAACATTTGTATTGGCAGAGAATTAAAGAGATATTTTTAAAGACTGCAGCTCTTGTCTCACCTGTCATATAGTAGGAAAACCCAATCAGAAGATATATAAGGTATACCACCCGCCTATTCCTGCACCTTAAGAACCATTTAACATTATAATGATCGACTATGTCGGTTCTTTACGTAAGACCAAATCAGGTAACCACTACTTGTTGACCATCATATATGCGTCCACAAGATTTCCAGAGGCAACTCCTTTGAGGAATATTAAAACTGACACCATAGTAAAAGCTTTGATAAAAATGTTTAACACTTTTTGGCCTCACCAAATTTTTCCAGTCTGATTGAGGGTCAAATTTTTTGTTTGGAATTATCCAGCAAATTATGCATGAATTAGGCATCCAAAAGTTTCAGTCTTCTGCCTATCACCCTAAATATCAAGGGACTTTAGAAATGTTTCATCAAACCTAGAAGAATATGATTCGGTCATATTGCTCTGATACAGGAAAAGATTAGAACGATGGTGTTAATTTGATGTTGTTTGCCTTTAGGAAATCAGTTCAAACATCTATAAGTGTTAGTCTTTTTTAACTTGTTTTGGATA
Organism: Sinohyriopsis cumingii; assembly: GCA_028554795.2. Classification (NCBI taxonomy): domain Eukaryota; kingdom Metazoa; phylum Mollusca; class Bivalvia; order Unionida; family Unionidae; genus Sinohyriopsis; species Sinohyriopsis cumingii. The sequence continues at coordinate 5,128,599 of JAPYKE020000101.1, forward strand.
AACTGTCTGTGGACCATTGAAGTTACTAAAAAGAGAAACTTCATTCAAATGAAGATTCCAAGATTAATCGTCTTGACTATGCATCTGATTTAAAATAACAGTTGTCAAAAGCGGGCAGAGTAGCAAGAACTAATCTTCAAACGACTCAGTCAAAGTTGAAAATAAATTTTAACAGAACTACAAAGAAAAGAAGTTTTCAGTCTGGTGAAAGCGTTCTGGCTCTCTTCCCCACACCTCAGCATCTTCAGGCTAATTAGAATACCCTTATACAATTGAACCCAAAGTAAGTGACTTATTGTATATCAATGAACACTCCAGAAGGCGATAAAATAACAATTTTTCCACAAAAATATGTTAAAGAAGTATGTTGATAGAGAACGCCTGTTAATCATTCAATACATTTGTTTGTACCTGTTCCATACTGTAAGGATTTAAAAGATCTAATGCAATCGGACAGTGGTGACTTTGATTTAACCAGTCTTCGGAATTCGGAAATATTGGACAATCCGGACTAGAAACTTTTGCATCTGCAGTCACAAGAAAAGAGTGAACAAAAACAGCTATTATTTAAATAGGAGCACTTGTTTCCAGATGTTCCAACATGAACAACAAAAATCTACTGTGATGTTGAAATTGTAGATTGTACACCTGTAAAATAGTATCATTACGGGATAAATCATCACAAACAGGAATATTTGAAAAAAGATATTCAATATTTGCTGAAGAATGATTTCATAGAACCAAGTAAAAGATATTGGAATTCATTGTGTTTTCTTGTGCCGAAACCAGATAATAATTTCGCATCTGTGCAAAGTGAACAGTTCACCAACTAAGGTTAATTTCCAACGTTGAGAATAGATGACTGCACTTGACAAAATTTGAAATGCAAAATATGTCACCAAGCCTGACCTTATGACGGATTTTGGTAAATTCAACTCACGGAAAGAGCAAAGGAAATGTCTGTATTCTAAACGCCAAATGGACTTTGCGAAAGGTTTTCCTTCAACTTTCAAGTTTTTAATGAATATGATAACATCAGGTCTAGATGATTGTGACACTTACATCGATGACGAAATCATCTACAACGACACCTGGAAAGATCACTTGAAGACCATGCGGTAATTCTTTGATCGACTAAGTAATGAAAGTTTGCCAATTTTTGGAAGATATTGATGGACAAGATCAACTTAAACCTATATAAGTCTATCTCTGAATTACCAGTGCCCATCAGCAAAAGCAACTGAAACGACTTTTTGGGTATGGCTGGATATTATAGTAAATTTTGTTCAAAGTTTCCCATAATTACTGAATTCATGCCAATTCTGTTGAGTAAGAAAACCAAGTCGCATTTGTGTGACAAATATCAGGAGGCTTTTGATAAACTAAAGGCTATAATTAAGAGTGCACCAGTTCTTTCAGTTCCAGTTTTTGGCTGTGATATTCGCTTTACAAGACTTTCAAATGCATATTAATTCAGCTCCTTCCTGCTGCGATTATGGTATTCATTGATCACATACCCCTTACTTTCATCAGCAAAATGAAAAGCAAAACAAATCAGAGATTGTTAAGATTAAGCTCGATGATGCATGAATACAAACAACACTGACATTAGACAGATCAAAGGAAACCATAATCTGATCATAGATGCACTTTCACGTATAAAGAATTAGTAGTATATTTCTTTATTTTGTGCATATTTTGTGACATTCATAACACATCGTCTTATATAAGTTTAACTATTAAAATAACATATATATTTGATAATATCTGCAAGAAAACTTTATTTTTATAAATCCTTCTTTTTGTTTATGACGGGAAGTATTATGCTTATCTATATTGTGTGGTTGACCTTGGTCAATAATTGAGGGTAGATACATACCTGGCTACTTACAAGTTTGTATTGTTCGTTAGTTTAAAAAATATTTGCTTGCAGCTATTGATTTCAAGGTCTAATTTTTTAAGAAATTTAGAATGTTCTAGAAATTATCTTGTTTATGAAATTTCACTCATTCTGGTTATGTTATTGTGTCTTAGTATTTTATGTAAAGATTTTGATAAACAGATTTACGCGTTCCTAATTTTGAATATGTATAGATAAATAAGTCCTGTTGTTGTGCTCAGCTGCGATGATTTCTTTAATTTAAGTTATTCTTTGAAATTACAAAGTGCTCTTATATTTAGGACTAAATCACCATTTGGAATTATTATTAATTCATCCAAGGGCAACCCGAATTATATCATTGCGATACAGCAAGACTGTTGCCACATTAGCACATTCGAGGCTATTGGCACATCAGCATATAAAGCATTAGTATTCATTCGGAACACCACTGGATTTCATTCGAATAATCTATATCTGTGGATTTGTGATGGCACTTTTGAGACTATTTGGGATTTATATCATATTACTGTAAGTTCTTTTTCAATTTCACTTTGTATTCTAGGGAAAGAAATTCTTTATTGAGTTTTACAAAACTTGTTGGTTTTCGCTCTTTTCTGTTACTTTGTTTAAGACCACAGATTCGTAATAGACCGAGTCTTCGTTTTTCTACAAATATATACTTAAATTATCACTGTGAACTTCAATGCGTCAATGCTTTCTTATATTAAATGAAACATAAAAATAGAGAGTTTTAAAGTACTGTAAATTAATTAGCCTTCTTTATACAATTGAATGTATTTAATTACTATTATTCTGAGAAATGTGCCCTCAAATTTGTAGGGTGCAAGAAAAAGACAGATTTACTGGTCCAAAACGTATGCTTCATTTGAGAAGTGAGGAAAAATAAACTTGCCCTGTAACTACAGTTTAAATATATTCATATGTCCTATATCGACAGTTTCTGGGTGGAGCCAGTTGTCATATAGGTAGTTCTGGATGAATGTATATGCAGATTATCGTGTGTTCCCCACTTATGAGCATATTAAAGTCCGTCTTAAGATAATAATCGATAACAGATGTAGAGATGTGTAGTTATGTCGTCAGCGAATATATCAGAATTAGCATATTAAGATGTAGAGGTAAAGCGTTTATAAAGATAAGAAAAAGAAGTCCTAAAATGGGACCTTGTAGGACACAACATTTTATTGGTTTTAATGCTGGTGAGTGGTTTTCAGGACTAACACTTAGAGGCCTGTTTATTATGTGGGACTTCAGCAACGGGTGTGTAAAAGTTCAACGTTTATAGACTTCTAATTTCTTCGGAAGAATACTGTGATCAGCGTTATCAAAAGCATTTTGAAATATATGAAGACAACCCCAGTGATTTTACCTGTGTTAATAACAGATAGCCATTCATCTCTTTCGTCAGGACGTTTGAAAGGAGTGATTTAATCTGAATCCTGATTGAGATCGATGTATATTAATATACATCTCGACTATTTACGAGGCAAGGGTTGGCCGTGAAGTTCCGAATGTATCGACATTTTGCATATGGTGAATAAGTCTTGATTCAAGGCAATGTCGAGCTGACTTTTCCAACTGGAGCATTAAATTACCTCGTGCATGTGCCAATATATTTGTCCATTCGCTATATATATATATATATATATATATATATATATATATATATATATATATATATATATATATATATATATATATATATATATAGGTGCTCACATATACAAATAAGAACTGAGCTATACAAACCTCGTTTGGTGCAAGATCAATCCAGACAAACTAGGATGAATGTACCATTTTGGCTAATTCTTGTATGTATATATATTCGTTGCATCAAAATCTATATTTAAATTTTTTAAAATTAAAATTTCTGAGTGGCTATTGATTTGATTAAGATAATGAAATTGCATAAGATTAAAGTTATTTGACATAAGTGCCATTGCATTTTAAAGGAGTTTTCATTTAATTTCGTCTGGAAAATTACATACGTTCTGCTTTATTAATGCTAAAATCTTATATTAAACGAAGATTCTTTACCCCGAACAATCTAAAAACATTTGAAGTCTTCAACGTGAGGAAAGTCAGTCTGGTTTTAGCTGCAGAAGACTGCTGTGTCAGTTCGTGATTAGTTTCTAAGCTGTATGTATTTGTGTTGATAAAATACAATACAATAATGAAAGAGCAGTTGCAATAAAAATTCCCTTTACCCCATCTAATTCGCGTGCTCAGACTGAAGCAGCAAAGTATTATATACAAAAATAAATAAATATATTACCTGTTTATTTACTAATAACCTTAAAAGAGGCACATTACTTCTAAAATAGCGAGAAATGATCGTACTAGTATTTTCTTTAGACGAAGGGGAATTAACTCCTACAAAACTCTTGTTTTGGAATAAATATTCTTTTTGATGAAGGGGAATTAACTCCTACAAATCATGTTCTCGAATGTTCAGCTATGACTGTGTTTACACTACGTGGCAATAAACACATGTTCATGCACACATACTATATGCCCGATCATGTGAATATAAATACAACCGCTGGGAAATCGTGTAATACCGTGAGTTTAAACAATTTGTCAAAGAGAGTTAGATTATTTGGATAATAATAATAACAATAATAATAATAATAACAAGGTTGTCGAACAACATAATTTTAGAAGGATCAAAGTATATATTTATATTACAGTGTATCTTTACAACCCTCTGAAACATGTGTAATGCATTTTAAAAATATGTTTTAATCACATTAACATATGACAATTCAGTAGCTTTGTGTTGGCTTATGTTAAAATGGGTTCATAGATAGTGTTGGTATTCACATTTTCTTCTTGATATATAAACCTTACTAAGATAAAATAAAAACTTACTTACCCACAAAATATTCAGATTTAATATGGGACAACTGACAAATGAAATTGCGTAAGAGTGACTGGGGATTTTTCAGTACTATTTTTGCTACCTAACAGTCTGTCACAAATTGCTTTTTATCCGCCACCGGCGATGTATAGAGATTATTTTATAGCACCAGTCTAGAAAGCTGACAGCGAAATTGATTCGAAGGAGAGGTGACTGCAAGATATAAATTGTATATGGAAGTGGGACTTCGAGTTCACATTCCTAGCACAACCAAGGAGTCGACTTCAAACTTTGAATTAGCATAATAGATACATTCAAGGAGTGGTTCTTGCTGCTAAAACAAAATTGTTATTTTTTGCCCCATTTTTGTGATCAGTCATGATCTGAGATCATTGCTGACCAAAATGCTCACTAGTATGACAGATCGTCGTCTTATAAAGATACCCTCCAAAACCCAACTTCCCTACAATAATAGCAAGAGGACAACAAGTCGCAGGTTGCTAATTTTTTTATATCAATATGTCAGTTCACATAAAACGATTGCTATCTGCAGCCATTTTTTTCTATATACCAGTTTACATAAAAATGATGTTCTGTAAATGCATGTATTATAATGGACCTGAAGGCTGACTTGGAACTATTTGTGAAGTCGCATTCGATCAAGCAGAAATCACCCGACTGGTATCAGATGATTATTACTAATGGGGGGGGGGCTCGGAGTTGACTACGGTTGTAATAACATATCCATTTGACACTGCTAACGAAATCGCTCAAAGAAAGCTAAATAAGAAGTCATGACCCTACCACGTTTCTGGGGTGTGCCAATGGAACCAGTTATCAGAAGATATGTAGAAATCGAAAATGTCGTTGGCAACAATATCTCCATTCAGATTAAAGAAAGTTTCAAATATATTCCTGATGGTCATATGGTAGATCGCGTTAAGATCCTTCGTTTGGAATTCAAGTGTCCTTTTGATAGATATGTCGAAAAGCTTCCAGAATATTAATTATCTCTCTGGGCTAGAGGTCTACGTAGTCACGCGCCATGGCAAATTTGTTGACATCGTTTTTCGAAATTGCTCTCTAACACCGTTATTAGTTTGCCCGGACTACGACACAAAGCTGCATAACGATTACTGTGAATACGTGAATGTTTCGATATGTATTGTCATGATAGGATTTTTTGGCGACTGTGACCATTTCGTTGACCTTGGTGAGTGAACTGTGGCAGAACTCATCGCGTTTTATTTTAACAAAAAGTATCTGCACAGCGAGCACATCTGTGTTATTGCTGACGTTTACAGCAAGCCACGACGCTGTTGATGCTATATCTAGCAGTTGTCCAGAAAACAAAGTTAGTCGCTGTTTGGCCATGGGAAATATTTAAGATCACCTACAACTGCGTCGCTTGCCAGCCAGGATAAGGCAAAATATAGTGTATACATTTGACTGAAAACAAATAATTGCTGACAACACTGACGCAGAATATGCTTTGGTCGTGTTTCCAGAGGGGTAGACCTTGGAGGAAGTCATCGACATGGCATCTCACATCTCAACGCCTAATACTACTGAAAGGTGTGTGAAGATCATTCTTTAGATGATCTACTATGTATCAAAAGAAAATCCGGAGCTCTTTGACCTTTATGCAGATATCGCCATTGAATTGGAGCGCAGTAGACGCATGCTAGGAGAAGAATATAACAAGTTTGTTCCAAGAAAAGTCTGAGCTAGTCTGGGAAAAGCGATTTTGAAGACACGTTAATAAGAATAACCTTTAGTGTAAACGAAGTTTATATTCCATGCAAATGCAATTACCTTTGCCTACAAAGAAGCTCCTTGCCTATAATTTCCACCAGTACTTAATGATGATGACTTTCTAAAAACTGATGACTCTCAAGTAAAAGATGTTCTTGATATCTCCTGGAAGCTAGCAGAAGAAAAAAAATAAGGAACGCTTTTATTGCTATGCCAAAAACTATAGACGAATACAACAGGCTTGGCGGTGAGGCGTTCTTTGCCAGAACTATGCTTCAGGCATTTGTTATCTGAATCAGACTATAATACGTGCGCCATGTTGTCACTGTCTTCGTTTCTATTTCGCTCCTGATATTTGTGGCACAAACCTTTTCATATCTGGAAACTAGCATTGTACTAAGATTATATACTACATGTGGCTCTTTGACATGGTCATTAATACAGTATGTGGTCCCACGCAAACAATCTTTGATCTGGTTAATAACTTTCGTGTACGTGATATAAGCCTACTTACACATTGTCTTTTTCTTCTAAGGTTTTGGTTCTAGTTTACTTTATGTTTTTTTAAAAGTAGGCCCGTGTTGCCATTATCATGTTACAAGCAGTGGTCGGTACAATAAGAACCAAATCACTGTCTACACTAATCATTGTACTAGCAATATCGTCCATGAACTTTTCTGTTGTCGCTTCTTTATTATCTATCCGTTGCGCGGCAAGGTAATCTTTCGGGAATTCATTTTAATATCATATTCATGGTTCAACCCATCTTCAGTACAACGTCTGGTGAAAAAATACGGAACCTATTTCCAATATTGCTCGAGACTAATCCTACTACCACATAAAGCGAATGTGGACTGGAAAAACTATCTTGAGCAATCGTCGCGGGAATGCTTGCCGTAGAATATTTGTCTGCATAGCTTTTATTTTCCTCGTCTGTAGTATCCACTGGGGTATCCACATTTGTAATCTTGTTGGTAGACATTTTCAGCGATCCTGTCATGGTGTCGACCTATTTTCTTACACGCTTATTACGCGCAAAATCAAAAGATTCCATCTGTTGTAGTGTTGCTAGTTATTCCAGAACGTAAGAGCATGTCCAAAGTTTTATAATTACTCAAAATCTATAAATATAAATGCAACAAAATGCGAAAAGGTGTGGCACAAACCTATATAAGGCAGCAACAGAGAGGATAGAACAGACTGCTAAGTGCGTGATGCAAAGCAATATTAAATCATCAGGACTCTAAAAGAACTGCAATCAATGATGACCGAAGATAAAGCAACACAACAAGTACTGATGGGCCAACTTGCTCATACCTTAAATTCCGTTCTTTATGAGCTACATACCAGGGTAGCAAAAATAACTTACGATATTTGAGGACGTCAGAGAGACAACGCTAATGAGCTACTAGACAATTATGAGTCTTAACGAGGACAAAACATTTCAACGGCTGGAAATCGGCAAGAAACTAAATAACCCCGTTCAACAGAATATGGGGAAAAGGGATAAAGGACAGTCCTAATATCGAACCTATTTTAGAACCAAACCAAAATATACCCAATCTTAGCGTGGGGACGTTGCATAGTTTTGATAAAAGACGGGTGATAGTTGACGCGGGTGACAAATCAGCAATGTTTAGTGATGACATGTCCGCCATTACTTCATGGAAAAATGAGTCACCCGAAATACAGAATGTAAACTTGGAAATGCTACATCAGCTTGAAGTACCACCACATCAGCAGCCAACAGCAGAATATGAATGATATTGCCTCAGGCCCCACCCAATCAGACAAAGTCACATTACATAAGCATATCGCCTCAGTTCAGCCCATTAAAACCACCTTTACCTGAAGCACTAAGGCAGTGACGCCGCCATCAACTAAGCCAACAACATCTACTAAACTCACTACATCAGGAAAGAAAGAGGATATAACAACGGACAAAGAACTAAAATGCTACAAAACTTTAGCCGAGCTTGCTGAGTGTCTAAGGCTACTAGCAAACAGCAAATAATTGTCAATGTATAGTGCTGAAATAGATAATGAAATCGCAGAAATACTAGATCATCTGCATCAAAAAGGTGTTTCAGCAAGCCAGAGGACGGGGTCTAGTACAAAGACGTGATATAGACAAGATGTCACATAAAACATATATTGGACTCTAAGATCCTCATGACGCAACAGTAATGTTACTGTTCAAGACAATACTCCTGTAGAGTTGTCACATGATACACGATATAAAAATCACGCTAATTTCGTAAGAGGTATGAACCTCGTTTTATAGTATTAGAGACATCACTAGCAAGTTCCAGTATTTTACTCCTGCTAACGAAGTTGGAATAGTTCTCACCATAATATCAGTGACGGACAATGTTGTTGATGTTGCTGATGAGATAAAGCTTTTGATTAAAGAAAAGGGTCATACGAGTGAAGATATTGTAATCGCACACAACTATTATTTTCTTGAGATATGGATAATGCTCAGTAGTGGCTTCAGAATTGACTTTATTATTAATGACGGCCTAGGAAACCTACTCTGTTTTTGCTCACAAATCGTACATGGCGATGGCGTCCACGATGGTGATTTTCTTGTCAACATTAGTGATGTAAGCAGTTTATTAAGCAGCTGTTCCATTACTGAAGGATCGTACCATTCAAAGGTTGTCATAGTCACGTGACATACGGCTTTAGTCCAAATGCGCTACCGGGATCGCTCATGACAGAAAAACGCTAGCCACTTATCGATTGCCCGATCAACACTTTTTTTTATAGCATACCAGAGGTTACAACGTCCATTACGGACCAATCTGGTGACTATGTCAACTATGTCAACTTTAAAAACGGGCGCATGACATTGTATCGATATCTGAGAGTGATACCCAAAACTATGTAATCGGGTTGTATAAATGAAGACAAGACGTATTAAAAACTAGTATGAGGATTCCTGTCGACACCGCTGCAAAAGAGTATGTTATCAGCAATAAGGCCAATGGGAATTAGAGAAAACCTGCACAGAGCTTTCGTCAGAGGAGTTATAGGATGAAAGAGTAAGTTTGAAATATGACACAGAGATGTTACCAGTACCATTTTGTCCACTGACCTGGTAGACCTCACAGAATATGCTAGAAATAATGGTGCATCTAAGTACTTGTTGAACATCATTGATGTTTTTAGCAATTATACGTGGAGCCTGCGACTCAAAAGTAAAATGGGTACTGCTGTTTGACACACTTTTGAAATGGCTACAAGATCACCCAAGCCATCAAAGCTTTGGGGCGATCATGGTGACGAGTTGAACAACAACTTTGGAAACTGCCCCGAGAAAAGAAGTTACATAAGTATTCTACGTTTAATGAAGACAAAGCAGTGGTTGTTGAACGATTCTGTCGTACACTTAAAATGCGACGTGAAAGCACTTAACATAAAGGCAGACAAACAAGTATGTTGATGTTTAGCAGTCGCTGCATGAAAACTACAACAGTATCAAGCACATACATATTCGGACGACACCAACACAGCTTGTGAGTCTAAATTATGAGGAAGTTGATATCAAACTGTTTTCAGACAGATGTTAAGCGTAGAGATCGGGTGAGGCTTTGCAACTTTTAACAAGTTGACACCGCAAACTGGATCAAATAGAAATAGCTGTTCGTAGGTTTTTTGAGTTGGTATTGTCAGAAATCCTTTCCTAATATTTAAAAATATTATAATTTTATGTTCCCTTCTTGGTCTATAAATCATGTAGTTTGGCCATATGACATACAATGAGCACAGTAGAAACCATAATTGTAATTAAATTTAACTGACTGGAGTACCTAAATAACAGTATTTTGTAATTACAAATAAGTACAAATATTTTATTAACTGCTGTTCCAACAAGCAATGTATGTCTTTGAGCTTCTAAAACATCGCAAGAAATTGACAACGTCGAAAAGTTTACACACCTATAACTTTACATGTCTGCATATACTCATGTTTCCTCACGTGTTCATCGGTTCAAACTACAGTGATAGTGTAACGGATGAGTAAACTCAGCATTACACTTGGGGTTTAGGGGCTTAATTCAAACCCCAATATGAATCGCTTGGACGTTGACATTTAAAACTATTAGATTGCTTGTTGTTGTGGCAGTTGATTAACGACTTAAAACTTTTAATAAATGCAATCTACGAACTCCTATCAGTGACAAATATGCATTTCATAAATAGATATATTAAGTTTAATTGATAAATACATGCTATATTACGGTTAGAAATAAGTTTTGGGCTTTGAGATTTAAATTTAAAACACAAATAAACAAAATTAATTTCATGACATTAACATGTATCAGATATAACATATACAAAGAAATTGATTGACTCGGAATATAAGCTTTGAATGACAAGCTGTTATCATGTTTTCTAATGTAGGCATCCAATAGTAGAACAGAAAATGTGTCGGCTGTATACATCCACAACTTTTATGTGCGCGTCTGAGACCGTCTTAGGTGGGTATAACTTATTTATTGTTTGGAGGATATTTGGGTGTTATATTACCTCTGTATGATCCGCAATGCTTAGGATTATGGCATAGTCCAAGACAGTATAATGGGACTGAAACTTGGATCGACCTGGAACAATAAGAAAACAACGAAGAAACTATATGTTAAAGGTTAAAATGCCAAAGGCAATGATAAAACGTGACTTACTAATATTTACACCCTTTCTGTAATCTTCTTATTCCGATTCAATTTTTCATACATGTTCTGAATGATATTTTTCTCAAGCTGAATTTATTAATTGAATTTTCAGTTAAAGTATTATACATTTTGCATAATTCATTTGTAAATTCACATTCTCTTTTTGTCTAGTCGTTAAAATTTACAGTTAAGATGGGGGTGGGTGGGGGTGATTGCTGGGCTAACAATCTTACAATGCTCCTATTTAAGTGTGGTTTTTCATTTTTTTAGCGTACTTAGAGAGTAAATTATGAAAATTTTAAGGCAAAAGCTGCAGAATGAGATTAAGTCAATGGAAAGACTTTGTTTCTATAGGCCATTGAGAGTAGAGTTGACTTGTCAAAGATATCCAGAATTGTCAGGAGATAGTGATTGTTTTTTAATATAATCACGATATATAATCACTATATATAATCACTATGCTTGGAGTGAGGAACTTGCCCATCGGATTTAACATTGGAAGATATTAAAATATTTGTTATGAAGAAAGATCATGTCAATTTTGTGACGCTTATATCGAAAAATAATTCCATGTTATTACTGCTTATCGGCTATTTTGAAAAATACGAAGAAAATATTTTAACCACTTTTGAATATCAAAATCCAACTTCACAAAAATGTAGGACTTTTATACATAATGATGCTAGTAAAAATTCTGATGACTAATTTAGCAATCTTAACTATAAAACAACTTTTTATTTCTGTGTATTTGTTTTGATGATGTCGAACCATGTTTGAGAAAAATAATAAGTAGAAAACTCAGAGAGTTTGGTTCTGTAAAGTTATTTCTTGATTTAGCGATTAAAATCAGAAGTATAATGGGTGATGTAGCACTTGAAAAGAACTGGTATCAATGAAAGGGTGCTTTAAACGTCACGAGCAGAAATGAAATGCAAAGGGTAATTGATAAGATGCTCGACTAAATTGGGTCAGGAAATGAGCAAAAGTACAAGTTGGGGTTACAGTGCGATACAATTTATGATATGACTTGTTACAGTGCGATACAATTTATGATATGACTTGTTACAGTGCGATACAATTTATGATATGACTTGTTACAGTGCGATACAATTTATGATATGATATCAGTCGAGGAGTGGAAGCTCATAAACAGATTTACAAGAATGAGTGAAAGAAAAATGTGTGTGTCAATGTTAAAACCAGATGTTTATTTTATCTTGCAAAATTGATGATTAGCTCGAGAAAAGATCATCCGTACAGGACAGCAGAATAAAACCTTTAATACGATGGGTTCTTGGGTGTTTGTAATTTCATACATCAAACATATTTCGTTAATGTCACTGATTTCCTACTGCATAACGAGTGATTTCATTTTTACCATTATGAGGTGATTGAAAACGTAGTAATTGTGAATTATCTTGATATGGTTCATGTTATATGTCCATTGTGATCTCCAGTCATGTGGATAGCAGCTGTAAATGTGATCTTCCACATCATTTAATACTCATAGTATCGTTAATAAATTGTCACATTCGGAAATATCACAGTTAATTTCCCTTCCAAATCAGCAATTTAATAGTACTAATACGTATGCAGTTTCGATGACTGATGCAGTAAGATGTGACCCGTTACAAACACTACAATTCCTCTAATTTCACATTTCATTGTGAATATGTAATGCTGTATTCTTAAGTTTTGTGTTTGTCAATATATTTTCAATGATGCAAGCGTTCACTGGTACTTGTTTCTTTTCAAGACATGCCTCTCGACTTTGGTTACGACCTTAAAGGCTTTGATGTTTGATGAACAAGAAATAATTCAAACTGCTTATTGTTAGCAAGTCCCACTCTTTGCGACTGGTTCAATGATATCTGTTCGGCACAACCCGACCTGTTCGGCGTGCTCGATAAGCAATTACGTCACATTACTATTTTCTGAAGAGCATAAATACGAGTGAAATTTGAAGTCTGGTAGATAAAAGCAAACTGTCGTGACGTACATAACATCTGTAGTTGCATATTTCCACGAACAATATTGTTCATTATTGGTGTAGTTATAATTAAACATTTTCTAAATTGCATTAACAAAACAAAAAAGCTGTTAAAAATCTAGACATTTTATTTATTTCTTGTTCATAAAGAAATTGATATGACATGTTAAGTACTTTGATCTCTGTCAGTTAATTCATATTTGATTAACTGCTCCTGATCCTAGCGTAAAGCGAGAGTAATAATGAATCATCATCATCATCATCATCAATGATGACTAATTATGTTACTTTTGTTTTCGATGATAAAAACGCAGTTGTTGGATTGTAAGTGGGGTGTGTGTGTTTGAATAGTATATCCAAAAAAACACGGGGGGGGGGGTAGCATCTAAATATTATATATAATATTGCATTTCTCGTAGACCGCTATGTGTATGCATGTATAATGAATGTATCAAAACTCGCGCTGTTTGTAAGTATGCGAGTATAGTGTATATATAAACATCCATACTTTTGTGTCATAGTATGCTTGTGTGCAGTTATAGTGTGGGTATATAAATATTCCTACCCTTATGGGACAGTATGTTTGTATGTAAGAAAGTATAGTGTGTGTATCAACACTCCTACTCTTTATGTGTGATAGTATTTTTTGTACGTATGTGCGTATAACATATCTCTAAACAAATGTACCCTTGTGCAGTAGTATAGCATATTTGTGTGAGGGTATTTGAACATTGTATTTTCCATACGGCTCTATAATATATTCAGCATGGAAAAAGCAGATAACAATCTCAGACTTAACACATAATTGTTTGCTTTGCTCACAATCGCCATCCACGTGTTAATCTACGTATAATTTTAATATATAATTTTCTGTTTGGTTCTCTGTCGCCATAGTCTGAGGTCAACTCCTACAATGTTACAATGTAAACCAATTTGAGGTCAACCGCTTCTAACATTCTTAATATTTGCCCTCAATATTAAACTTTTGGACAATTTTATTATCGGATTTCTCGAATGGCTCTCAAGAGCCACGTAATGTAAATCTAGAGCCTAAAGTTAATACCGGTATGGCAGTAGTAAATGGGGGCACCCTAGCGTCAAGGGGAATTAGCATTACAAGTCCCCTTGGGCAACTCTAGCGTCAAGGGAAAATTAACATGGAGAAAAATCGTGGGTCAGATTAGCGTCAAGGGAAATTAACATGGAGAAAAATCGTGGGTCACTCTAGAGACAAGGGGAATTTAACATGGAACTATAGTGTGGGTATGTCTAGCGACAAGGGGAAATTAACATGGGAATAGAGTTTGGGTCTGTCTAGGGACAAGGGGAATTGAACATATGGAAATTGAACATGGTGGGTCTGTATAGCGTCAAGGGGAATTGAACATGGTGGGATTGTCTAGGGACAATGATGGTAGAGGGTCAAACACAACAGAGACAGAAACATACATACACTAGTACAAGCGTGAGATTTATATATAAAGCATTACCAAGACCTGAAATCTTGCTGGGGTGTTCAAAAATTTGCATAATTGTAATGATGCTATAAATAGCTATAATCAAGGAAATGCTCAACGACAAAATGGATGTGACTAAAAGTAACGCTAAAATGACGAAATTGTCCCAGAATTTAAAGGAAAATAAACATATCCCCGAAAATTAAGTTACAATGGTTTAGACTAAAATGGATAAAATTAGTAACTACTTACAATATCAACTTCTGTGACGATCGTGAATAAATACCTATGTATCTATAATCAGCTGAAATTCCTATGAAATCCCACTATCTATTTATAGCTCCAACTTGTGGGTTTTTCCTTTGGAAAATCCCACTATCTTTTTATAGCCTCAGCTTGAGTGACATTCCTGTTTATGAATTCTAGTATATATGCATAGCTACAAAATGTGGAAATCCCCAAGTCGATATTTATAGTCTCAAAATTTTCAGCGTCAGTGACGTCACTGTACTGAACACTAGGGGATAAATGTCAACAGTGTTGCAAGTGGCTGACCTGAATACACGCTACTGCAGGTAGGTAGGTAGAGTGTATCTGATAGGGATAAAGTGAGTTTTTACAGGGACAAACAGAGACCAATACACACACACACACACACACAACGTACGCGCGCAGACATACGCACACACACACACACACACACACACACACACACACACACACACACAGGGAAGAGGAAAAAACAAACCCCAAATATACTATCAATACAGAAGGGAGATAACACAAACCCCAAATAAACTATCAACACAAACGTACGCGAACGCATACAAACCCCAAATATACTATTCACACAACGTCGCTAACGCATACAAACCCCAAATATGCTATCCACACTCGGGAGGAAGAAGAAAAAACAACCAAATATACGATCTACACAACGTACGCGAACACACACACACACACACACACACACACACTCACACACAGAGGGAAGAGGAAAAAACAAACCCCAAATATACTATCAACACAGAAGGGAGATAATACAAACCCCAAATAAACTATCCACACAAACGTACGCGAACGCATACAAACCCCAAATATGCTATCCACACTCGGGAGGAAGAAGAAAAAAACAACCAAATATACGATCTACACAACGTACGCGAACACACACACACACACACACACACACACACACACACACTCACACACAGAGGGAAGAGGAAAAAACAAACCCCAAATATACTGTCAACACAGAAGGGAGATAATACAAACCCCAAATAAACTATCCACACAAACGTACGCGAACGCATACAAACCACAAATATACTATCAACACAGAAAGGAGATAATACAAACCCCAAATAAACTATCCACACAAACGTACGCGAACGCATACAAACCCCAAATATACTATCAACACAGAAGGGAGATAATACAAACCCCGAATAAACTATCCACACAAACGTACGCGAACGCATACAAACCCCAAATATGCTATCCACACTCGGGAGGAAGAAGAAAAAACAACCAAATATACGATCTACACAACGTACGCGAACAAACACACACACACATACACACACACACAGAGGGAAGAGGAAAAAACAAACCCCAAATATACTATCAACACAGAAGGGAGATAATACAAACCCCAAATAAACTATCCACACAAACGTACGCGAACGCATACAAACCCCAAATATGCTATCCACACTCGGGAGGAAGAAGAAAAAAACAACCAAATATACGATCTACACAACGTACGCGAACACACACACACACACACACACACACACACACACACACACACACACACACACACACACACTCACACACAGAGGGAAGAGGAAAAAACAAACCCCAAATATACTGTCAACACAGAAGGGAGATAATACAAACCCCGAATAAACTATCCACACAAACGTACGCGAACGCATACAAACCACAAATATACTATCAACACAGAAAGGAGATAATACAAACCCCAAATAAACTATCCACACAAACGTACGCGAACGCATACAAACCCCAAATATACTATCAACACAGAAGGGAGATAATACAAACCCCGAATAAACTATCCACACAAACGTACGCGAACGCATACAAACCCCAAATATGCTATCCACACTCGGGAGGAAGAAGAAAAAAACAACCAAATATACGATCTACACAACGTACGCGAACAAACACACACACACACATACACACACACACAGAGGGAAGAGTCAAAAACAAACCCCAAATATACTATCAACACAGAAGGGAGATAATACAAACCCCAAATAAACTATCAACACAAACGTACGCGAACGCATACAAACCCCAAATATACTATTCACACAACGTCGCTAACGCATACAAACCCCAAATATGCTATCCACACTCGGGAGGAAGAAGAAAAAACAACCAAATATACGATCTACACAACGCACGCGAACACACACACACACACACACACACACACACTCACACACAGAGGGAAGAGGAAAAAACAAACCCCAAATATACTATCAACACAGAAGGGAGATAATACAAACCCCAAATAAACTATCCACACAAACGTACGCGAACACATACAAACCACAAATATACTATCAACACAGAAGGGAGATAATACAAACCCCAAATAAACTATCCACACAAACGTACGCGAACGCATACAAACCCCAAATATGCTATCCACACTCGGGAGGAAGAAGAAAACAACAACCAAATATACGATCTACACAACGTACGCGAACAAACACACACACACACATACACACACACACAGAGGGAAGAGTCAAAAACAAACCCCAAATATACTATCAACACAGAAGGGAGATAATACAAACCCCAAATAAACTATCCACACAAACGTACGCGAACGCATACAAACCCCAAATATACTATTCACACAACGTCGCTAACGCATACAAACCCCAAATATGCTATCCACACTCGGGAGGAAGAAGAAAAAAAAACAACCAAATATACGATCTACACAACGTACGCGAACAAACACACACACACACACACACACATACACACACACAGAGGGAAGAGGCAAAAACAAACCCCAAATATACTATCAACACAGAAGGGAGATAATACAAACCCCAAATAAACTATCCACACAAACGTACGCGAACGCATACAAACCCCAAATATGCTATCAACACAGAGTGAAGAAGAAAAAGTTTTTTGAAAGCACCTAAGCCCTCACCTGCAATGACCAACTCTGCCAAACACCTACACCCCACCCCCACTCCCAACACTACAAAACCCATTTAACCCGTTATTTTATGGCATCAGTGTGTGATTTAGGAAACATCAAGACACAAAATGATGGATGAATAGACTGACTATTGTTTACCGACTTGCATGCCTAAAGAGCGTGCGTGAAGGAAAACATCCTTCCATTTCAATTCTAACTAAAACATGATCCAGAGGGATAGAGAGAGGTGAAAGAGCACAATTTCATAAAGTGTGAGTAAAAACAAAACACGCCATCCTTATTATACAATGTCAAGACCAAGAGACACTTACGTTTTCTTTCTGGTCTATTCTCTTTTAGAAGGTAGTATGAAATTTCACATCAGGGCCAACGCATCGGCTCACATTGTCAATTTTTCCATTTCCATGTCTTTACTGGTACAAGTTCTTCAACATCTTCAATTTCTTCTTCTTCTGAATCCCTCTTCTCTGTTTCGTCTTGTTTTTGTTTCTTCTCTTTTCTCGTAGGGCACTCTGAATTCCAGTGTCCTTTCTCCTGACAACGATATTAGGTATCTTGACTTTTGTCTCTCTTTCTTAGACGAAGCAGGTATTCTGGAGACAAATACCCATTTACCTTTGCAGATATAGCAAACTTCATTAGCACTTACACACTTTCGTATGACTCTCATCAAATCAACGATCAAAAGAGTAAGTTTTGTTGCCACTTTCGCATGTGAATTATGCTTTCCTATGACTTTTAGCAAATATTTGACCAGCAGGTCGATCTGTGCTGACTCTTCCATCTTCTTGATCGTTTGAGAGCGGAATGAATACTCTGACGCTAAGACACTCTCCTTATATACAGGGACCTGCTGCGTATGAAACCTAGTCAAATGTAATTTTGCAATAAGATGAAACGATTTCATTGAGGAAGTAAAAAGCAATGATGTACCGTATCGCCTCACACAAAACCTGAAGTGTTAGTTCAAATCCGTGTCAGCGATTTCGAAGACGACATAACTGAGCTTTAATCAATGCTCTCCAATTATGCCACAAAACCACGAGTCCTGATTCACGCCAAAAGAAATTTCGTTCGGTCCATAAAAAATAGTATCATATCTGAGAAACGCAAAAAGGAACTTCCAGAAAACTGAGAAAGACGGCTTACACCTACAACGTAAATGTATGAGTTCAAGTAGTGCGTAAAACTTAGTCAAATTAAATTTTTATAGTCAAGACGAAACGATCTCTTTTCGAACAAGAAAGCAGACACCAAGCGACAATGGCGATCCGTGTCACACAACACTTTTCAAAATGTATATTATCAGAGGTTTGTTCTAGCGATCTGCACGGTAAAATTAAATGTTGATGTATTTTGCAATAAGACGGACACAATTTCCATGGGATCGCCCATGGTACGAATGTTCGTGCATTAGTTTAATTTTTAAAAATATTTTTTTTATATAAATCGCCTATAGGATAGACCCAGTAAAGCATGGCCATTCTCGTCACTGTCTGAATAGCTACTCAAGTCAATTCGAAGCGAACGCGGTAAGAAAATAAGTATAGCCAATGAAATGGCTTACAACGGGTGATGCATTGTTTTGTTCTAGGACTGTGTGGCATAATAATCCCTATGTTCTTGCGTTGTTACCATTACAGTGCAGACAGACTGAAATGTGAACTTACAAGCCCTCTTTGTGTGTGTTGTACCATTTCCTCTTACCACATCAAAATACTGAGCGTCACAGTATTGGTTCGCGTTTTCAAACTGACCATTTTTTTTATATCTCACTTAAACATTTCGACATAAACACTCACACTCACATCGGTAGAGTCAGAACAGACGTGTTACAGTATTGAGGGGCATGTTATCTTTTCGTTTTCAAACTAATACATTTGGGGCTTGTATGAAGTAAAGAACCGAAAGTACAGTGAAACTCAAGGATGATGACCCAATCTGTCTGTCTATTGATGCGTGTATTTACTTAAGAAGAAATATGACCTCTAAAACACAAAGAGATACGGCAAGCATGATTAGATCAAGCACAACGATGTTTTCCTTCACGCCCGTGTAATTTAGAGTTTCAATCGTCTTTGAAGACAAACTTGGTCTCCTTTTGTAGGGCTTGAAATAATAAAAGAAACTGAAAAATCTTAAGCACTTTGCTATAGATAATTTCATCAACAGACTAAACAACATAAATACCGTTACAACAATAGAAAGCCTTAAATCTTCTATCAAAAAGAAATGCATGAAAAAAATTAAAGATTAACGATAACTAACCAATGAAACCGAATTTAACAAAGGCAATGACATGTGAAGAAATGCCTCTCACTTTGGAAAGGTAGGCGAATGTACTCTGTCATGCACCATCAACTTGAAAAAAAATTATAAACAGAGAGAAACCTGAATTCAAAATTCAGTAGTTTCTTTTTCTTCAAAATTGTTTCGTTTCTTTTTTCTTTTTTTTTTTTGGAACAAATCTAAGCACTAATATAGAGTGGAAAAGGGAAAATGCACATACAAGCTTTGATATTTCTGAAAAAATGAGGGGATATTCCTAACGTTCATAACCACCTATATATGTTTAAAGCCTTTCAGTCAGGTTGTTAAGGACTAGTTAGTCCTACACCTGATTGGCTAAATTTAAAAGTAGTCTGTGAGTACATAAAAGCCTGGGGGGGATGAGGCTCTCTTTCCTTCCCAGGAGTAATTAAAAATCACGCGGTGCGTTATTAAACCAGTGATACATGCTCCATTAGAGCGAAAATCACTTTAATTCAAGTAAGCAAGCAAGCAAGTTCGGGTACCGTCTCTAGCACTCTTGATGACACCAACTGTCTGAGTTATTTTCTTTCTTGCAAGCCCCTATGTTCCACTTCTGTTTGTGATAATAACTTGTGATACTTCACATTTTCTAAAGTGGAAATCTTTACAAGCCGTACAAAATACAAAACTTATATGACTTTGGCTTTTGACACTTGCACAGACTCTTCACTTTATAAGTGTCACGAGAAAATTGTATATCCCATTTTTACCATTTTCAAAAACACGCACACACTTGCAGCTTGACCAGAAATATGTACATCTTGTTTTGTGGATAAGTCACAGACAAGTCCAAGCATATATAGGTGGTTATGAACGTTAGGAATATCCCCTCATTTTTTCAGAAATATCAAAGCTTGTATGTGCATTTTCCCTTTTCCACTCTATATTAGTGCTTAGATTTGTTCCAAAAAAAAAAAAGAAAAAAGAAACGAAACAATTTTGAAGAAAAAGAAACTACTGAATTTTGAATTCAGGTTTCTCTCTGTTTATAATTTTTTTTCAAGTTGATGGTGCATGACAGAGTACATTCGCCTAACTTTCCAAAGTGAGAGGCATTTCTTCACATGTCATTGCCTTTGTTAAATTCGGTTTCATTGGTTAGTTATCGTTAATCTTTAATTTTTTTCATGCATTTCTTTTTGATAGAAGATTTAAGGCTTTCTATTGTTGTAACGGTATTTATGTTGTTTAGTCTGTTGATGAAATTATCTATAGCAAAGTGCTTAAGATTTTTCAGTTTCTTTTATTATTTCAAGCCCTACAAAAGGAGACCAAGTTTGTCTTCAAAGACGATTGAAACTCTAAATTACACGGGCGTGAAGGAAAACATCGTTGTGCTTGATCTAATCATGCTTGCCGTATCTCTTTGTGTTTTAGAGGTCATATTTCTTCTTAAGTAAATACACGCATCAATAGACAGACAGATTGGGTCATCATCCTTGAGTTTCACTGTACTTTCGGTTCTTTACTTCATACAAGCCCCAAATGTATTAGTTTGAAAACGAAAAGATAACATGCCCCTCAATACTGTAACACGTCTGTTCTGACTCTACCGATGTGAGTGTGAGTGTTTATGTCGAAATGTTTAAGTGAGATATAAAAAAAATGGTCAGTTTGAAAACGCGAACCAATACTGTGACGCTCAGTATTTTGATGTGGTAAGAGGAAATGGTACAACACACACAAAGAGGGCTTGTAAGTTCACATTTCAGTCTGTCTGCACTGTAATGGTAACAACGCAAGAACATAGGGATTATTATGCCACACAGTCCTAGAACAAAACAATGCATCACCCGTTGTAAGCCATTTCATTGGCTATACTTATTTTCTTACCGCGTTCGCTTCGAATTGACTTGAGTAGCTATTCAGACAGTGACGAGAATGGCCATGCTTTACTGGGTCTATCCTATAGGCGATTTATATAAAAAAAATATTTTTAAAAATTAAACTAATGCACGAACATTCGTACCATGGGCGATCCCATGGAAATTGTGTCCGTCTTATTGCAAAATACATCAACATTTAATTTTACCGTGCAGATCGCTAGAACAAACCTCTGATAATATACATTTTGAAAAGTGTTGTGTGACACGGATCGCCATTGTCGCTTGGTGTCTGCTTTCTTGTTCGAAAAGAGATCGTTTCGTCTTGACTATAAAAATTTAATTTGACTAAGTTTTACGCACTACTTGAACTCATACATTTACGTTGTAGGTGTAAGCCGTCTTTCTCAGTTTTCTGGAAGTTCCTTTTTGCGTTTCTCAGATATGATACTATTTTTTATGGACCGAACGAAATTTCTTTTGGCGTGAATCAGGACTCGTGGTTTTGTGGCATAATTGGAGAGCATTGATTAAAGCTCAGTTATGTCGTCTTCGAAATCGCTGACACGGATTTGAACTAACACTTCAGGTTTTGTGTGAGGCGATACGGTACATCATTGCTTTTTACTTCCTCAATGAAATCGTTTCATCTTATTGCAAAATTACATTTGACTAGGTTTCATACGCAGCAGGTCCCTGTATATAAGGAGAGTGTCTTAGCGTCAGAGTATTCATTCCGCTCTCAAACGATCAAGAAGATGGAAGAGTCAGCACAGATCGACCTGCTGGTCAAATATTTGCTAAAAGTCATAGGAAAGCATAATTCACATGCGAAAGTGGCAACAAAACTTACTCTTTTGATCGTTGATTTGATGAGAGTCATACGAAAGTGTGTAAGTGCTAATGAAGTTTGCTATATCTGCAAAGGTAAATGGGTATTTGTCTCCAGAATACCTGCTTCGTCTAAGAAAGAGAGACAAAAGTCAAGATACCTAATATCGTTGTCAGGAGAAAGGACACTGGAATTCAGAGTGCCCTACGAGAAAAGAGAAGAAACAAAAACAAGACGAAACAGAGAAGAGGGATTCAGAAGAAGAAGAAATTGAAGATGATGAAGAACTTGTACCAGTAAAGACATGGAAATGGAAAAATTGACAATGTGAGCCGATGCGTTGGCCCTGATGTGAAATTTCATACTACCTTCTAAAAGAGAATAGACCAGAAAGAAAACGTAAGTGTCTCTTGGTCTTGACATTGTATAATAAGGATGGCGTGTTTTGTTTTTACTCACACTTTATGAAATTGTGCTCTTTCACCTCTCTCTATCCCTCTGGATCATGTTTTAGTTAGAATTGAAATGGAAGGATGTTTTCCTTCACGCACGCTCTTTAGGCATGCAAGTCGGTAAACAATAGTCAGTCTATTCATCCATCATTTTGTGTCTTGATGTTTCCTAAATCACACACTGATGCCATAAAATAACGGGTTAAATGGGTTTTGTAGTGTTGGGAGTGGGGGTGGGGTGTAGGTGTTTGGCAGAGTTGGTCATTGCAGGTGAGGGCTTAGGTGCTTTCAAAAAACTTTTTCTTCTTCACTCTGTGTTGATAGCATATTTGGGGTTTGTATGCGTTCGCGTACGTTTGTGTGGATAGTTTATTTGGGGTTTGTATTATCTCCCTTCTGTGTTGATAGTATATTTGGGGTTTGTTTTTGCCTCTTCCCTCTGTGTGTGTGTATGTGTGTGTGTGTGTGTGTGTGTGTGTGTGTGTGTTTGTTCGCGTACGTTGTGTAGATCGTATATTTGGTTGGTTTTTTTTCTTCTTCCTCCCGAGTGTGGATAGCATATTTGGGGTTTGTATGCGTTAGCGACGTTGTGTGAATAGTATATTTGGGGTTTGTATGCGTTCGCGTACGTTTGTGTGGATAGTTTATTTGGGGTTTGTATTATCTCCCTTCTGTGCTGATAGTATATTTGGGGTTTGTTTTTGACTCTTCCCTCTGTATGTGTGTGTATGTGTGTGTGTGTGTTTGTTCGCGTACGTTGTGTAGATCGTATATTTGGTTGTTGTTTTCTTCTTCCTCCCGAGTGTGGATAGCATATTTGGGGTTTGTATGCGTTCGCGTACGTTTGTGTGGATAGTTTATTTGGGGTTTGTATTATCTCCCTTCTGTGTTGATAGTATATTTGTGGTTTGTATGCGTTCGCGTACGTTTGTGTGGATAGTTTATTTGGGGTTTGTATTATCTCCCTTCTGTGTTGATAGTATATTTGGGGTTTGTTTTTTCCTCTTCCCTCTGTGTGTGTGTGTGTGTGTGTGTGTGTGTGTGTGTGTGTGTGTGTGTGTGTGTGTGTGTGTGTGTGTGTTCGCGTACGTTGTGTAGATCGTATATTTGGTTGTTTTTTCTTCTTCCTCCCGAGTGTTGATAGTATATTTGGGGTTTGTATGCGTTAGCGACGTTGTGTGAATAGTATATTTGTGGTTTGTATGCGTTCGCGTACGTTTGTGTTGATAGTTTATTTGGGGTTTGTGTTATCTCCCTTCTGTATTGATAGCATATTTGGGGTTTGTTTTTTCCTCTTCCCTCTGTGTGTGTGTGTGTGTGTGTGTGTGTGTGTGTGTGTGTGTATGTCTGCGCGCGTACGTTGTGTGTGTGTGTGTGTGTGTGTGTGTGTGTGTGTGTGTATTGGTCTCTGTTTGTCCCTATAAAAACTCACTTTATCCCTATCAGATACACTCTACCTACCTACCTGCAGTAGCGTGTATTCAGGTCAGCCACTTGCAACACTGTTGACATTTATCCCCTGGTGTTCAGTACAGTGACGTCACTGACGCTGGAAATTTTGAGACTATAAATATCGACTTGGGGATTTCCACATTTTGTAGCTATACATATATACTAGAATTCATAAACAGGAATGTCACTCAAGCTGAGGCTATAAAAAGATAGTGGGATTTTCCAAAGGAAAAACCCACAAGTTAGAGCTATAAATAGATAGTGGGATTTCATAGGAATTTCAGCTGATTATAGATACATAGGTATTTATTCACGATCGTCACAGAAGTTGATATTGTAAGTAGTTACTAATTTTATCCATTTTAGTCTAAACCATTGTAACTTAATTTTCGGGGATATGTTTATTTTCCTTTAAATTCTGGGACAATTTCGTCATTTTAGCGTTACTTTTAGTCACATCCATTTTGTCGTTGAGCATTTCCTTGATTATAGCTATTTATAGCATCATTACAATTATGCAAATTTTTGAACACCCCAGCAAGATTTCAGGTCTTGGTAATGCTTTATATATAAATCTCACGCTTGTACTAGTGTATGTATGTTTCTGTCTCTGTTGTGTTTGACCCTCTACCATCACTGTCCTTAGACAATCCCACCATGTTCAATTCCCCTTGACGCTATATAGACCCACCATGTTCAATTTCCATATGTTCAATTCCCCTTGTCCCTAGACAGACCTAAACTCTATTCCCATGTTAATTTCCCCTTGTCGCTAGACAGACCCACACTATAGTTCCATGTTAAATTCCCCTTGTCGCTAGAGTGACCCACGATTTTTCTCCATGTTAATTTCCCTTGACGCTAATCTGACCCACGATTTTTCTCCATGTTAATTTTCCCTTGACGCTAGAGTTGCCCAAGGGGTCTTGTAATGCTAATTCCCCTTGACGCTAGGGTGCCCCCATTTACTACTGATGGCTCTCAAAAGCCACATAATGTAAATCTATAGCCTAAAGTTAATACCAGTATTTCTCTCAAGAGCCACATAATATAAATACAGAGCCTAAAGTTAATACCGGTAGTTCTCTCAAGAGCCACATAATGTAAATCTAGAGCCTAAAGTTAATACCGGTATTTCTCTCAAGAGCCACATAATGTAATTCTAGAGCCTAAAGTTAATACCGGTATGGCTCTCAAGAGCCACATAATGTAAATATATAGCCTAAAGTTAATGCCGGTGTGGCTGTCAAGAGCCACATACAGCTACTCAACTTTGTAACAGTATCTTGAACAGTGCAAACGGACTGTAAAATACATGTTATATATGTAACTTGATTACCTAAAATCCATCTTGCAAACGATCCGATACTATAGGGTAAGCTTGCTTTTCCTTTCTTCTTGTTTTTAATATCATGCCAAAGTATAAAACAAAATTAAAAACTAAAAATTATATTATTTAATCACTTGTGATTTGTTATCCAATCACACTTGGTTTGCTTAATCCATATTCAGTCGCATGCCTTAGATAATTTCATCAACCTACATTTTTCTCCAGTATCCATCTGTGTCAGTTCTGTGCTTCTGAACATCATTAGTATATATTTGACACATCAAGATGTGTAGGTTATCCAGACATGACAGTATTTATGCTTTCAGATACCTATGCGAATCAAGCTTTTTTTTTTTTTCTTCTCACTTGTACATATCCAGTCGGGGTTTGGTGGAATATAAATGTTTATGTTAAATTGTTTCAGGTTTGTGTTCTTGCTGGTTAACTTAAACTTTCTCATCAGGTGACGATATTGAGCATTAAGAAAATAGTTGATGTATCTGAAAGTGAACATAAATCCTATTTGTCAGTTATACTGCCGGACATTTTCAAAACAAGTAGGATAAAAAGCAGGGTCACATTGTATTTTGTGTTATTTTGTTTGTTGGCTAGTTTTTGTTTTGTTTTGTTTTGGTTTTTGTGTTTGTATTTTTTTGGGGGGGGGGGTGTTTTCATTTTGCGGCTGGGGGTGATGGGGTAGGGTGTCGTCTGTTTATTGTTTGGGATAGAATATTTGACCTAGCAAATATGTTTTATGTACTATATTTTGTTTATCTTTAATTTTAGAAGATGTGATTTGATGGCTAGAGAAGAGTCCATTCCTACCTCCACCCAACCCCCGTCCCCAAGATGGATTGTCACCCAAATAACCCAAGTCGGTAATTTTGTCAAGAGTTTCTTAGCTCTACGTTGTCTTGTACCGGTTCTGGCACAGGGAGGTAGAATACGCTTATGGAGGCAACGCGTATGTAAATAAATCAGTAGTAGAAGAAAAAAACATCAGTTTGTTAATTAAGAATTTGACCTTTTTCGCGAGTGTGGCTTTGATTTTGTTTAATGTACCCTTTGTTGCACTGGGTGGGATGATGCCCAAAAATATTCGGTAATATATATAGACTGGATTTTGCTGATATGCCGTTAAACCTTATACATACGTTCTATCCTTTCTTGCCTTCGGATGTGGTTCTCATTTTTCAAGTGGAACCGAAGAAAGTTTGCCTACTTGGCTCTATGCACTGGCATTGATTGAAATTACATCAATGACCTACTTCCTGGTGTTTGTGTCCAAGTCATGGAATTACAACGCGAAAGATAATATAAAAGGCCTACGTTTATGTTTATGCATTTATGCTTACGAAGTTTTTATTTTATTCATTAGCTAAATTGTATTCTGTAAGCTGCTCCCCTTATATTTATCATTATTAAACAGTGCATCAACGATTTTCCGGAATATTTTAAAGACCGAAAATATTTTCGCAACCATTATGCGTCGAAGCAAAATGCTCATGCTTTCGCTGTAAATAATTTATGTGAGTTGATTGAACTAAATAACATGGGTTACTAGTTTGAGATAGAATTGATAACACTTTGAGTGTTTAAAGATTATAAAAAAACATAAATATCTACTCAATGAAAGTAAAATAATTTTGAACTCTTATATTTAATTAATTACAAATATAGACAAACAATTATGACCAATGGAAAACAAGCTATAAATTTATTCCGTGTGATGGCGGGGTAGCGGCGGCACTCTTGTCTTGATTAAATGGGTGAGTGTTGTACGTCTTTGTGTGAAAATAGGCTGATAAAACTGTTGCATGTATCATTGTTTGCTTAATTGTGATGTGATGTTATGCTTTTTATTCGAAATGATGTTGAATTTATGCCAGAGAAAAGATAATGTGGTCATGACAAGTTGAAGATCATTGTCTTTCCCGCGCGTCCGAAATGTAAAAGGCAGCACATGCATCTCACCACGTCTACAATCTTCAGTACCGCCGCTGATTATTTATAGCTTTTAATCATTTCCAATTTTACTTTTATTAATGCCTCTTGAAAATTGTAAATTTATCTGCATTTTAAAGACATAGTTTTAGTTCGTATGTCCCATCCTCCCACCACCAGGGCGTTATGCCTGTTATCGCGGTAACTCCGTATTGGCCCTGAAGTTGAACTTTTGAATTTTGTCCATTTTGTCCGCAATCTTTTGTCGTTGTGTTGCCTCCTCGTCGCTTTGGTGTGCAGGTCATGAAACTAAGGTTTACAGGGGAAAATTCAAAACTTCAGTTGAAAAAAGGAGGCAGAGACTGGAATCCCAGCTTAAGGTCAATAACTTAAGGAAGACAAAGAAGTCACATGCATATGAAATTGATAGCATCCCGACTTTATTTCATGGGCTTTACAATTATTATCCATGGCATAGTATTTTCTGTGAACGTTTTGAAAGATAAGTTGCTTGTTGGTGTAAATTTTGTTGTTTGTTTCAATTACATGTTGTAAAAGAGTAAAGAGTACCATCTAAATTTAAGGATCCAAATTTAACATGGGCCAACACACACAAGTGTAGTTAATTTCCCATGACCAGTAACATTGATTATGGGGTTCTTCATTTGATTTTGAAAGTTTTTGTCCATGACTACTTCATTGACAAAAGTTGGGAGTCCTGATCCAAAAAATAGAAGTCCCCAATAACTTTTTTCTTACAATAGTTCTGGATGTGCATATATTGTTGAAATACCATTATATGTCACCAGATTGCTGAGCTTTGTGTGTGTGGTTTTTATTTTCATTTTCTTGATTTGAATTATGCCCCCTATTTCCGAGTATGCATATTTGCATGTAACATTGGTTTTACGCAATACTTTATTTTCAAGAAAAGTTGTTCTCAGCTTTAGCTGTGTTATAAACATATTTGGTGCATGTTTAAAAACTATCATATTCATATGCAGTGTATTTTGTCAGTATGTCTTCACAGGAAAACAACAGAAGCTATACATTATGAATTTTAACCTAGTAACTAGATCAGAGATTGTAATTGCAAGCTAGTGCAAATGCTTAATCAACTACCCTTAATAAAAAATTTTTTTTGTGGAAAAGTTCACTATAACACGGCAGTTTAAAGAAAATCAAAGCAAATGCACATCTTTCAGATCATTGTGTTTGTCCTAATTTGTTACCAATAAAACTTTAACTGTTCATAGACAACACACTGAAGAAATAAAGTCAGTATATGGATGAACTAAACCTTTGTATTCAGTTTAATCGACATAGGCATAATGCAAGTACATCCTTTTTTTAAAAAAAAAGAGGGGTGTTCTTAATGTAACTGTTCACGTTATAGCTTCTTTAACTTAGTCTTTTGGAGGGTTACAAATGTAAAGTTTTATTATTTGTCTACATACCTACAGTAACATTAAGCGTTGGTTAAACAGTATTTGCTTAGCTGTTTTTTGTTTTCTTGTATTTTCACCAAATTAAGTGAACTCAGAATACCAACTTCATCATACTGTATCTCTCTAATTCCACAACAGAGTTTTGTCCAGTTTGTTTCTGACCTGAATAATTGCATTTTAAAGCTAAATCTTCAATGACTTAATATTTAGACTTGCTTCCTGTGAATTTTATATTTTCCTGAATATATTTGCCAAAGGTTTAAGAAAAGATATTCTGATAAAGTGATACTTCCCAAACACAAAGATGTCTGTCATGATTTCCCAGGGGCCCCGAGTAGCAGAGTGGTTTAAAGCGCTCTCCATTATGGATCACTGCAATCTCACCTCTGTCTGCGTGGGTTTGAGTCTAGGATTTGGCCAATTTGGGTTTGTGAGACAGCTTGCCACTAGCTTCTCATGGGTTGGTGGTTCTTTGTGTTTTCCCGGGTTCTTCCTCCACCATTAATACTGGCCGCCATGCATAGCCTATCGAGTGCTGAAAAATGGCATTAAACCCCACAACAACAACATGATTTCCCTTAAGTTCACTTACAGATCGAAACTCATTTTTATGAAGAAAATAAGGTACACGCAACAGTTAAAACATGTTACCTGTTTATTCTTAACACACAAATTGCTATTTACATAAGTTTAAGTTTTGAAACAAGTTAATATGTTTTTATCATCAAAGGATAACTGGCGTAAATTGGCAGTGATAGTTCCTGTATAACTTACTCAGGAAAGGGTTAATGGTCAATCAGCTATCAAAACATGTGCCTCTGAATGTGCGAGAGTTTGTATGAATGTGCAGTTGATATCAACACCAACTGTTTGATGACTGGAAGCCTATATTTTGCCTTGAACTATATAACATAACATTAGATTTAACCTTTCCAAGGCGAGAGAGCATCTATAAAATTGGTCATTCAATCTTACTCTAAAAATAAAATCACAGGGCAATGTAATTTTTGCTTTCCTAACATGAGGGTGAAGTTTAAATTTTTTAGGCAACTTAATCATCTGGTAGCGCAACCCCTGATTCATTAAACTTACATAATAATAGTGATTGAATCTGATGGATTGTTGCATTTTCAAAAATGACCAGATTATGTTTATTGTGCTAGCAGGGAAAATGTTTATGCTTACACTCACCACCAACAGTTGTATAAATCATTAACTTTACCCATGGTATTCTGTTTACCAATTTCAACTGCAGTGTCTGATTCCTGAAAAGCAATTCTAAATACATTGTGGTAAAGCAGAACATCATGCAGCATCTGGGTGGGTGGGGGGTTTACGCTGCCGTTCAGCGTAATGGATTGTTTCATCAACAAGTTTTTTGCAGATTAAATCATCCCAAAGTAACTCTTAAGTAATATTCTGCATTGGCTTCTTCTGGGTGTGGAACAGTTGCCCCTTTCTATTGTGGCTGCAACCGAGGTGAAAATTATCCCAGACCCATTCCTCTTGAAAGCATTCAAAGTCAGCTTCGTTCTCTGAATCACTGTCAAAAAAGTGCATGAAGCCAAGCATCAACTTAATTCAATTCTGACCCATCATTTAAGTCAATATTGTCATCAGAATCATCCAAATCGTCAACTTCAGTGTCGCTACCCTCAGTATCAACATTCATGTCCATCATTTATTGGTTGATTTTCAAGCCAACGTTTTTTAATTTAATTTCACTGCGCATGCTTGCTTGAACCATTTCATATATTGGTGAAGAAGTACACAAATATTTGTGATACATAACACATGTTTCTAGAGATACTACACATGCAGTAGAGTACGACCATAGTCGTATTCATGATAAAATGGGTTAAATATCCAATCTTTTGAAGCCATAGGTATTTGACTGTAAAGTAATGGTGGATTGTCTCACAAGGATCATAGGTCTCGCTAGGATTTTAAAACTTGAAGTCCAGGATCACAATTTTGCGAAAACAAGTCCTACCAGCAAAAGTTGAAGTCCCCTACCAGAGTCATACCTGAAGTAGCTAAATTTTCAGATGAATAGAACCAGTGGTTGCCACTGAGTTTAATTTTATAACTTCTTTATTCCACTGACATGTAACTCTTGTTTGTCCATCAGAGTAAGAGTGAATTATGTCACACCAAGGAAAGGTCTTATTCCAAGTACTAAGCTAGGTATCACAGTGTTCCATGCGAACTACAAGTTCTAGCAACTTTAGCACTCTGCTGAATCTGAATACAATGTTTGTCAATTTGCTCTTTAACCCCAAACTACTTGTCCAAATTTGCAAACATCATTTTGTCCAATTCTCAACATGTTGATTTAAAGGTCGCATGCACTACTTATTCAGATACACTTGGAAACCAACACAATGATGAAAGCTACAGTTGTTCATTTGATGTACTCTTATGCACTCGTAGTTCAGTCTCTGAATTCATTGTCAATAGCAGTACATTTTCCCACCACTCATCTGCTAGTCAAGCCTTTGAACTTGCTGCCAAGCTATTGGGTCATGTTTTTCTGATTTACTCTTACAACATGTACATATGGGGGCTTTTTAGCCACTGAATTCTGTCATTGTAAATATCAGCACAGCTAAAATGATCAAATCAACATTTTCCCACTCGGCAGTTTGAAGCAGGACTGGCAAGCACTTGAATTTGCCATCCAGCAATTGAATGCGTACAGAGGACTCGTACAGACAGACATGATTTGTCTCCGTTTTAAAGCAGAATTCTGCATTTTTTCTGACTTGAATCCGATTTTTTTTCTTGATATAGTCCGGTTTTTAAAAAACGGTCTGTTTGGTCCCATTCTGATCGGTCAAAAGTTTAAATTCAATCAGTGAATCTTCATGTATGGAAAGAAGCTAGCTTGCAGCTCAAAAAAGGGCATCCCGAGTTGTTGAGAGACCATGATACGAAGTTTACATACAGTTGTTTATTTTTTAAACGTATGGGAATGGTTGGAGTGAAAAGTCGACCGAAATTTAGTTGGTCAGTTTATCTATAAAAAACTGAATGCTACATGACTGGCATTTTGTTACCTCTGCTCTACGTCAATTGTGGTTGGAAGATGTTGGAACGGCACCCACAAAAGAAGCTGCATACAGAAAAATTGAAGCTTAGAAGGCATCTGGAAAAGGTGCATTTAATTACTATAAGCTTTCACAGATCAAAATTTTGTTGCATATTGTTATTTACATTGTACCAAGAATTTCATTTGGAAAGAAATTAACAAAATACATGATTTCATATTATTTCATAATGTTGATTCAAATTTCCAGGTCATATCAATCATTCTCAGCGATAAAACAAGCAATAGATTTCTTCATTTTGAACAGATAGGCATCAGTTATTTGGCATTCTAGTTCTAAAAATGGGATACACAACTGACCCCACGTTATAAGAGTGTTTGCAAATTACCAGGGTGCAAGGTATTAAGAGTGGTATGGAAGGAAATGCTTCATTTAGATATTTTGATTTTTGTAAACTAAGCATTTGTTTATATACTTTAATAAGTTATGCATCAGTAGAGATGGATTTAACAAGGAAACAATGGCATTGCTGGAAAAAGCGAGGTGCAGCTGATTTATTTAGTTGATTTTTCAGCACAATAAAGAACATGGTAAGAATCACACACATGTACATCCTGGAAAAAAAATGTGATAAGGAAATCAAATTTAAGTTCTGTTTAATATCATGAACCTTTTCCTTTCAGTAATAATTGACAAAAGTCCACAATGCCACGCATAACAAGGGCAAGTTTGTCCAAATCCCCAGCAGCTGAGAGAAAGAAGGGCACAACACCCAAAGGTGGAAAGACCCAAACTCACAAGAAGGATGTTGTACCTGCAGGCAAGAAGGTGGCAACACCTGCCAAGAGCCCTGTCCGTTCTGCTTCAGAAAGTCGAAGCGCCTCTAAAGGCAAGCAGTTAACACCTGTTTCCTCAGCTGGTGCCACAAGATCGACATCAAAGAGGAAGAGTTCTGTAGGAACACCAGCAAAAAGTGCTCAGAAAGAATCTACGCCAGCCAAAAAAGGACGAATTGCTTCACCCAGTCCTGTCCCCAAGAGCAGGTAGTTTTACTTAAAAATCCATTATATGCACTGATAGCCCTTATTATAGCTGTATAATGCATTGATCCTGTGTATCTTAACGTTTTTTTAATCATGATTTGTATTCATGCAGGGTTAATTCCATGTAATTTCTCATAAAGTTTTCATCGAAATTTCAAAAAAAATTAAAACTTTTAGTAGTATACAAGTACATGTCATGAGCTTGCCTTTTTGGTGCTGGACTAAGGTGGTGGTGTGCTGGATTATTGAGAAGATTTGTGTACCTTCCCCTTTCATATTCTCTCTTTCAGGGCAGAAAAATTAACAATTCACTAAACATTTATACCTTTCTCAATGGGGAGGTGGGGTGTAGTTATATCATTTGGTCAGCATCCTCAGAAGACAAGTTGACGGGGCAACTTGTAAAAGAAAGCAGTAAAATTTATCAATAAATTTATGCATTATATGCATCATCTCTTAGTAGAAAATTTACTGGCTATATTACATTTGTGTTGTATGCTGATATAATAGTTTCCCCAGTAAAGTTAGGTTCTTTTTGTTTCTGCTGTTGATCAAGTTTAGCTTGGTTTTTTTTTTTTTTTTTTTTTTTTTTTTTTTATTTATTTTTTTTCCATGATTATAGAATGGAATGAACATCACTTTTTATGATTGCCGTGTGTTGCCTTGCATCATCTACTCTATATTTACTAGTTTTGTACACATATGTATAATTACATTTTTGGAAGAAGCGTTGCATGTGGGATCCCAAGGCCTGGTAACATGTGTCTCTTTGCCTTCTAGCACACAATCTTAAGGGCAAAGAAAAACATTAGATACTACATACTGCATTTGAAGAGGTTAAAAAATATAATGTTACTTGCTCTAGCAGTTTTAGCACTCTTAATTTTGTTATCTGCACCAGTGTTTTTGTTTTGTTTTCTCTGTGGGACACTTAAATTATTGATATAAACATTTTAGCATGTGAGGTTTCAATGTTATTTTTTGGGGTCCTGATTTTTTTGTGAATTTGGATTGGCTCCAAATCGCGAATTTAAAAAAAAAAATAACCGCGTGTGATCGAGTTCCTCCCCCAGCCCATTTTTGTATTGAAACATTATTGTGATAAATAAACTTCATTATTGTAATCTGATCTTAATGTTGGCTTCACTTGTGAGTGCTATTATCAGACACAGACTTATGGCTGGTGACATTAAAAAGAGTCGAAAGCCATTATTTGCAACTTTCTCTTTGCCTGAAATTGTCATATTTTTTGTCACACAATGTTACAACTGCTGTACATCAAAATTTGAAAAGAAATAACCAAGTCATATTAAACTGACTTGTGTGTTCAGATTTGAAGTTATTTCAGGTAAAACAGTTTCTTCCACTCTTAAATGTCAGACATGTCTGATTTCTCTATTAATGTCCTTTCTACTGATTAGATCAGAGTTGCTGTTCATTATCGTCTTAGTGCATCTTACTTCATGCAGTTTCTCCTTACACTTTTGATCTTATTATAAATACATGCATCGCTTTCGCCAGATACAGTCGATATGTTGGTGTTTTTATTAGCATAAATTGGAAATTTTGCGGGGGACAATGATCAAGTACTTGTACTCTAGGACAGACTGGTATTATTTAGCTTTGATAAATTGTTTCTTAGCTAATTCCTTTTTTAGTTCATAAAAACTTTCAAAAACGTTATTTTATTCTAGTTTGAAATTTTGATATTGTAATGTTTTGCTTACTTACTTAAATGTGAACCTTCTTTAATATTCAAGATCTCAACCGAAAGTTGACTTTCACAGCTGTTCGCCATGAGTAATAAATAACAAAACACACTGGAAGTCGTTGGAAGTTTATTAATAAGTGAAACGACATTGTAATATTAATTCATTATTATTGACAAATCAAACAAAATATTATAGCACAATTTATAATAGAAATTTGAAGTACAACAGGAAAACAAATTGTCTCCCATTGGATGTGGGTAATGTGAAAGTGCGAATTGGTAAAATGTGAAAAAGAGAATGCGAAATAGTGGATAAAGTGTGGTAAACAATGTGTAAAATGATGTAAATAGTCCATTCGTTTTGTCACCCTACAACAATCCTGGTTGATAGAAATATGACAGTGGGGTAACTAGGTTGTATATGTCTTTAATGTTCTAACGGGTAACTGGTTACCCATTAAATGGTGCAACGGGTACCTGGGTGAAGTTTTCCATGGTTTTTGACAGCCCTAGTCTTGAATAATGCAGTAGCAATAAAACAAGACCAAAAATGTCAAAATAATTATAGATTTCTTCCAAAATAGTTAAGGGACATCTTTCCTTTTGATGTCGCCTCCACCTAAGGTCATTCGGTTTTTAATCAAAGACCTGAAAGCCATCATGGACCACATTTGATTCCTTTATTACTTGTAATCCATCAGAAACATCCCACGTTTGGCCTAAACTCTCCAGATTACTAAATTTAGTTTTGTTGCATATACATGTTAGGTGATAAAATATATATTTCCTGTCAGCCGACAATCATCATTTCTTATTGCCAGCCATAGCACTTTTTACCCATAGAAGAATTTTAAAAAAACTTTAAAAAATCACATTATATACATATAATGTTTGCAACAAAATTATAAATGATCTGCCTACCCTAATTTTAAAGCCAGTGAAACCTGAAAGAAACATGCTTGCTTGGCCTTAGCATTGAACCTTTACCAAGTCATATATGGTTCCGGTACCCAGTTGACTGGTTTCTGTAATGCATGGATAGAGCATATGATAATACTGTTTTTTTATTATTAATTTTGAAAAGGCAATAGATTTCAACTATAAAAGTATGTGCAGTAGATGACCTTAAAAATGTAATGTGTCCAACTGTTTTTAGAATCATGTATGTTAAAGCCAAGTGAGTACTAATTATAGAATATTATCTGTTCCCCATTCGAAGTTGCATGCTCTGCTTTGTACACGAAGTTCATAGTTTTTGATACAAGTGTGATGGGTAGATAATCTGCATAAAAAGGTAAAGCTCGTTCATGTGGATAAATGTTAACAATTTAATAGCCTTTCAACAACTTGAAAATAAATTTCTGCATTTCATCAGCATGATTAAGTTTTCATAGTGTTTTTCCTTATGTGACTAGCCTGATGAACCTTTACTTAAAATAGAGGATCAGTCTGATCTGAAAGGGTGGTAGAGGCTGTACATCAGGCTATCTTAAAGTTTTGTCCTGCTTGTGTAAAGAGAAACATAATTGGAAACATAATATATTTTTCACAAACTTATCTCTGTACCACGAGCTTCTTTTTAATTTAAAAGGCATGGCACTGTCCTTTTTTCATAAAATAATACATGGTTTTCACACCAAGTTGGTGTTGTTTCAATAATATATCTTGAGTGCACAAATGAATGGTCACTGGATAAGGAACTGCTGGCCATTTAAAAAATATATCTGACTATATGAAATTTAAAGTATGATCATAATGATTTTAAAAATTATTGTTTGGTCTGAAATTATGTAGTTTAAATGAAAGTGATATTGCAGTTTTTAAAAATTCTGGAATCCAAAAATCCCCTTGGTGTCTGAACTGGAAAGACAAACGATGGTAATGACAAACACTGGAAAAGTTGCAAAGAATATAACACATTGATTTGCCCACAGCATAATTTCTTGCTAAGCACACACTGTCCATTAAAAAAAGTTACCAAATGCACCCGTGATTAACATTTTCCAGACTACAGTTTACACTCCATCATTTAAACTTTGGTAAAATCAATCTGAAATCTGTGGCACTATCGGGTCACTGACAACACACACATAGGTCTGCAATGTCAGATTGTTTTGCAGTTATCATTGATGGTGGATGTAGAGGAAATCAAATATGATTAATTAAAAGAAAGTGGAAAATATGTGGGATTAATGAAACCAGTTGTCAAAGGTAAATGGACAGACTTGATTTTTTGGTCAATTAATTTGCCTCAATCGGCACAATGTTTTTAGTGTTTCGGTTGATATATTTTTCATTAAGAATTTATGACATTACTCTCATTGATTTATTTCATCCTTTGAAATTACTAGAGATTGAACAACAATATCGATAAAAGTCTAAAGCCAAACTTGTACTGAAATCATAAATGATCATGCGAGTCTCTTGATTTAACTGAAGTTGAGAAATCTTGACCATCTGCTCCATGAGGTATCACGGTACCAATTGTTTTTCCATATACCTCAATGCTAATGTTTTGTGAAATAAATATACTTTCTGTCCTACTTGGGCATGCATGTCACACACTCATATAGAACAATGCTAGATTGTCAATTTGACAACGACATAACCAGGTACTCCATTGCATTTAAGAGAGATAACTCTACTGGAACTAGACAGGGGTACGAGTTATCTAGTCACAACAAGCACATTTTCAGCCATGTGTACCATATTTTAAAAAAATCATAAAAAATACAAAATATGATCTAGATAGAAATTAACACAAACTCACATGTTGCCAAGAGGCTCAACATTTTTTTAAGCCAAACAGAAAGTACAACTCTTACATAATGCACCAATCACAGCTAGTGTTGTTCTTTAATTCTAAATGCAATGTTCCATACACCTTAAGCTCCGCCCACCTGGACTTGCGCAATTGGTACCGTTATACCTATAGCAAACCTTAATTTTTCCAATAATCTGTGAAATAGTTCGGGACTGTATAAATAACAAATATACTTAGTCTTACTTGTGAAAAACAATTTGATGAGGTACTAGCCTATGTCTTATATGAATGTGTATAGAAATGTCATTGAGCTGTTTGAACTATTGTTTTCATACTTTTGCTTCACCATCAAAATCATCTTTTGAAATAAAATGAATTCTTTCAACTATGAGTTGTATCTTATTCATATCAGCACTTATTGAACTTCACATAGGTGATATGGGATAAATCACATAATGTCATATTATGTAATAACTAGGTCAAATGTCAATGTACCAAATAGTATGTACCTGTCCTACTTCAAAATGTACAATTCACCTAAAAGAAAGGAATTTATATTTGTTTGGTAGGTGCAGAACTTAACATCAGAGACCGGTGGACATGACCCAATCTTATTATGAAGTATAAGCTTTGACCACTTTACACTATCTGCAGATACAAGACGTCACTAACCACCAGTCCTCACACAAAGGTCCACCTACCCATCCTCTTTGTAACACAAATAGTAAGCTTTCCTCCTTTGTAATGTGAATAAAATTGTTTCAATAAGCCAACCAGTCACCAAATATAGTAAATCACAGCTTATAAGTGGTTATGTTGGATTGGGGGGTGAAATTAGGGGAACAAAATACAGAAAAATGCCAAATATAAACACTAAGTATAGCACATCAAATGGAGTTAAAAACAGGAGGAAAGTGTTTATCTAAAAGGGAGAGGTAGTTTATGATAAAGGAATTAAAGGAGGCAAAATCAGCAATGCGAGAAATGAGAAGTGAAAGTTTGACCTTACCTTGGACAAATATATGGGGCAGGGCCCAACAGGTCCAAGGACAGCCCAAATGCAACTGTGCTATAACATCCCTTACAGGTACCCAAATTTCAAGTGAAGTTGTGTTCATTTCCATCAA
The DNA here is from genome assembly GCA_028554795.2 of Sinohyriopsis cumingii. Lineage (NCBI taxonomy): Eukaryota > Metazoa > Mollusca > Bivalvia > Unionida > Unionidae > Sinohyriopsis > Sinohyriopsis cumingii. Next base: position 5,167,754 of record JAPYKE020000101.1, read on the forward strand.
ATATAAAAGGGTGAATAATTTAGATAATATAGATACATATAAAGTATATTTCTTCTACATAAGAATTTAATAATAATTGGCATAAGATAAACTTATCTCAGATCCAAGCAGAACATACCTTATCAGTTTTTAAACTTGTAAACTTTACTGTGAGAAATTATTAAATTGCTTATACTTACATTTGCATCAAGATTGAGGGCTAATATAATACTTCACAAATCTTCTCTTTATTTTCATAACCAGTCACTCAAAATGTGAGATTTTATTTCCTTGAAATGTTATGACTGGTGTAAGGGAGATAACTGACTGATATACATAAGGTGTGGTAACCTCTAATACAGTATCCATGTAATATAGATGAGTTCATCAACAACATGTATTAACTTCATTGCAATTAAATTATCTCAAAATACATTACTGATAAAGTGAGAACCTAACATTTAGAATTCCTATATTTAGTGGAGACCTCAAGAGTCATGTAATTTTAATTTCTAAGATGACACAGCTCTTTCATATCACATAGTTCATATTTTCTACAATGCCGGCATGTAGAGTGCAGCCTTCCATAACCATGCAGATATCATCTCGTGCCAATTTGGATTCTTGCAATGGGATGCAAAGTTTCAAGAACAGTGTGGATTTGAATGGAATGAATACACACTGTGTGACTAAAATGGTTATCATTCTATAATGTTGGACCAAACATGGAAATTCCACAAGAGCAGCTTGACAGAAAGAAATAGGATTAATTGAAAGTCAGTAGTAGATTATAATTGGGCTTATACAAGTGCCAATGGGAAATGCTGACTTAAAGAAACTGTTCTTGTTTTTTGGTATTCACTGCTACTTCAACAAAAGGGAATGCAAGAGAACTGAACTAACTACATGAACAATTTCAAAGCAGGAAAGTGTAAAAAAAAAAAAAAGGACAACTAGAGCAGGACAATTCAAATCAAAGTGGGAAGGAATACCATATCCTTAATAAATTACCTAAAAATTACTCATGCCAGAACATCCCACATGGTACAAGTGATCTCTCTACAAGTGTACTTAGAGTGTTCTCTATCCTGGTTTATGGCATGCCTTACAAGAACAAGATAGCTGTTTTTTTTTACACAAGATTTTTCATCTTTTGCAGGTAAAATAGCCAATATTTGGCCAAAATCAACTATATTATGTTTCCATAACTTATTTTGTTGCATGCATTCCAATCTAGGAGGTAACAGCACATACATAAAGGCATCAGGTAACACAAGTCTATATCTATGATAGCTATAGTTATCAAAAGTCCCCATCCAAAGCCAACTTGTGCTATTTTCTGAAGATTTCATACATTTTATTCTTAAAGAACTTTCAATATTTGACCAGAACTGTTCAGCACACATTTGTTTTCCTACATCAAACTAGTATAGTTCATAAATCCGCCCACATGTATGCGTTTCTATGGATACACTGAGGCTATTCTTTCCTTTAGGTATCACGGTACCAATTGTTTTTCCATATACCTCAATGCTAATGTTTTGTGAAATAAATATACTTTGTGTCCTACTTGGGCATGCATGTCACACACTGTCATATAGAACAATGCTAGATTGTCAATTTGACAACGACATAACCAGGTACTCCATTGCATTTAAGAGAGATAACTCTACTGGAACTAGACAGGGGTACGAGTTATCTAGTCACAACAAGCACATTTTCAGCCATGTGTACCATATTTTAAAAAAATCATAAAAAATACAAAATATGATCTAGATAGAAATTAACACAAACTCACATGTTGCCAAGAGGCTCAACATTTTTTTAAGCCAAACAGAAAGTACAACTCTTACATAATGCACCAATCACAGCTAGTGTTGTTCTTTAATTCTAAATGCAATGTTCCATACACCTTAAGCTCCGCCCACCTGGACTTGCGCAGTTGGTACCGTTATACCATGAATAATGCACAATCCCAACTGTGAGCTCATGACTGTCAAAAACTAATGTTTACAGAGATTTGAGTTTAGACTACGGTGATTTGCATTCTGACTTGAGGATATGCCATCAAAAGTCAAGTTACCTCGATTTTGAAATCTATTAATAACTCTTGTTTTCATAAAGAAAATACATGACAAAGATAAAAATTAAAATGCGTTTTCTTAAGCAGCTTCTTGGGCTAAAAATGCTATCATGTTAAATCTTGGATTTTTATATAATAGTTGTCACCAAGTGACTAGAATTATCTGGAGAAAATAAAAAAAATTGATGTACATTGATACACTATCCATTGACAACATACTTTACACCTGGTTGGCTATGGTTTCTTTATCAGTCAGTTAGCATTTTATGCAACAAATACTATTAGAAAACCAATTTACAATATAAATTTTAAAATAAAACAAATATTCTTTCCACAACTTTGGTCATTTTCACTGTGCTCCATTTTTTGATGATTCATTGTCTGTTTATTAAAATTAAAATGTAAGAGGATCCTGATGATTGGTACAAGCATGTCATTTTTCATCCCCAAGACAAAAAAGAACATTACTTCTCCAAGCCATTGTTCTAGTGAGACCTTGACCTCTCCCTCTCTGACACACAGCTTATTGTAGAAACTATAAACTGGGACCCTTTAACATCTGGTAAGGACCGTATAAAATTCAAATGTGTGGGGTCCTTGTGATTCTGTAAAATGTTGATTTAACAGAATGTGTGTGTGTGTGTGTGTGTGTATATATATATATATATATATATATTACTGTTTCTTACTTTGCTTCCAACCGCGACGGTGGCCTAGTGGTTAGTACGTCTGCCTCAGATGCAAGAGTTCTTGGGTTCGGTCCACAACCGAATCATACCAAAGACTTAGAAAAATGGTACTAACAGCTGCCTCGCTTGGCACTCAGCATTAAGAGGTTAGTGTTAGGACTGGTCGGCCTGGGGTCAGGATAATGTGACTGGGTGGGACATCATGCTACATGTCTGGAGCATGCTGTCCCAGTACTAAACATGACTATAAACTGCCACATTGCAGACATGATAGCGTTATGACTGAAAAATTGTTAAAGCTATGTTAAAAATCCATATCACATCACAACACACTTACTTCGCTTCCACTTCTCCCAGTTGTGCTGACTTCTTGTTCTGCCCAAAAGGAGGAAGTCACTTCCTAAAATTCAAGTCTAGCTTGACCCCTGATCAGGATATATAGTAAAATGGGTAAAATTAGTATGATAGGTTACATCAGTTGTGTTCTTGCAATATTGCATTTATCTGTGGTGAAATTGTCAGCTGTTGAGTCCTGTAAACAGGTGAGCAATATCAGACTGACCTTATGCCTCATGTTTTAGAGTGCTTTCTCTTTTGCTTCGGATCAGTGATGCTGAACAATGTCTTTCAAGCACTTCCTTGAAATACTTTCACATTTCAACCTTGTTAATGATTTGCTGTCAGATCACAAACATTTAGCCTCACGCTTATTTATCAAGTCAGATTACCAGGTATTCTTGTATTTATAGAGCAACCAGTCGTGGTCGATCAATAACCAAAGTAGAACCATCCAAGAGCAACAAGAAGTCAACTACACCAGCAAAAAAATCAACTACACCAGCAAAGAAAGTTACTTCAGCTAAAAAGCTAACACCAGCAAAGAGCAGGAGTCAAAGCAGACAAGGTAGAATATCAAATATTAATGAATATATGTGTTTCAGTTTACATGTGTATTTAATTGGGTGAGTTTGATGGGGAGAGGGGTAAGTAGTCAGAGTGTGTTGATTTATTCATCTCTTTCCTTCTCCAGTGCAAAATGGGTTTATCCTACAGTATAGTCACCATGGAAATTTTATGGGGTGCAGTTCACTGTCATTTTAAAACTTGCAATATGAGGCAAAGATTAATAAGAATTATGCTGACTGATTCATATTTTGAAGACTTCGGTACAAGAATGAAGAACATCACAGAGAGCCTCATAAGTGGTCATTCAAACCTTGCAGTGTTTTCCTTAACATCATTTGGGCATCAGAAACTCCCAGGTTTTAATTTTAGCCTCAGTTGTGCCACCAAGGTTTGTTTCATTTACTCAGCCTAACAACTAACTCTGTCACCAAGGGGATATTTAGCTATAAATCTTGCACCTCAAGGATACATTGCCTTATTTTGGAGTTATAGGAAACCCGTAAAACAATGAGTCATTCAGCTTTGAAAATAAGACCACCCAAAAATCTTTTCATTTTTACTGCTTTTAACATTAGAGTAGGTAGGTTGGTTTTTTTAAACGCTATTTATTTTAATGATTAATATATATAGTGCACTAAGCACTTGAATTATTGGACTAAACCAGGTCAGTTAGATGCACAAATCAGTTTCAAGAAATTTGTAATCTGGGGGAAATTTTGCTTGGGTCAATAACGAAAAACCGGGATTGTCGTCCGACTGGAAACACTTTCTTCTCTCTTTTTTTGGTGCATAATGTAGCAGGTCTTTCACTTTATATGTCAGCCTGTAATTATCTTGTACTTGTTAGTCAAAACTATCGGTTCATGTTTATAGTATCATACAAGCATATTCATGTTGATTTCTAAAAGTTTAATTTTATTAAATTGTGGCAGGGTATTTTTGCTTTAACAGAAACAAATGAAGAATGAATGCACATGAAATAAATGCAGTTTTAAAGCAGTAAAACGCAGACATGAAATAATAACATTGTGAATACTGAATGAATATGGAGCCACATTAGGATGCATTTTATAAATGTATTTGAAAATATATTGCTTTCAGTATTTCTGTGATGTTCAACTAACAGTTCAATCAGCCTTAAAGAATACAAATGTGGACGTGTCATTGTTGATGTAAGGTTACCAGATTTCTCTGTTAGTTCCAAAAGTCATTAACATAAGTGAGTGGGTTACATTTACTGTCCGCTGAAATAATAAGATGGTCATCTTGGAGAGATCTGTGATTAATGTGAAATGGTTATTCTTTGTAATACTTTACCAGCCTTCATATACAGGTTTTAAAATACTGTTGCATGACACTAATGAAATTCAATGCATGTGTAACTTTTATCTTTTGACAAAGATAACATTTTTTCCGCAGAGGTAGCTTTAATTAAATGGCAAATGATTTTAAACTATATGGGACACGCTGGCTCAAAATGCCACTTCAATTTAATCTGCAATTACTTGACTGCTTTTCCCACTATCCAACAAATGAAGGGCTTTGACCCTCTTACCTAATAATAAAACCTGCCTCCCTTTCGACATATTTACTTGTTCGAGATACACTGAAAATGTCCCTTGAGCATAGCGAGACCAAGCAAGATAAGACATGTTTGCATATTGGTTTATATGATATACTTTTATCTAAACCAGCAGTACACAACTCGAATATTTGCATAGACCAGATTCGAGCTTGAGTGGAACCAAGTGGGCACACTGAACACTTTGTGTCTATAATAAAAGCATAAATACACATATGTAAATTAAGGACCTGTGCAGCACAAGACTTTTGTATAGGCTGCATATGGGACATATGTTGTACACTTTTGGTTCTAAAACTTTTTTGTTGTTGTGGTGGGGTTTAACGCCATTTTTCAGCACACAATAGGCTACACATAGCGGCCAGTATTAATGGTGAAGAAAGAACCTGGGGGAAAAAACCCAAAAGAACCACCGACCTTCGAGAAGCTACTGGCAGGCTTTCTCACATACCCACATTGGCCGAATCTGAGACTCGATAAAAATGTTTTCTGCACGAAGTATACACTGGTTGGTCACTACAGATACACTTCTTTGATCACTTAAAGCAGAGAGAAGCTGTCATTTGGTTAGAAAAGTCTTAGCTGCAGAAAGTAGGTGTCTATTATATACACACCATGTACACAGGAGATTGGCATTGATAATAATGGGTGTTGAGACTAGGTAACTGCTGTATAAAAGGTAAGCATTAGGACAAGTTAGACTGTCACTTAATGATTAACCCTTTCTTCACTATGGACCACTTTACCTGTCTGGTGCAGTGTTCCTCTCTAACATTATAGTACCCGACTATATAAATTAAGGGATACTTCTAATAACTTCCTACTTGTAGATATTATATTTGGATTATCTCGCGAGTTTACCTTGTACACAACTAGAAATATCGAACAAAGTAGGCACTTTTAACGAGTTTTCCGAATGGTGAAATTTGTATACAAAATGGCAGAGTTCGAAGAAAGTCAGTGAAGTGTGTTTGAATTATCAGAGGATTTGACCAATTTTGACCTAGTAAAGTTGGATGAAAATGAGAGGAGGCAATGGACTAATGATGATGAAGAGGACTTGAACCAGAGGAAATGTACGCTCTGCATAATTTTGTTTGGGCAAAGTTGGAAAACCAAAGAGATTTGTTTCAGTTTTCTGAGAGAGTTGGACCCACCCGAATGTTAGATGGCTCCAGGAGAGCTTTGGAAAATTTTCAAATATTCTATTCAGATTAAGGTTTTGGAAACATTGTCCGTCTAACGAATTTGAATGCAACAATCAAACATGCCAGAGGTGATACAGGTGTGTGGACCGATCTCACCTTGGATGAAATCAATGCATTTTATGGAATTTTAATTTCTACCTGTCATATACCTGAAAGAAAAACGTGTTGCTGCTGGAATTATTCATGAGTACATCTAGGGTCAATTGAACAAGTTTTGGGAACTTTCTAAGTTTTCTAAGGAGTAAATAGATAATTACTTGTATTTTACCTGTTTGCACCTGTATTTTAACAGTTGTAATAGATATGCACATTTTAGTCAATTAGTCATAGTATTTGATTTTGACACCTAGCCCAGCCAGAACTCTTTAAAAGTGGCAAATCTATGTTATTTCAAAATCCACAAGTCATTTTGCTTTACAACTCCAAAGTTACTTAGTATTGAGGACTCTATGACCCCAAATTTACTTAGTGATGAAATGGTTATGGTCCATAACCTTTGTTGATTGCTTACATTAATAAAGCCTTAACTTTGTCTGCATTTATGGCTCTTTTACAGTAATTTTCATGTTAGTTTCATTTTCCATATTGCACTAAATGTTTGCTGAATCCGTAGCATTAGCTGTTTAGTGCACGGATTATGTATTAGACTAGACTGGTCACTTACATATTTGCCAAACTAGTCACATGTACAGATGACAGCCTGATGTAGGAACTGGCAGTCTTGCAGACAAAAATCGATTATGCGGAGAATCAGGTTGATGTTTTTAGAGGAAAATCTGGCATATTCTTGTAATTAGAATATCATTTTCTAGTTGCCAAATTATGTTTGTGTAGGTTGCCAGAGGGTGACCAGTTTGGAGAGCTGTTGGATACTAAGTCATTATCCTGAGACAAGAAAAAAAAAGGGAACCATATGTTTAGAATCAGAAGGATTTCTTAGCAGGCTGAATGAAATCATGAAATCCAAGAGACATAAATATCTCGGGGGTTAGTTTTTTAAGAAGTTTAAATACTGCAGGTGAAACTTCAGCCTAATTTTTAACTTGTGTAAATTTTAATGGTTATGTATATATCATTCAAACTATACACCGTCATTTGTACATCTTTACGTTGCAGTAAATTTTTTATATATGATAGTTATTATCTTCTTTAAATTTTCAGGTGATACACCTAAAGGAAAAGGAAAAACTGAGGCAGCAAAAAAAGTACCAGCAAAAAGTCAGTCTAAATCTCGAGAAAGAAGTCTGTCTAAAGGTAAGACAGTAGTATCAAAACAAAAGGCAGCACCAGTAAAGAAGACTCCTCAGAAATCTGCTTCGAAAACAACCACTCCAAAGTCGGAGACTAAAACATCAACTTCAAAGCGATCAACTTCAAGGGGGCAAGGAAATGATGCGGCTCAAGGCAGTGAGAGCATGCCTGGTGTTTCTGTTGTTGTTGAAAAGATGGATTCAAGGAAAGATGGTAAATCTTCACCAAAAGATGAGGTCTCATCGGAAGAAAAGAGTGCCAGTAAAGTTAAGTGCACAGTTGCAGAAACAACCGAAGATACTGGAGAGAAGATGGAAGAGGGACCTGTTACAGAAGGAGTACAGGCAAAGGAGGAGGTAAAAGAAAAAATAGAAGAGACAGAAGCAAAAGAAAAACCACCTGTAAAAGGGGAAGTTTCAGAAAAGGGTGAAGGACAACAAGGGGCAGAGGTAGAGGGGGAAGAAAAAGTTGAAGCAGATATAGAGCAGGAGGAAAAGTTGGAAGAAGCAGAGGTTGATGAGGAAGAAAAGATTGAAGAAGCAGAAGTAGAGAAAGATAAGGATGATGAAGCAGATGTAGATGAGGTACAAAAGGATGAAGAATTAGATATAGAGAAAGAAAAAGAGGTAGAGGAGGTTGAAGAGGCAACAGAAGAATTTGAAGCTAAACAGATGGAAGATCACCAGATTGCGAAAGATAAAGCAACAGTTCCTGTAGTAGAGATTGCAAAAGATAAAGCAACAGTTCCTATAGTAGAGGAAGAACCAGACAAAGCAGAAGCTCAGGTAGAAAAGGAGGTTGCAGAGGAGGAATCTCCAGTAATAGTAGAAGATGAAAATACAGATGCAGTTGTTGAAGAGCCTCCTGAAGCAGTTGAAGTTAGTGATGAGGCACAAGAAATAGAAGATGAAGATGTGGAAGAAATTCCTCAAGATGATATTTGTGTTCAAGAAATTCCTACTGAGGTTATAGATGACGAAGTTACCACTGTAACGGATGTAGAAATGGTGGAAGAGATTTCTGCAGTTGAGGAAACGGCTCCATTTGAAGCAGATATTCCTGCTTCGTCCATCTTGGAAGCCAACACCAATGGAGGAGCTTCAGAACCAGGTTTGGTGTCCCCTCGGAGAAAGAGAAAATGGGAAGAACTTGGGGAAGATGCAGAAGAATCTTTGTCACCAAAAAAGCTTAGGGTATCAATGGATGTGGAGGAACCCGTTCCTAAAGAAGTCGTCAATCAGCAAAATGGAGAACAGCCTTCAGCTGAGGAGGAAGTTGTTTCCAGTGAGGAACCTGCTGAAAAAGATTTTGAAATTGTTGACATGTCAAATATTCCTTCATCTGACAGTCAAGAAGTTTTGGATAGCTTACCCAAAGCACACACTTTATCTACTGACCAGGCAGCTACAAATGTCAATAAGTCTGTATCAAATGATGACCAATCCCAGGGTTTCAAAGATCTGCAACAGAGCAGCCAGATAGAGACACTAGATCCTGTATTAAAAAGAGTATTTGTGCCCTCGTCACATTTTCAGAGTGAAAATGCAGATCCTGAAAAACAGTTTTCATTGGTTAGTTACAATGTGTTGGCAGATTGCCACCTAAAAAGGAATGATTATGGTTTCACAGATCCAAAATACCTTCAGCCAGAGCATCGTTTAAATAGACTGTTGGATGAATTACATTATTTGGATGGTGATATAATATGTTTACAAGAAGTTTCACCAGAATTCTTCAATGACAAGCTTTACCCTAGGTTGAATTCGTAAGTATTGTTTATACTTTCATGTAGTAATTTCTTTCACATTTTAGCTGCACTTCATTTATTTGTTTAAGGAGTTTTGTTTCCAAATTATTCACAGTATTAGAATTTGTTTGATTATTTCTTTAACTGTCTCCTTGTGCAAATTTTCTACCTTTCAGGTGGAGAATGTTTCTGGCACCTTTTATCATTGTGGTCGTTGTTTACAGTGTTGGTTCGTCATCCTTAAACATGCATTCTTGACAGAATGTGCGGAATTTTTCATGATGAAGTGATGACACCTTTGCAACATATTGATACATATTGTGATACACAGCCCTTGAGTCTATATGTATCAATACACAAAAGGAATAGATGCAAGCAAGTTGTAACTATTCATTGCCATTGATTAAAAGTAACTTTTGTAAGATGTTGTTTACATTAGTTTCTTGCCATTTGTATCAACCATTACATCTTATAGAGGAACTGCAGTACTGGCACAAAGATTCACTGCCAAAAAATGTACAATACATATTAACTGTGCCTAATCAGGTACCAGAGGTTTGATGTTTATTTAATTTGAATCCACCCCCACCCCCACTTGACAATTCCATACTAATTTTATCTTATCCCAATTGCATGTTCAGCATAAAGCAAATATCTCCGTGTATAAAGAAGTACTTGTTGAAGTTGCTCTGTAGATTTGCATATTATTTATTTAGGTCCAATTTAATGACTACTTTCAGTGTCTCACTTTGGTTTTTGTTCATTTCAGTCCAGGAAGTGCATAATCTTACATATGGAGCAAATCTGGATTTTTTTTTTATATTGAGAGACAGGGTTCTCAATAGATTTCCAGTCGGAAGATTCAGTTGACCCTTGACCCCAGAATCTCGAGAGTCAATTCTTTTGAACAGTCATGAGCTGTGAGGCAATGTCCAAAATTTGTTAGAAAATATAAACAAGTGGAAAAGTAAACTGATAATTTTGTGATATCCGATATCTGAATGATATATAACCTTCATACTTGTATGGATATATATTTGCATATAAAATGACTTGAGCAGATCGTAATAGAATATGTTGAGAAATTGAAAATACATGTATAATAAAGTGTAATCCTCTGTCTGTTTTGTGGACAAAATATGCACACATTAACATTTAGAAAAAGAAAAACATTCACAAAAACCAGATTGTATGTTTTTGACATAATATTGTACAAGTATTTCTCATTAGTCAGCACGAGACAAGAAATCTTAAACATTTCCACCAATACGAAGGAATCACAGCTATGGGCTCATGATTGTCCAAAAGAGTTGACTCTCGAGATTTCATTTTTGACTTTTGAGATTTTAATTTTGACATGTAAATTTGGATTCAATGGTCAACTGTCTCCTCAGTTTTTAAATCTATTGAGAACACTGTTTTATATCAGATATTACAATTTGTAAACAGTATGAAGTGGTGCAAATGTCCAATACTGTAAGGCAAACCATTGAGACATCCACAAGGCATTTAGATGTAAAGTTTGTATATTAAACTTGCTCTGAATAAATACAAATTTACACAAGGGTTTGCTCTCCGCTTTCAGTTCTCAATATGGGAATTTTGAATCAGAATTACAAGGTTCTCAGTCATAACATTATTGATCTTGGTAATGCTTTATTTTTTTGGTTGTTTTTCTTAACACATTAACCCCTGTAGGTTTTTGCCTGAAAATCGAGTAGGAAACACATTTTGAAAGCTATTTCTAAATAGACTCGAAAACACCAAATCCCCAGTCATCTTTCAATAACATACTGCCTAGTTCTGTTAGAAACATCATTTTTTGTTGGCTATTTGACTCGCGCATGAGCAGAAGGGTAAAAGTTTTTTTTTTTTAATTTTTTTTTTTGCTAAACAGAGCCATTATTTTTGTATGGAGACCACTCTTTATTCCAAATGCCGATCTTATCCTACTTTTTGCAAAGGCTTATCTGTCTGTTTGCAATTCATACCAGTTTGCCTTAGATCTGAGACCAAAAAGTATAAAATCTGGACCCAGATGGGATTCCGACCACATGCAAATTTTGCGTTAAAAAAGTCTGGTCCAAGGAATGAGGTTTTTCTATCTGTATTTTGTAGTGCAACTAGATATTCCAGATTATTTGGTATCATTGTAGAGCTACATCTGTCTACCTTTCTATAATACCACCCACTTTAGTGTATCTTCATGACCATGATGCTACATAGCTCGGCAGTAGGCTACTACCTCCTGCCCCGTAAAGTCGTCACTAGGGGTTAATTTGTTAAGACAATAAAGACCCATCGTGGTTTATGAATCTCTGTTGTCAGTCATCTTCACTAGCCAATGTTCCAGTATGTTAATTTATCTATACCTTGGCAGATTGATCAGATACTTAAATGCTTCTGGTCTGTTCATTTCATTGGATGCCATGGCAATATCCAATAATAATAAAATTCAGGTTCAGATTTGAACACTGCTCTTTCATGATTAAGACAATGGGTGCAGTCAACTGTAATGGACTTGTAAGTAAGCAATTTTCCACTGCCAATTCGTCTTTGTTCCCTCAAATATACCTATTATGGCTTCTTTCTGGTATGTGGTTGGATTTTCTATATTAAACTTGCAAATTATCCTTTTGATGTCAGTTGCCTCCAGCATTTTTGGCTGAAGTACAGTGCACTGCTGTTGCACACTATTGGTTTGATGGCATTACATACTTGTGGAAAAAACACGTGAAATCCAGTAGATATTGCTATTGCACACCTTGCCCTTGATAACTCGCACACAACGGGGTCCACAAACATAGACCACACTATAAGCATGGGCAAGAGTTATCGAGAGACCTCCAAAAATAGAGAAAAGGTGGGGGGGGGGGACTGGGCTGTTTAATGACTGAATCCTCCTTTTATAATCACATCTATAATAAATATTAATAAGGCACTTTTTCAAAAGATGTTTGTTAATCTGTATAAATAACGCTTATTTTCAGCTGGTTTCAACAACCATCACATGTACACAAAAATATGTGTATTACATAACTGCTTTTTGTTTTGTTGATTAGTCTGGTTCTCGTAGTGGTATTAAATAGTATACTAGCAAGTCAGGAGTCAAAGTAGCAGGAAACTAGACTATCTGTTGATATACCACCAAATAAGATTCCTTTTTTTCAAAAACTACTGACATTTATTTCATGAATCAATCGCCTATGTCGAAACTCAATTTTCATATTGTTCAATTAGTACAATAATGATGCTGTGATTTCAGTGACACTAATAGTGAAACTTCTTATCGCCCTTGAGGATATTTGTAAGTACAAGTTCAGAAAATCGCTTGCCCACAATGGTCCGTACCTGAAACCAAGCTCTTATTTGTTCAAAGTATTCGTTTTTCTTGGGTGCCTTGCTGTCTTTGCTCACAGTTATAAAGTGAGTTCACCTGACATACGACTGGGGCCGCAAGATTTTAAGTATGTAGGATTTGCATGCCTTTTAACTTTTTTTATATTCCTCCTTTGTTTGATTCAAAAGACATACTTAGCGTGATAGGGCCTAATACAAATGATGCCAGCTGTTAATTCATTGCAACAATACAACAAATGCTTCCACAAGTAAGTTATCACAACAGTCAGCACTTAAGTTCTCAGGAACGCTTGCAGGCAGACATAGCTGTTACAGTAGATTGACACATTTTATGTTTTAATACAGATTGCAATTATGATAATTACACTTAAGTGAAACTAAAAGATAGAATTAAAACACAAATTCCACTTAATACAAATTTAATTGGCATTTAAATATTAATGTACTTCCTACACTAGGCGTAAGTGACATTTTCATTGATCGAAATTTCCTTGAATATCTTTAATTACAGTGGACTAAAAATGCCGTTTGCAAAGAAAACCAATTATATGACTTATTATTAAAATTTGATAATTTCAAAATGTTTAAAGTTTCCAGGTCATATTTACCGTTTTCGACCATAAAACGAGCGATATATCAAAGTTTCAGTTACCAGTTTTGATTGTACTTTTTTTTAAAGTTCAAGAAATAGGGATCGATTACTTTTTTGTATTTTCTGCTTTTAAAAAATTGAGATCCATGCCTGACCCCACGTTATATGCAGGTTTGTGAGTTATCGAAGGAGTGGTGTGCTTATCACATAGAGGTGCCACTGTGTAGATATACCAACATTTCTGAACCTTCTCTAGCGAAGATGGCTGCCAGCCAGTTCTTGATATTTTGATTGCATGATATTCTTGTTTGTGCTATTTCCACATTTGTTGCAGTAATGTTGAAAAATTATCTGTAACTGGTCAGCCTGCCTGGAATCAAATTTTGTTAGATTCTCAATTGTATAGTTTCTATGGAGATTTCTGTCTTTCATTCTCGCACTTTAATAATAATTTTTAAACATCCAGAAACATAAGTAGAAATGAGATTTTCCATGTTTCATTTTACTCTTGTATTTTGGTAATGATTTCTGTGAAAACTTGATACATGCACTTGATGTGCTTTATACACAACATTCGTGTCCTTGAAGTATGACATTGTTCAGATGGATACAAATAATGGTTCAGAATCGGAATCAAAAACATGGTGATCTTGATTGTAGAGAAGAGAAGTGTTGTTTTTATGGATTTTTTAAAGGAGGAAATTAAAGGCTAGGGACTGTCATGCTATATGATGAAAGAAAATCTGCTATGCCAAGTGAATTCCATGTTATGTTTAGTGAAAAGTTTGCTTGTGTAGAAAGATATCCTAACGATTACAGTAGAATTCATGAGACATTATTCAGACATCAGAGATTAAATACATTCATATAAAGCATATGAAGAAAACAGTGAAAAGAGATTCCATTGAAGAAAAAAGAATTCAGTTTGCAAGAAAATTAGAAGAGCTGCTTTTATAGAGAAACGTTTGGGAAATTTGCCTGGCTTCTGCTTAAAAATAAGCTCTTTTTGAACCATGTCCACTTGCAGTTCTGTGGACCACACATAAATCTTTTTTGTTTCTCACATTCTGTATTAGTTTCTGTAGAAATGTCAGAAAATTTTACTTGTCCATCAAAATTGTTTAGCTTGTCTTGAGATGCAGGAAAGAAATTTTTCCATCCCTAGGTACAAGCAGTTAAATCCATTAATACCATGTGAATAAATTCACTGCAAATTTTGCCTAATTTCAGAATTGGCTATGATGGATTTTTTCAAAAGAGAACAAATGATTTTTACCATGAAGGCGAAGCTACATTCTACAGAACATCCAGGTTTACCCTTATTGCCAGTCAAAAGTATGGTTTGAAAGATCTAAATGTTGCGGTAAGTTCAGCATTATTGACTGTAAAATGTATGAATTGGCAGATTTTATTCTATCTTTCATTAATGTCATTGGAATGTAGTATATAAGATTTCATTAGCACCTTATTTCACCTTCAAGATTCACAATAAACTGAAAGTTTAAGTTTAAGCTTCTTCAAGATCCTATTCTTCAGTTTGCTTCTAAGGAATCAACTGTCTGTTCTAACATAACCTGCTGTTTAGGGAGCTTGTATTGTATGATACCAAGATTGATTTATAAATCCTTTATTTTACACCCATGAAAGTACCCCTTGCACTCTGAGTATTCCTTGTAGAAAGTGTACAACATCACAGCCATTCCTGGATCATACTTCCATCATTCATATTCATTTGCTAAGTATTTCTGGTACTTCCATAGTCTCTTTTGATCGTACTTACAATCATGCTTTCTTGTGTTGTCTTATATTTTCCACCATTTTGGTGGCATCTGCCTAGCTGGCAGATATTTTCCACATGTGTACAATTATAGCCAGTCAATGTAATTATTATTTATTAATGCTATAAGTTGGGTATAATTCTAGATTATTTGTTGAACTGGTCAGGGTCGGCACAGCAGGCTTGTTCCATATGCACACTAATTGACTTTATGTGCTTGAGTACAGGGTTCTCGTTAGATGCATACCCTCATGCTTTTGACACTTGGAATATAGATGTGACCAATTTTTAAAGGATGTTAATTCCAATCTACATTTGTATGATGCACACTGCTTATGACGTGGCATCAATCTTCTTTATTCATCTGGTATAATTTTAAACCAACTGCTTGTTCCCATAGCAGATTTGATCTATGCACCTATGTAAAATCAGTATGAATTGCACAGAGCTAACAGGTCACTGTTGCCGTGCTTTGATGTGAATAATTGAATTAAGATTAGATAGTTTGAAATTATCTTTGAAAGTTATTATAGAAGAAGAGGGAATAAATTGAGTGGATTAAAATTTTTATGAAGTATGTGCGTATGTTTTGATTGCCGATCAAACTGTAACCATTTCCAAAGGTATGTGTACAAACTTTAATTGTGTTTTATTGGTGGTTAGTTTGCTTGTGTCCACAAAACTTTGAGAATCCATTGTCTTAATTGGATTAACTTTTGATCAGGTATCGGCATTCAAGTGGGGTTTATGAGTGTGACTTTTCTAGCCATGATCATTTGCAGACAGAATAACAAGGTCAAAACTTGATTATGGGAAGTTAGCAGAACTAGTCAGCAACCCTCAAAAATTGTAGCCATAAGTAATTTTGTTGTGACAACTTGCTTGTCAAAGAATGCCAACAGTGGGGGGAAGGACAACAACTGTCAACATTGAATATATAATAGGTAAACCAAAAATAAACTGACCTTATATCTTTGTTTTATTAATATATACTTCAGTTTTATTACTTTTTTTAAACATAATATTTGCATTTTTATAAAAGCATTTTACCTAGCTTATAAATCAGCCACTCAAAGGCTCATGCTTATGTCCACCCACATAGTGTTTGCCTGGAGCTGTGAAGTACCCTTTGTCAGTGGCTGGCGGTCCATTAACAAACAGCTGTAGCAGATCACACAGGGTGAAAGTGTCTAAAACCAATCTGTTTTGTTTTAATTCTGTTTACAAAACTGAACACTCGCTCACACAATGCAGTTGAGACTGCAACACAAGCTTTGGCATCTAGAAACTTTTAATTATTTATAAAAAAAATTATAAAAGAAACAGCTATATTAAATGTCACTGTAAATAACGATAAGCCAAACAAGGGATACCCAGCATGGGGGGGGGGATAAAAGACAGTTAACACAATATAGTGAAGAATTAACTGAAAACAAAGCACACAGAAACTAACACACAGCACATGGCGTCTGAGCAGGATATTGTGCTTGCTGCTGAGGCAATCGACTCTTTTGAATCCGAATATTGCCAAGTTACTTTGGTACAGGTGCACATTTGACACAATACGCTGAAAGGGGTGGGTATGTATGTGCCAAATATGCCTCTATGCATGCCTCTCGCCTGCACATGGTACACGTTCAAGACAAATCAGTACATTATTACTGTTATTCTAATTCTGTGTTCTAGCCAATCGTGACTCATGTCTGAACTGAAAACGCTGGTCAGATTGATTGCCATTAAATTTTTAAAAAAGTTATGTAGAAAGAAAATCATGATTTTTTGTGTGTAAATAGCGCCGTATGATAGTCTACTTGTTATTTTCTGATTTTGCGAGTGTGATTTTCAAGAGTTAAACCAGTCAGGATATGCAAAGAAGGTTCACCGATCAAAAACTGATGCAGAAAGGGTTGTTGCTGATTTCGTGACGAGTGAAAGTATCAGGAAATAATTAACTGACATTATGTTCACATTTGACTTCAGAGTATACAGTCACCAATTATGATGTTCATCCTTGATAAAACTAGTTATGCCTTGTTCATGTTATTTAAATTATTAGTTTGGTACATGATAAGTTTGAATTGGTTATGGCTTGGAAATTAGATATTTCGTTTATATCCAAGTTGCATGGTTGTATGGGTATATATTTTGTTAAATTGAAAATTAAAAAAAGTATAAAATAATTTTTCTGTTTATTATACCAAATAAACAGTCAGATCATGAGCAAAATAAGAACTTGTACGCAAATCACTAATGGCCATATCTGTCTCCGTGTGAGCTTGTTTGTAGCGGTAAAACTGAAAAATTGTTAAAGCGATGTTAAAAACTCAAATCTCACTCTTTCATGCTTGAAAAAAACAACTTTGAATTCTCTTGGCTGTGTTCCATGGATTTGCATACATGTCAACCATTACACTTTCATATGTTAGGATTGCGCTTTTATGCTTTTACTGAACGTTAGAATATAAAATTAAAATAAAGCAATACACGTGTTTGTAATTTATATGTAAGTAGAAAGACTTGCTGCATAAAAATAGCATAAGAGATAATTTGTCCATCATAGAGCCACATGTACTTTCCCTGTTTTCTGTTATAGAAAACTACATGCCCATTTCCAAGAAAACAGGCAGGTTTCATTAGGATGAAACTTTTCCTGGTATAGTCATTATATTCACAACCAATACGTTAAATGGGCTTTAACAGGTATAGTTGTGGATTACATTTTTAGTGCAGAGTGTTCTTTTGCTTCAAAGAAATTTCCAAAAAGGAAAAGGAAAATTCAAAACCACTTTAGAAATTTGTAAAGAAGACTGAGAGGGGAAACAATACCACAATCGGATTGAGAACAACCTGTGGGCTTTGTGATCATTTGGCAAAAGTTATAGACATGTAGACTAGTTAAAGCGAGCATGAAACATAAATAATTTTAAAGTGTTTTTGTGTTTGTATTCTGATTCTAATCCACATGGATTTTGACTATTAGAGCCAAGTATTTTGACCTGATCCATTTTAATAGTAAAAAATGAATTAACATTTTTCATGCAATGTACTGAATTATGGCATTTCATATATCAGCTATCATGTCTTAGTATGGGTGTTAATGTTAGTAATAGTAATATATGGATTACATATTTTATTGTAAGATTACCCTTTTTGTCAATTAGCAAAAATTACACTTTTTACCTCTCTTGTGGTTGGCATATATAGATTTGTGACTGATTACATTTTTCTTGGTATTGTTTATTTTCGTGCATAGCAACCATGAAATACAGAAAATATATCCAGTGCAACTTTGTCTATATATTTGAGCACCTCAGGTGATGTTTCTTAACCAATTTGGCCCCGATCCCATCTGTTGGCGTGATGAGGCTGTACCCTACTTCAAAGCTCTGGAGCATCAAGGCCATTTAAGATACACCAATGTGGGTGGTGTTTAAAAAAGGCAGACAGATACAGCTCTAAAATGATATAAAATAATCTGGAAGTTCTAGTTGCACTACAAAATACAAAGAGAAAAACTTCATTTTTTGAACTCGGGGATTTTTTTTCACCAAAAAAATAGGAATGCGATTTTGTGTCCGGATTTTAGACCTTTTGGCCTCAGATCTAATGCATACCGGTCTTAACTGCACACAGACAGGTGAACCTTTGCAAAAACTAGGATATGGTGGGCATTTGGAATAAATTGCTGTTTCCATACGAAAATGATGGGTCTATTAAGCAAAAACAAAAAACAAAAAAAGTCAAACGTTTACCTTCTGCTCATGCGCAAGCAAAATAACCAATGGAAAATGATGTTTCTAATACAACTAGGCATTATTCTCATGGATAATCGGTTGAAAACCGCTATATTATGATGTATTCAGAAATAGCACCCCAAATGTCTTTCCTACGCCCATTTCAGGCAACAACGACAAAAATCTCTGGGGCCGAATGAGTTAATAACTATATAGCAAAAATGAATACTGTTAACATTGCTCTTTATGGCTTGTCCACACTGGCAATTTACAGGCAGTTACATGCTGTAAGGAGTAATATTATTCTGCATGGCATTATTGTTCATTGTTGACAAACATTAAAATCCATGGAAATCATTAACACCAAATAAAATGATTTCAGAGTATTTTTAACTATTGCAGCAGTGTTTCATTGTATATGTCAACATGTTGATGCTAGTGTACTTGAGAAATAAGCATAAAACTTCTTCAGAGTAAACCAACTTGAGAAGTTCTTAAGTAGGGACTGCATAGTCTGTGCTGCATGTAAAGTACAATCCAGCAAGTGAAAACGACCATGCAGAGCTGGCAGTGTTTTGAGATATGCACATA
The DNA here is from genome assembly GCA_028554795.2 of Sinohyriopsis cumingii. Taxonomy (NCBI): domain Eukaryota; kingdom Metazoa; phylum Mollusca; class Bivalvia; order Unionida; family Unionidae; genus Sinohyriopsis; species Sinohyriopsis cumingii. The sequence goes on from JAPYKE020000101.1 coordinate 5,187,253, forward strand.
GCTGCCAACCCTCACGAATTAGGTGTGAATTTCACGACTTTTTCAGCGATTCACGCCGTAAGCCAAAAATTCACAAATTTTCCAATCCTCAATTATTTTAAATCTTTAATAAAATAACCGATTTCCTGTTAAGCGCTAGTCGTGATATTCACAGTTGCCGAAACAGTCCGGTACTGCTGGTCACAATATTAGTAGATCTACAGCCGATTAGTACAGTTCGCCCAGTAGCAAGCTTTTTAGCCTATTTTAATCTATATGTATAAGAGTAGTTTTACAAATGCCTTTGAAAGAAACTGGGGCCTAACAGGAAATTTGCTCCGCGCATGCGTCAAAACACTGATTTACCGTTCAGCATCACATGTAAGATCTTGAAAATGTCTTCACCAACAAGGAAAAAGAAATGTATTACTCAAAAAGTGATGTTTAATTTGGAATATATCAAAAATTGGCCGTGCATTCTGCCATTAAACATTGATATTCATTCATGCTTTTTGCACTCATTGTGCCATCGCAGAGACGATGTGAGGTAGCTAGATGTGAGGAACAATGTCGGTTGCAAAAACACGTAGAAGTTGGGAAAATTAAGAATTCGCAGATTTCAGGTCTGGAATGTTTTAAACCATTGGTGGAAGACCTGCAGGCTACCAACGCTGAAGCATTATTTGTGAGTTTTCTTGTCGAACACAATCTACCTTTTAATCTTTATCAGCTGGAGACCATGCTAAACATTTGTTCTGACAAATCATCAAATGTTCCCAGACTCGAAAATCGCTTCCAAATTTTCCTGTGGAAGAACCAAAAATGCTGCACCTCCTGTGCATTCCTCACAGCAACAGTGACAGCGAAAGAGTATTTTCTTTAGTGAGGAAAAATCAGACAGACTTTAGGGCCTCCCTAGCTGCAGAAAATTTTTCAGCAACTTTAGTCCCCAGGATCAACCAGCAGGCAAGAAATCGGAACTGTTAGAAAACAAATTTACGATCAAGCAGTTGAGGAAGTTCAAGTCTGCCACAGTATCGTGTCTTGATAAATAAATATTTCTGCATATATGTAGTGTTTTATTTATATTTTTCGAATTTGATATAGTGTAGTATTGACGGTCGGTGTGGATGGAGTGGTCAGAGTGGATGGAGTTATTTTCATTATATTTTTCACAAATTCATGTCCAAATTCACGACTTTTTATCCCTGTTTTCACTAATTGTGAGCCTGGAAGGTTGGCAGCTACGTATGCACATCTCAAGGTCATGCAGTATACTCTACAACCCAAATTACTTCCATCAATCACACACAAAAAGTAAAGGAATTTAAAGAGGTTCTTTAAGCAGTACAAAAGACGTGGTCTACTATATATATAAAAATGTTTAGGAAATTCATGGAGGTAAAATTGAGGAAACTATTTTTCATAAAAAATAAAACCCTGTACAAACTACAAACTGTAGAGAGGAATATATGTATTTGAAATAGTACAGAATAATTTCATATCTTGTATCTATGTTTATCACTGTTAGACTGTTAAATCTACCATAGTACCCAAACAGTCGAAGCATCATGTGTCATCATTTTCTCATTTAACCACTGTGTTAGTAAAACACTGTGAATATGGCATGCTGAAATGTGACTTGACTGACATTAGCAAAAGATGTTTGTAGACAAAGAATTTTTGTAATTGAGATTGGAATTGAAATATGTTTCACTAAATGCAGACAAGTTGGTCATTAATTTCAAATGTGTGTTCGGGGTTTAGAGTTCTTAAAATTGACTAGTTGTAGTGAAATAGATCGGTAATGTCTGGTTTATCGCAAGGTGGTGGGAGACTATTTCTAAAAAAATCTATGTGAAGTCTCCTCTATTCGATATTTTCTTTACAGTTGCAACATATTCAAGACCATTCTCAGGGCTCAACATTAAAGGTTGCCTGATTGCCCAAGGCAGGTGAAACTAAGGTCAGGGCAAGTGAAAACTAAAAGAGCTTGTCCGACCAGGCAAGTGATTTTCGGTTTTTACTGGCGTGATCAATAGGAAGAAATCATTTGTACAAATTTTAACATGAATGATGAGATAAAGTTCAATCTTATTCCATGTTAGTTTGCATTTGAACCACTTGTAAAATCATCATTGCCCTGGGTTTTTTTATTTTTATGTTGGACATTGAATACCATGCAATAGCTGGAGTAAATCCTATTTCATACTGCTGGTTTGGATCAAGTTCGTTTGGTGGCTTGTGCGTAACAGAAAAGATGCTGTCAGCTGTAGCTTCAGATAAATGAAGTGACATTTTTGATAACATTATAGGTGATATATAAAATTTTACATGAAGAAATATTCCATTCATTACTGGAATCAAATGCCAACCCAGTACATGCTGCCACAAGTCAACTGTTCTGATTTCCAACATGCGAGACATGTGCCTTTCATGGGCATCAGATATATGTACAACATTACAGTTTAAAATAGATATTCAAATAATATATTTATTCTAAACTAGCCAATTTTGCTGATGTTTGCAAATGTGCTTCATTGTTTGTTTTTTGCCTATATAACCAGCAGCATTAAATAAGACCGATATGTGACTGTTTACATGTGTTAAACAAAATGGTGAAATGTACAATTTCGATTGAGGATTACGGACCATTCGGTCAAATGATTTATCATTTGAAGACAATTATCTTTCAATCACACTTGACTGTTTCTGCACAAGTGGTGCTATGAAAGGTGCATCCAAAAAGAATCTGCAAATTTTGTGAGTCTTTCAGCTGTCAAGTTGGTAGCAAAAGTGCATTATGCAGAGAATATTTGACTGACAGACCATTGGGGATTTATCTAGACTAGTTAGCTTGCTTTATATTACAAATTTCATATTTTACACATAAATGATAACCAGATTCAATTTATGCAGACATGTATCTTGACACAAAATGTTTTTTCAACATACTAGTAACTTGTTTGCAGAAATTGGCCCAAAATAGAATAAATCAACACGAGATTATTCCATGGAAAAAGATGCTTCCCATTCTTCATGCAGACCACCTTCAAAAGCAGCTGAAACGAACTTTATGCAATAAAATCTGCAGCATAGGGAAAATGACCATGTTGAAACAGCTATAAGACATTCAGAACTGGAACATGAAGAAAATCAACGGGGGGGGGGGGGGGTAGTAACAGATTTTGTCAGAACAGATCACTTTTCCAAAGTTACTTGCCCTGGACATTGGCTGGGAAAAAAATGATACAGCCCTGTTGCTATCTTTGTGCTAACCAATAAACGGTCCACCTTCAGAATGGTCCGTGGATACTTTGCCACTTGAAGGCAAACCTAGTTGCAAAACATGCAGCATTTAGGCATTGTGACTTCGATCTTCCTGTTTTATTTACTCCCACTACATTTCAGAAAATGTGTAGGCTTTTACATTATGTGTATATGCACATATGCAGTAGTTTTCTTACGGTTTGCCTTCAAACTTCATATATAAATGCAAGTTTTTTTTCTTGTTAGTAGCACCTTATTTTGAGAATAAGTTTTAATATCTCTCAACCGATAGTCCCAGTTTAAAAGGTTCATACAGCTGTTGGTGTATATTGCTTTACTGCTGTTCATCAGTTGTATAGTAGACAAATGAAATTTAGTATGCCTATTTGTGTGGCATAATTAGATTTTCAGCCCAAATAGCAAGTGTTTCAAATTTTTATAATTTGGGGAACTTGGACTGTTTTGTTCTTCAATGGGGGAATGAGTGTTTTAGAAACACAGATTTGGTATTATGAGATGTGATAATTTGTAGGACCTTTTTTAATCAGTTATCTTAACATAGATGTGTTTAATTATCATGAGTACCAGATTGATCTTATGAGAAATACATCCTTTATAATCTGGTAATATTTTACTATGGCACTGGATCAAATGTAGAAACCAGTTTTGAAATATTTGGTTGTTTTGTATACACAGGAAATCCCAGAGGGAACCGACCAGGATTTACGTGCTGCAGTAGAAAAGTATATTGACTCAGCTGATGTTTTGGTTGTCACAAGGTTGAAATGTTGCAAGACTGGGCAGGAAGTTACAGTTGGCAATATTCATGTCATATGGGGAGAAATGAAAGTCCCGGATGTACAGTGCATTCAAGTAGGTATACAGTTTAATGACTGGTTATCTTGTTGTGTAATAGACAACCCATTATAAATGTGGAGTTATCAATGCATTTATTTTACACTTGATTATAATATCTTGTTCCACCTATGTAAGCAAGAGATGTCACCTTTTATGTTGAGCCCACCTTGATGGAATATTAACTTTGTCCTACTTGTTTATACTTGTATAGTTTAGCTCATGCAGTGAATCAACAAGCAATAATTCATGATGCTTTACCCCACCTCACTTCACAATGATTCCATTTGGTGGTTAACAATTATTCATGCTGTTCTCGAAACAATACACATTCTAGCTGTTTGAAATACAGACTTGCATAACTCCCTTGCCATGTTCACATGTATGCATACTGGTCCATAACATGTTCTTCTTGCCAACTAACATTGTTTTGGGATTTTTTTCTTTTCGTCTGCCATTGAATTTAACCCACGTCATGATCTGTACTCATATTACTAAAACATGCTTCCTGGTGTATATTTTTAATGGAAATATTATGGATTCGTTGAATTTCTGTGAGTATTTATATTGGTACTTTAAAGTTTTTGTCGTATTTATATTGGTGCTTTAACGTACTCAGTAATTAAATATCTGTGCAGTGACTGTAGTTTCCCTATTTCTCATTTAATTTGCTTACTTTGCCATTAAACAGAGTTCCCCATTACACTCTTTACTTACTATGGTGGTGAATTTTACTATCAGACCTTGCTAATTATGTTGAAATGTACATACCAATGGAGCAGATTCCATTGTTATCCCATTATTTGAGTGTCCTGGATATTGGCAGCATTTAATATACAATCAGCCTATAATTGGATTGAATTGAAAGTAGATATTAGGGAATCAACCAGATATAAGTAGGACTGATGGAACCACTCCTTCTACTGACCATGTCCAAATAAAATGTCTGTGCCAAGGAAAATTTGTTGAGAATACCTGTATGTATGTTGTACTCTTAACAAGGTCAGAAGCTCAGCATTGCTTAACATCTAATGTATGTCGATTATCAGTTAGTTTTGCCTGTACATCTCAGCCCAAAACATGTTACAGTGGAATTAACTTTGCTTTTATGCAGACACTTTATGCAAGCCTGATATTAAATTGGTTCAGGTCATGAAAATCTTTTGTTTCGAGTGAAGTTGGCGGATTTAAAATCCTTCTCGATAATAAAAGTTGTACAGGTAATGTATGCATTCACTACCAGTAACAGCTTTTGCTTCTCAGATTTGAATATACATACCATTAAATGGCAATAATTCACTTTATTTGAAATGAATACATCCATATTACTTTACAAGGTCATTTATTTACATCCCCCGAGAAACATGTAAAAACTATGTTATTGTGGACATCTATTGATGAGGTTAGTCAAAATTTGGTCCAGTACAAAACTGAATTGAATTCTGCCCTCTGTGATGTCACGATAAGAGCAACATGTCTTTTTAAAAAAAATATTTTACTCAATATTGTGATGATTAGACCCAACAGGCTCTTCACCCAGTTCAGTACCTGGCCACCATTGTAAAAGTTCATAGCGATCAAAAATACTTGTCTGGAAGTGTTTGATTTCAGTTAAGGTGCAGAGCATTCAGTAATCAAGATTGTATAGACTTCGGTCAACGTATATTAATAACAAAGTTTAGAACCACAATTAATAAGCACTGCTCTTGTGGCCTGGTAGTTAGAGCATCCTCCTCATATGTGGGAAGTCGCAGGTTCGAACCCCAGCTGAGTCATACCCAAGACTTATATAAAAAAAATGGTACTAACATCTGCCTTGCTAGTCACTCAGGTTAGTGTTAGGATGGGTCATCATGATATCAGGATATTATGACTGGGTGGGATATCGTGCTACATGTCTGCAGCATGATGCACCAGTGCTAGACATCATAAACTGTCACACTGTAGACATCATAGTGATATGACACTTTTTTTTAAAGCGAAGTTAAAAATCCAGGTGACACATGCAATTGATAAGCTGAGTAAATGCATCTACATTACCACGTTGACATGCACTCTAGTATTTAGAGTAGTGTGCCAGTGGTTGTTGTTAGGAAGAGCAAAAGTAGTGTAGTGATAAGTGTACTCTGTCAAGTAGTGTTATAACAGGCACTTTTCTTAAAATCCCGTATGTGTGGATTTTCATGTTGTCTGACATTCATCCATCCATTAGTACAAGTTAGTTTTTAGACACACACACACACACACACATTTGTCCCAAGGTCTAGTTGGTCCTAAATGAAAATGGGGCATATCAGATGTTTACTGTGGCTGCCATGGAAGATGCCTTGAAAATCTTCTTACAGCTTCAGAATGGAAAGTGGTTTCGACATGAGATTTTCATCAGAAGGCTCCTTATGTCTGGTTAGTTTTTAATCAAATGGTACCACCTAATTGTCCACTATGGCCACAACAGTGCCAGTTTTGAAAATCTTATCCCAGCTTCTCTTGAATGGAATGTAATATCAATGATATCTGGTTTGCCCTAAATAAAAGAGGCTCCAGTCTTGCAATCAGTGTAGTTAATTTTAAAATCCTATACCTTAAGATTATTAGAGATCATATCCGCACTCAGCAGTTAAAAAGAAATCGTCTTGTATTCAGTCCTGTCATGGTTAGGTTTTGTGTTAGGTAAGTTTTAGGCACTGTGGTGGGATATCATTGTTCTATAATCACTTCGATTATTAGAATTTTCCCATACTAAGAGCATACATATCTTGAGTACAGGGTTAGAGGTGGACCTTAAAAGTGTCTAAAAACCTACAATTTTGTTTTGACCTTAGAAACCGTATATATAATTTTTAAAGGTTGAATGAAGCCTACATTTTTTATTTTTTAAAATTGTGAAAAAATGACAGATGGCTCTATCTTGACCCCACAAAGATGGTTTCTAGACATTGTTTTTCATTAGTCTGGCCTAAAGGTTTAGAAAGTGTACATATATCTTGGCAATTACAAGTATTTGATTTGTTTAAAAACTATTATTTATTAATTTTCACTATTCATTTTGTTTAGAAACAAAATTAGATCATATCAAATTATTTTTTTTAAATTATGCTGATGATAGGGATAATCTGTTTAATTAACATTGCTCTTCCTTTGTCAGCAACTACTGTTTACGTGATAGCAATTTACTCATAGTGCATCTTTCACGTGCTCTGCTTCTTTGCGTTAGTTTGGTCCAGTAAAGCTCTCACTACTGACCTCTTGTGTTCCAGATGATAGGGTACAGAGTTATGGTCCTGGTCAGTGTGCATTGATTTTCTTTACTCTGAAACTAATTTTTTCTTAAACACCAAATAAAGACAGCTTTTTTGAGTATAAGAATTTTTCAGATATTGAAAGATTTGAATGTATTGTAATTTGCGTTGAGTTCATATTTTGTCATGCATGTTCTGTCACCACTATTTACCTGTCATACATGTAATACAATGGTCCCCACTGTTATACGCCCACACCTTCTTGACTGGGAAAGTGTCTTATAAGATGGGTGTCCTTTCCAGAGGGGAACTAAATTGTTTGTGACAAGTATATGTTATGTATTTAGTAATAAAGCTACATACTTCAAAGCATTTAATATCTTCGTTTAAAAGTAACATTAATTATTAAAAGGTTCTTCCTGTTATAATAATAGACTTATTTGACTTGAATATACATGAATCGTTCTTATTCTTGGTGTAAGCGTGATACGCGAGTAGTTTTGTTGTCATGCACATTGCAAATCCATTCAGAATGTCATTTAAATCTTGGTACATACACAATTCTTTTTCCATTTGCTTCATTTTCCCACTGCTGCTGAATAACTTCCTTATAGGTTATGATGTTCAAGTCTTTTCAACATTAACCTTTTTTTATTCATCTTTTCTACATAAAATTGTTGGCAAGTCGCCCCCTCCCACCTCACCTGATGTCGTCGAGTAGAATAACCGACTTTCTTCTAAAATAATACATCTCTGTTTATGTGATGGCTTGTTAGTGTTTGGTACTGATTTATTTGAATGTTGCTAACTGTATGCAATTTAATTATGTGGAAAAAATGCCTTCAAAAAGAAGCAATAAATGTGTCGTCACTGATTTCTCGGTCTTTGTCTGGTACCCTGTTTTGTTCGATTGCTCTGTGTGTTTTAATGCACAAAATCTATTTTTAGTCATTTCTGACTCGGTTATGATCTTGACAATTATGTCTAGTTATAATCATCAAAGAGAACAACTCGACAGATGCGTGAAGCCGAAAACTGTCATAACATTGTTGAGCCCATTTCCAGTAAACATAAGATTTTATAGACAATAATGTAATATTAATCTTTGTATTACATGTACTTTTAGTCAACACTTCTTTCAATAATGGAAACTTGACATTGAGAGACTTGTATCGACAATGGATATAATCTGATTACTTACATCACGATATGAATTAATTATTGGTTCTGAATACATTTTAAATAAAAAGTAGCTGCTTACGAAGGTATCGATTTACATTTTTTACTGATGCGCTGGATGTGTTAGAGGGGTGGTCATTCTTGAAGGATACTTTTGAACACAAACTCATCAGTGCCATGGGATTCTGGCCGTAAAAAGCAGGTGGCCACTGGTCATGGAGGCCATTCAAGAGGGCGACTACTGTGTATAATAATATTATTATATAGTACATGTCTACCAGATAATGTGTAGGAACAAAACAAGCCCCTGTAGGCATGTTGCAGAATGATGTGAAAAAACACAGATTGCAAAAATCACATAGATATTGGAAAAATGAAGAGCCCTCGTCAGATTTCAGCTCAGGAGACCTTAAGCCACCTACTTAAGTTATGTAAGCTACCAATGCTGAAGCATTGTTGGTGAGTTTTCTTGTTGAACATAACCTGCCTTTCTCAATTGGAGTGAAAGACTTTTTCCCTTTGTAAGGAAAGATAAAACAAACTTTAGTGCCTCCTTAGGCACTGAAATTTGCAACAATTTCAGACACCAAGACTAAACAGAAGGCAAGAAATCAGAACTCTTTTAAAACAAATTTACCATAGCACAGTTGAGAAAGTACAAGTCTGCCACAGCATCATGTGATGACAAATAGCATGAAGTTTATCAGTAAATTTGGCTGCAAATAAATTTCTACTTGTAATCAGTATAAATAATATGTTTTATTTTGGAACTTTCATATAATGCAGTACTTACCATCAAAGTGGATGGAGCTAGTGTCATGGTATAGCTTTTCACTATTTGTGTTCAAAATTCACTTTTATCCCTCTTTTCACTGAGTTGGGAAGGTTGTCAACTCTGTATTTGCCACTCCTTGTTATAAAGTGAACAGAATATGTGGGTCAGTAGAGTTGAGATGATCAGAGAACTGCACATGATACTCCAGTATTTAAGTAAAGTATCATCCACATATCTGAACTTTATATATAGTTGGGTTCTTGACTGATTCCAAGACATTTTTCTTCAAAACAAATTTCATGTATAAATTGGCAACAATTGGTGAGACTGGGGACCCCATTGGTTCATATTTATGTTGGTAAAACTGCTCATTATCATGTGACCATCATAATTCACATTAGTTGCTGATAAAAGCAATGTGATATTGCCAAAAATGTAAACTCATAAGCTATTTATACTCAGAGTAAGTGAAAATTCAAGTAATAATGATTGATCCAGAGCAAAGAAGCGACCTTTTCAGTTGTACTATTCTAATTTGTCTTCTTTTCTTTTTTCCACAACAGATCTGTAGCGCTGTAAAAACGGTAGTTAATATGGCTGTTGGTGAAGCTAATCCTCACATCATCTGTGGTGACTTCAACTCGGAACCAAGCAGTTCAGGGTACCAACTGCTTAAAGAGGGCTATATAGGTGATGAGGCCATCCAGACTTTGCAGAATATTGATGGAATAATATTACCTGATGGTTCTGTAAGTATTTTGCTGGTGAAAAGAAGTATTCAGCATGAAGTGCTTGCGTAGTTCTTCACAGCAGAGTTGTCTTCCATGCAAGCTGAAACTCACCATCCTCAGGCTTATTGTTAATCTTATGTAATAATGCAAATAGAAAACATTGATTTTGTTTTAGTGGATCAGTCTTTAGGTATAGGATCTCTAGCTTGTTGATAGTAAGCAAAGTAAAAATTGCTAAGACTATCAGTAATAGAAGAAAGAAATTAATTTGCATTAGCCAGTGCCAATTGGAAATTGCATTCATTGTCCATCTCTGTACCTTGTGTTTTAAGTCATATATGCATAGATACACAATATCTATAGTAGTAAAGGAGAAAAGATGCGATAAATTAAAATATGGGCTATCTGTAAGGACTTACCTAATGTTATCACATGCAGTATTTCATCATACTTTGTTGTAAACTATACATTCACATAAATCTAGTCAAACTACATATTGCATAATATGCCAGCAGATCTGGGTCTGTTTGAGGGGTTGGGTGGCAGTAAGCAGTAACGTTAACAAGTAACATGACTTGGTATTCCTAAAGTGTAACAAGAATGTGTGAGAGACACCAGACTCTAACTGGCTGAAAATTATCAAAAGAAATAGAATGAATGTAAACACTTAGATACATGGCAAAACCTGTATTCTAATAAGAAAAATAATAATCATAATAATTATATTTTCAGATGGTGATTAAATTAGTTACAAATATGAACTAATCTGCCTCGTGGCCCCCTTAAGTACATATATAAACTAACAATTAGGGCTAATAAATTTCATATCTGATTAGTAGCTTGCATAATTTCAATAGTCCAATGGCTAGTAAATCTCGATTCATGTCTGACATTGTTTTGTGGGGAGGACTAGTAAATTTCTCAATCTGCTAGTCCTTCTGAACACAAATTTGTTAATCTGAAGGTCTGATGATATATATGTTGATGCACAAAGAGGCAAATACACGAAATATTAACATCTTTTCACAAATGCTGTATTGCTGCAGAAGTGAAAAACCATAGGTGGCTGGTGTCTCTCACATATAAACAAGTACCTAGTATTATTTAGTATTTAATCTGCCTAATGCACCTGCTGTGAAAGATGCGTGGAGCTGATTTAATATCATCTAATAGTAACAAACTAGGTATAATAAGTACACACATTAGTAAGTCTCATGGTATACTGAAATGCAGTTCAGTTAGGCACCTTTAGTAGTTGATTAATGTTGAAACTTTAATTTGGTGATGATCATGAGTTATTTGTCTGGGTCTTGTAGCCATATAGATCATGATAAGGAAATGTTTTGAAACAAAAGATAAATTCATATTGAAGGGATGGTGAGCAAGGATGCAAAGTTTGCCAATTTTTCCAAACATGTACATGATATACATTAATCAAAATGATCCCATACAATTTAATTTATTCAAAATTCATCATTTCCCCCCAATTTTCAGGTTTTATATGTAAAGCATGTACAATGTGTATGGTGTATCTTGCTCAAATTGGAGTTGTTTCATTTGTTGTATATCATTTACTTCTTATTATAACTTTGAAAAGGTGGTTGTTAAAGCAAAGTAATTGCTTAATAGAAGGTAACTTTTATTTTTACGTTTGACCGTATATGGTGTACATTTGATTGGAATTTAATGTGATCTTTGTTTTTCAGAGACAAGCATTAGTGAACAAATTATGGCAAGCGTTCCAGCATACCTCCTCCTCATTGAAAAGTGCCTATTTAATTGCACAGGTAAAACAGTCTCTTATTTTGTCCACATAGTACTTTCCAAATCAGAACTTCAAAACAAAAAGTTTACGCCCTTTACTATAACTAACATTTGGAGAGAAATTACTGAGTATGGCGGGGCCCTGAGTGGCTCCGTCACGGATCACTGCCATCTCACCTCTGTCTGCATGGGTTCGAGTCTTGGGCTCGGCAAATGTGGATATGTGAGAAAGCTTGCCGGTAGCTTCTCGTGGGTCGTGGTTCTTTCCTAGGTTTTCCCGGTTCTTCCTCCACCATTTAATACTGACTGCCATGTATAGCCTATCTTGCGCTGAAAAATGGCTTTAAACCCTATAACAACAACAACTGAGTATGGCAAGAGATCTAAAAAGTGAATACAACCTGGGCTAATAATTCAGGGTCCATGCTAAATTCTGGAAACTTGTGTGAAATGACCTATCTCCAGCCAGAATTGGGCCAAGTTTGCAAAAATGGAAAGAAGTAAGTGTAGAAAGTTCTACATTTATGTTGTTCAAAATAGTAACTTTAAACTTAATGTTATTGCATACTTTCTCATTAGATTAAAAAAATACTGATGAATAGTATATAAAACTTCCTTTTTTGTTTCACCTCAGTTATTGTGTGATGAAAAACATTGTCAAGAATAGGTTATAGCTGAAAATTGGTAATGCATTCCATAGCAGAAGTCCGGTTTTTATATGTTTATTGAATGAAATGATGGATAGAAGGATTAACTTGGTGGGAATTCAAAGATGATAATATATTTTCTGGCATTTATGATCCTGAGATTAGCACAAAACTTTAGCTTTACGCTTTTCTGTTTGAAAGGGAAATACAGACATGATTTTTCTCCGTTTTAAAGCAGAATTCTGCTTTTCTCCTGACTTGAATCAAATTTTTCCTGATATAGTCCGTTTTTTTACAAAACGGTCTATCCACTCCTATTCTGCAACGATCTTTGTAAATTGTTCGTTCCATATATTAGTTAGCACATGACCCGTGTAAAGAGTTATCTGATTGGTCAAAGGTTTAAATTCATCCAGTGAATCTTCATGTAATGGAAACTTATGGCAATGGAAAGCAGAAGCATGCTTGCAAAACGTGGCATCCCGAGTTGTTGATAGAAATCATAACACGAAAAGTTTAGATAAAGGTTTAAAAACATTGGGGAATGGCTGGAGCAAAAAGTAGATGAAAATTTAGTTGGTCAGTTTATAAGAAAACTACACTAGGGGACTGGCATTTTGTGACCTCTGCAATAAAGATCTGAATTACATTCATCGTGGTTGGAAGAGGTTAGAACAGGTTGTGTCCATTGGAGAAAAAGACAAGTGAATATATGGGATTATTTGGATATAGTTGATGTACTTGGGTGTTTATTTTACAGATTTGTTATGAAAAAAGATAAGTATAATATATTTGCTGCTAAAATTGAGAAATTATTGTGACTTAATTATGATGTGAACATTGACATGCACATGAAATAACTTCAGCATCAATAGTATTGGAGAACAGATTCATGTGACTATAAATATTGTGAAATGACTCCACATTTTTGGTAAGTTTATTAGTTTTTCTACTGATTATTTTGGTTTATCTTATGATCATAACTTGCACCAGGAGCATTATTTTTATGAGTGTAAGATGCGTTTTTGGATGGGGGCGCTGCCCCTCATGACTCTTTTTATTGAAGACCAAAATCATGTCTGGAAAATGTACATAAAAGTTGACATTGTTTTTATTACATTACCATACCTTTTTAATGTGTTGTATTGAAAGAAAATCCGCAAAACTTTCAATGAAATAGTCCTGTCCATTTCTTTAGTGACTATTTTTTCCTTGACAAAAAAGTTAATGTTTACGTTGAATAATTAAATGTTTAATAACCTTTTCTTTCCTACACCTTGTGAATGTTTTTAATGTGTAAACACAATTTCTTCCCAGTTTGACTTTTATGTGCAAAAAATTCCCAATTTTGTGGACACAAGAGTCCTGTTTTGAAAATGGTTGAAAAATCCCTGGACTTGATCCACAAAATATACTGACTGGTGTCTTGCTTAAATTTTTAGTTGAGTGTCCAAAGCGCAGTATGTGAGAATATGTGCAAGGTGGTGTTACTTTCATAACACATATATACTTTATACACACATATACATCAGTACACATGTTAACAAGGGGCCCCGAGTGGCCGAGTGGTCTAAAGCGCTCTCCATCACAGATCACTGCCATCTCACCTCTGTCTGCGTGGGTTCGAGTCTTGGGCTCAGCAAACGTGGGTATGTGAGAAAGCTTGCCAGTAGCTTCTCGTGGGTCAGTGGTTCTTTCTGGGGTTTTCCCGGTTCTTCCTCCACCATTAATACTGGCCGCCATGTATAGCCTATCTTGTGATGAAAAATGGCATTAAACCCTATAACAACAACAACACATGTTAACAAGATAATCTGAGAGCCTCATTTACAGATTACCATTTTTCTTCACAACTTTAGGTTATTGATCAGAAATGTACAAACAATCCTCCAGGCAGTCCCCTTGTATACTGCTGCATGATTGTGTATTTCTGGTTTGGTTGAGTTAAACTCTTTAAATGTGTTCTTGCCTTCTGACTTTGTATTTTGTTGGGCAATTAAAGCAGTGCCTTGCATAAAGGTACAGCATGGATGATGACCCATCCTGATTTGGAAATCAAACCTGGTGCTGATTTGTCGGAGTCCATTATGTCAATCACAAGGCTACTATGCCACTTAAACACGCGTTTAACATTCCAAAGCATATGTAAGAATTGGCATTGAGTACAATATTTAGTGTCGTTTAACTTTACCCCTAAAATAGTGTATATTTCAACATAAATTTCCTCTGCCAATTTGTTCCTTGAAAATGTGCTTTTTTTAAGCTTGTATCCAACAGTAGTGTACTAAATTTGTGTCTTTGTTTATTGACGACCAACAGTCTTGCATTTATCAACCAAGTTGTTATTTAAGTGTCTTAGTAAATGAAACAACTCTTGTGAAATGAATTGCCTTTTATGAAAAGGAAACAACTTTAAATAATATTTGAACACGTGCAATAATGTACATAAGAGGTGAGTTCACTCATTAAATGGAAGGAAAACACGATTTTAAGATAAACCGATTTGTCAAGCCTAGTTTTATTAGTTGGGAGTTTTGACTCCTTAGTCAGAAATTTAGTAAAGAGCTCTGAATAAGAAATACAATTTTGGGGTAAAATAAAGGATACTGCATATTGTCACATCTGTGATAGGACACATTCAATTGACAGTTTAATTTGTTTGGTTTTTTTTACCTTGATTATCCTCAGAATAGGCAAATATATATTTGAATCGTATTGTCAGATCAAGATCAGAAAGACCATTTTTGCAAGTGATACTATAACATTTAAAGAAATGAACATTGATGCATTGAAATTAAATTCAATCATTTTATTTTTCTCAAATAGGGAGAGGAGCCAAAGATTTCTTCTTACAACAAGGTGATGTGTGCTTGTGTGGATTACATCTTCTATAGCTCTAGCTCATTGGATAATGTTGGTGTGTTTAAACTGGCAGATCCAGAGAAGATCAGGGAAACGGGAGGCATACCTAACCAGTTTTTTCCATCGGACCACGTGTCTCTTAAAGCTGTTCTGTCATTTAAATAATGTGGTAAGTTGATCTTTCAGTTTGTTATTAATTTGTTATGAAAATATCAGACATTTAAAAATTAAGCTTCATGTGCATAGAAAATCACCTTTTCATGTATAAATCGTATGCCTAATTGAATTGGCTGCTATTAAAGTATTTTTTTAAAACTGAAATAACCATAATGACTAAATTTTGGAACACCCTAATTTATTTTCGAAAGAATTGTTTTATGACCTATAATAATTTTCCATGTAGTTTTGGGGCACCTTTCACATTATCTGGAGGTTTCTCAGTGTTATATGTATTCATTTATAGCAAAACAAACTGAATTGACTAAGTCTTATCAAGTGATTTTGCACCATCTGGTGGTGATTATTTGACCTGAATTGGTTTTATTCAGGTGTTCATTCCTCAGATTTGCACATCTTCCTATGTAATTTGTCTCAAAATCCATACCCAATCCACTTTTCTCACTTGAAATCCTGTAATTGTCAAGAACTGTTCAAAAAAAGAAGAACAATGAATTTAGAATTAGATAAGTTCATGTTTATATTGTGATGATGCTCAGCCATCTGACTGTTGTTATTTTTGTTTACAAACAACTCCATTGTCCACAATCTACATTTACCAATATGGATGGCTTGCAATGAGTATATCACAACCTTAGCTGGAGTTTTTAATAAAAATTTTTAGCAGCATTGTACATGCATTTGTGTACCTGTTGACAGACCTGCCAACCCTGACGAGTCCGTCTCAGTAAGGCAGTTGATTTTTTTCCTTAAGATTGACCAGTTTTCAGTAAGGCGTAACAAAATGTCGATAACTGCTATTGTAAAGCTGGAAAACATAATTAATAGTTTGTAAAGTATGCATACTTTATTTACCTCAAGTTCCAAGCCCTATGCAGCTCAGTGACTTGTTGCTATGTCTCAACTTGACATAATTCTTGGAAATTCTTTTCCATTTCACATGACGAAGGCAATCATAGTTCCTGCCACAAGACATACTCAAATTGGCACGTGATGTCCAATTAGCGTAATTGTGTCCTTTCCAGCTTTTATTCACAAGAATCTAAATAATCCTTTTTATTCTGTGTTGATTATTAACACTTTTTTTAGAAACTTATTTTCCTTTTCGTCTTAATGCATTGCTTTCTGGGTGCCATTTTTAAAAAAATTCTATCATCAACAGTTTGATCATACAGACGCTTCCCATGAACAAATAGGTGCAGTTTCAAGCATCTGGGGTTCTGCTGTAAAGTTAGTCTGGTTCTCTGATTAATTTCACTATAAGATTAAACCCGGATTGAAATAGAATCCCTATGAACCAATTGTCTGGTTTTTTCGGCAAAGATCATTTTTCTTAGTTTTTGCTATGATGCCTTTAATCCGTATTTTAAGGATAATTTTTATAAGACTTACGGCAAAATTGTAAGAGTTGGCAGGTCTGTGTTGATCATTAAACAACAAGCCCAACTGAAATTTTGATTAGTGTGGTCAAAATTCAGAAGTTTACTTGTCTGGTGAAAGGGACAGTTAAAACAATCAGCATAGAAGTGTTAAAAGAAATATTCAGTTTATTGGGGGAGGGGCAGACTTAAGAGATCAAGCAAGAAGCCATTGACATCCATGGGGTTTGGAACTTGTTTCTGAATCTGAACTTTTGGTCACCAAGATCTATGTGTACTTTACAAACACTTTAGTTAAACTTAATATTGCCATCACTGCATCAGATCGCACTCTTGAAGTTTTAAAATGTGTTCTCCAATTTGACAATAGCACCAAATGATAGTTTATTGAATAATACTGAAAGTTGATCTAGCTTGTGGAGAGAGAAAAAACTTGCCTTTCCGATGTCTTGTTAGTGTTGGCATATCTGAATTAGTAGTAGGATTGCATGTATTATATATGGGCTTTGACACCTGGATCACCAGGGGATAGGATGAGAGAGTGAGAAAATAATAAAAAAAATGAGGGGTATTGGTCTGGAAATCATGGAAGTAGCTTAGTTTCTTTTTGTGTTATTACAGGTATACTGTCCATCTGCTGCTCGAGATTTCATCAGACTATAAAGAGAGGAGAGCTGCAAGAATATTGAGTGCAGT
Source organism: Sinohyriopsis cumingii (assembly GCA_028554795.2). NCBI lineage: Eukaryota > Metazoa > Mollusca > Bivalvia > Unionida > Unionidae > Sinohyriopsis > Sinohyriopsis cumingii. Next base: position 5,204,806 of record JAPYKE020000101.1, read on the forward strand.
CCTCAGGTTGGCAGTGAACATCACTGCTCACTGATTTTGGCAAATGCCGTGAATTGACTGCAGTTTTTTATTCTTGCATTGTAAATAATCAGCTGCATGATTGTTGTATTTATCAAAGTTGAGGTTCTATTTTCATAGTTACTGTTCCAGAATAGTTTCTGTACTGTTATCTTAAAAACCATTAAACCACCAAACCAGTTTTTATATCCTTGTCCTAAGGCAGAGTATAATGTTATGATGTCTCTCCATCCGTCCATGTCTTACCAATTTCATTTCTGCACAGTCACTTGAGTTCCAGACCATCTACATGTACTAGTCTCTGGATTGTTTACACTTGGGATAACGAGAAAGCTTAATAGTTTTAAAGTCAAATGGTCAAAGATCATGGCTACTGTGATGGAAGAGGGAAACAGTTTTTTGCATAATGACTATATTCCAGACCTCATACCTTGACCAAATTTTGAGGATGGCTTGCATTTAGGCTAATAAAGAAACCTTTAAATTCTTTCATATTAGGTTAGAGGTCAAAGTCATGACAAGTTTAATAAGTTGTTTGGTTCAAGACCGCACACTTTAAAGAATTGTTCAGGTCATTGCAATCCATTCATCCATAATATCGGAGCCATGACTAGTACCTAAATTGATGATCTTTTAAGGGATGTTTTTCACAAAAATCATATGGTATTTTAATTCAGAATTATTAGTATAACAAAATCAGGTTAGGAGGGCAAAAATATACTCAGTTGCCAAGTGATGTATAAAGGTTGCCAACATCCATTGATGGCTATTTTTGTCAACATATTAGTGATACCTATAGTCATCATAATTAAGTTTAGTCATCCTATTAAATGAGAAGGTACTAGTACCTGATCAGTTGAGAAAATGGTAAATTCATCTGTACACTAATCACTACATGCATGTCTATTGATGTAAATAGTTCACTACCATTTTCATTGGAATCATGCACCTGACTCCATGCAAATGTTTTAAATGACTACAATATTTCACTTTGTAGTTTTGTTTTATGTTTACTTCTTGACTAAGATCAAGTGAAAGTAAATCATGTATCACCTTTCCATAGCTGTCTGCTATGAGAAAAGATGACTGTTAACTGCTTGGTTTTACAGTTGATCTTTGCTATAAATCTTTGAAAAACTAGATATCATTTCAAAGAATACCTTCCAGTAAAGCTCAGTTTAACAAGTCTCTTATTTTAATAGTACAACATTCGGAATGGAGTGATGAAAAGCTGTGCATTTAACCAGTTTGTAATTATCTTAAGAATTGAAAGTAAGAACTTTTCGTCAAAGAAAACAGGCAGATGATTCCATCAGTGCAAAAGCCACATAAATATATCGAGATTATTGTATATTTTGTGAATTTTGTAAATTTAGTGATTTCATTAACAAAATATTTTGGGTATGGGTTTTACTGTTGCTTGAGATACTTCAAAATGTGACATTGTGAAAAAGCTAAATGATATGCCTGTGATGTTAATGTGGTAGGTTTTTCATCCGAGTTATTGGTGCTAGCCGTGAATAAGTATATATTCTATTTAGAATATACATTAGTAAATTTATACTCTTCCCTCCTCTCACACACTTGACTTCCCAGAATGTGTGGTTATTTGCTCCAGCTTGTATGTGGAAATAATAATTTAAAAAATTGCACTTTTTCCTGTTCGTTTTGTAAATACCCCCAAAAATGTAATAAGATTTTAGTTTGTGATATACATTCTCTTTGTCTTTTCTTGTTAATATATTAGAGAAAAGCCTCTAATTATTTGCAAGTCGTTTGCATATAAACTTGAAGTACTAAATGGGGGGGGGTATTTACATAATGTGGGAATCGTTTCCACAAAAAGAACTAAGCAAGTAATTTCAATTCTTGTAACAGTTGAAGCATCTGTTTAAACTATTTACCTTTTCCGTATCTGGTCTGCAAAAGCTAATTGGCTTTTTATCAGGTAGACTAAGCTCTTACATCTTTTCCAATGGAAGATGTATTTTCAATTTATTTACAATGTTAAATTTTTCACATGGCAGAAAGTGTTCAAAAAATTATTTTTCTTGTCAAGAAAATATAGTAAAAGCTTTTGGTTAATAAGCATTGCTGATGCATATTTCCATTTGTTTTCTTCCAGTGTACATAAAAGCAAAGATTGCTTTAGGACAGGCATAGTTCCTTGATTTGGTCAGATGTAATCTCTTGACATTGAAATGTTATACTTAAGCCTCATTCTCACTGGTTGTGGGTAATGAGATAACGTTTCCATTGGTTGTAGGTAATAAAATAAGGTGTCCTCTGCTGCTGAACCTGTTGTCGTTACCTACAACCAGGGGACACCTTATCTTATTACCTACAACCAGTGGAAACATCTCATTACCCACAACCAATGAGAATGAGGCATGGATTGAGTAGTTACAGCAGGGATAGAAACAGACCTCAGAAACCGGAAGAAAAATAAAAGCCTTTAAAAAGTGATGGGGGGAAAAAAATATTTAAAAAATGCAAAATTCTATATATTAAAAAGTGAAAGGTTATATCCTGACCCCACAAAAGAATGCTTATTTGCATACATATCTTTTTATGCCAGCCTAATAGTTGAGTAAGCACTTGAACTTTGCAATATTTTTTTTATATATTAATTTTTCACTTTATTTTTGTTTTGTTTAGAAACAAACTTGAAAACTCGTAATTTACTTTATCATATTTTTTTATATATTTTATGCTCACCATGGAGATAATCTTGTTGCTTCTTTGTCTTGAACCTCAAAAATATTTAAAACCTTGAAAACAAACCTCAAATTTTATCATTTTACTTCTAACTCTATTACAGTGTTTCATAACGTGGTACATGGGGCAAAAACGTTTACTATGGTTGCAGTGTATGTTCCATTTAAACGTAAACGTACATGATATACATAGAAGGAAATGTGTTGAAACAATAGTCAGGGTACTCTGAATACTCAAAGAATTTCTATGAAAATGATATTCTATATTGCATCTGTGGGTCAGTATTGCATGCTAAAAGTGATTCCCGTGTCCCGAGTGTTTTACTAGAACAACCCCCAAGTATGACAAGGATAAGTTCTGTGCTCCAAAGGGCAATGGTTTGATACTAATGGACAAGTAATAATCAAAATACTTTGAGATTTTTTTCTTTCTTTGTATATTGCCAAGTGCTTGAAGGCACTCATCATTACAGATCACTTGTATCTTTCCTCTGTCCACATAGGTTCAGTTCTTGACTGTGCCAGTGTGGTTGTGTGAAAACTAGACAATAACTTTCTGTGGGTCTTCGAGGATTCTTCTTCTATTAATATACTGCCTATGTATAGCCTGTTGTACGCTGAAAATTGGCTTAAAACCCACAAAAACCAAAATCATAATTTTCTGCTTAAAGAGGTTAAGCATTTGTGCAGTGCACCCATCTATATGCTTTTTAGGGGGGAAAAGGCATGAATCTTAAAAAATGGACTTGTGACATAATTTATTATCAATTCAATAGTTGTTTATAGTAATCACATTGGAAAAGGACTTTTGAAAGCTAGTAAGGTATTAGCATATTAAAAATCATTTTAAAAAATATAGATTGTCTTGGCAGGATAGTCGATTAGTAAAAATTTTGCAAAGAAAAAATTCTTTCAGTGGGATGGGGAAATTGACTATTTTGAGACATTTATTTGGTGACATAACTATCTAGGATTCCATGCCCACTTTTTCACTTTTGTATTTTACATACATTCTATTTAAGCCTTGATTGATCTAAGAGTTCTTGCCTTTTGATTCAAGTTTTATTTCCATTTATTGTTCAGTTTGATATCATTTGCCAATTGATGGTTTTTTGTTTGTGTTATGTGAACCTGACAAAAATTAGATCAAGAAATAATATTTTTTTTCTTTTATGTTCTTGACTCTCCTTTTGTATTTATTGCAGTTGTAATGCAATAGCATATACCTTACTTTTCCTTTTTGTACATGTCCTTGCCTGTGAATGGGATACATAGGTATCACTTTTTTGGTGGTGGTGGTGGTGGCAACAGCATCATTGTCGTCAACGTTTATATTTTGATGTTATGGTTTTTGAAGTTGTTTAGCTTCAGCATCATTTGCTGTATTTAACACCAACTGTGTACCTGATGTGCAAAGTTTCCCAGTTCTGCAATCTAAAGCAGACAGCTGCACCAACATAACACCATTCATTGGTGACACCTCATTCCCAGTAACTCATATCTGATTTTCAATTTTAAGGATTTTTTTAACATTTATGTATATGCATATTTCTCTGTATTATTTTCATTCTTTTCATATGAGAGTTAATCTTATCAATGGTTTCTGCTTGTTTGGTGTTTAACAGCACATTATTACGTTAAAGGTTTTCTTGTACCAGGACAGTTGGGGGTAAAGTGCCTTGCCCAGCGACATGTCATATTGGCAGACTAGGCCTGATCTGGGTAGGATTTGAAAGTGTGCTTATGGTCACAAGTTCAACATAACTAACTATTGTGTCACCAAGTTCCTAACAGTGTTAGATGCAAATTCCAACCCAACTATGATGTACAAAAATTATTGGATTAGCAAAGATGGGAAATGAAGATGGGGTTGACATACATTTAAGATTAGGCATATTTTCTGTGATCTGCACTTCCATTGGAGGAATCTTGATTTTAAAAAAAAAAAATCAGATTTGACAGTATAAAGAGACTTGTATGATTTTACCATGCAGCAGAATAAATTGCGGGGGGGGCTTCTTTTTTTCTCAAGAAAACGTCTGTCCTGTCCCTGTTGAAAGTAATGGCATTTCAGATTTTTAAATTAAATGAAGCAAGTCATTTAAGGTTTTATTTATGCCTTGAATTAATCTTTTTCTTACAAAGAACTGTAAATAGTACGCAGATATGACCTTGTTTTAGCTTGTTAATTTTCATGTTATTACAGTATTTCAGTCAAGTTCAATTTTAAATCTGGTGTTAAATTTATGTGACTGAATTGACAAATAATTTTCAGTGATGATTTTTTTACAATGTTCTCTTGAATGTTTGATGAATTCTTTTATAACATCAGACAATTTAACTCTGATAAAGTTCTTATGCATCATAACCATTGACAGGTAGTTTGTCTATGTTGAATATATTCAGTATGTGTAAATAAAGGTATATAGGCTTTATTTGTTCATTTTTTATTTATTTTCTTTACTTTTGTATGCCTGCCGGTGGAGGGCATGTAATGTTTTCCATATAAAAGTCTTCCTGTGCTGCACAGATTTCATTTCTGATCAAGAGGGTACTTGATGTGTGGTTCTGCAGATTTTAAATGATTATTCAGTTTCATCTAATTAAACTTAATGTTTTGGGGGGTTTTTTATCATCCCCTGATGACGTGCATAACATTTCGTTACATGTTGAATAGTTTTGTGCAATCGTGCTCAAACTGAATCATGACCGATTTGGAAAATTACTGGTCACAAAGGGACATAACTTGGCTGAACTTGAACTAGTTTTTACATTAACATACTTTGCAATGAGCCCTTATTTGCTTTTGAAGTTTTACCACCTAGATTTTCTGTTAGCACTCACTGTTATCTTTTCCTTGGACATTCTTACTATTGTAATAAACTTTTTATGAAGTACTCGAGTATAGCCCATAGACATGTCTTTAAACTTGGTTCACCTGAAAGGTGGGGGGGGGCTACACGATGGAATTTTCCATTCCGGATTCTGCTCTTACTTTTAATTATAGCATTTATTCATTATCCACCAGCGTTTGTTCTAATAACTTCCATTTTTCTTGATCACTTTTTTTGTTGAACTAATCATTCAGTGATTAAATCCCAAGCTGTATATTGGTTTTCACCACATACATTTAGAACATTTTGAATTGCTGAATGTTATACTCTATGTTCTTTTAGTGATTTATTTGCTTACTTGCTTGTACATAACTGTTCCACATGATTTCACACAGGTCATACTTATAAGAAAAGTAAAATTCATAACATGGCAGACAACAATAATTATAGGCTTATAGTTATCACGACAGTTATTTTGACAATCTTTTAATGTGTGTGTTCTACGGCGATGTGATATCATGATTTCTGATAATCGGGGCCCTGAGTGGTCTAAAGCGGGCTCCGTTACGGATCACTGCCATCTCACCTCTATCTGCGTGGGTTCGAGTCTAGGATTCAGCCAATCTGGTTATGTGAGAAAGCTTGCCAGTAGCTTCTCGTGGGTCGGTGGTTCTTCCCAGAGGTTTTCCCGGGTTCTTCCTCCGCCATTAATACTGGCCGTCATGCATAGCCTATCGTGTGCTGAAAAATGGCATTAAACCCCACAACAACAACAACATTTCTGATAATCAGTTTCGGTTTAAGAAACAACTTTCAACGGACTGGTTCTGTGCCGTTAAAGAAACTGTCCACTATTATTTAGATTAATGTAGCCCTACATCTCAATTTTCTTTTACAGACACTAGTAAGGTATCTTGAATATACCATTTGGAATTTTGAGGGAATACGGTTTATATTATAAATCGTGACGATGTTTTAATGATTTTACTTGTGTTGCTTTTGTATCTTTTATTTTATTTACGTTTTACAGAATTTTAAAATTTGTGGTTTATCTTTGTTGGCACAATATCAACATTACTGTGTTGAGGTGCCATATATTCAAATGTATTTCCACTATTTAATAAGGCCGCCAGTACTGAAGATAGAAAATCCTTTAAACAACTTCTAAAAATCATCTAAGCATGATTTACCAGATTGTCAGAAAGCGTCATAGCACAGATATTTTTCAAATCTCCACAAATGACACAGCTGATTATAAAAGGTCATAACCCACAACTTGTTAGGACACTGATTAAGCCGCCGGATGGGCGTTTAACATTATATAACAGAGCTCCTTACAGCCAAATTAATTTAAACTATACATTACCAGGTATAACCATTTGTGTGTCATTATATTAAACTTGTACACCTTGCCCATTATATCTTCCTCCAAACACATTAAAATCAGTCAGTCTGATATTTGTAATGTCATTGAATAGTTACCAGTACCTTTTGTTCCGTTTGGCGACGTTTCAGCCGGTATTAATTTCGGATGTTCAGGGATATCATCGAGAGGAGGGATACGAAAGGGGAATTACTTTCAACGACAGTATTTGAATTTTAATAAGATAGTATATCTATCTGCATCTTACTCGTCCTCAGATATAACAATGTGCGATCATGGCCGTAGAAACACCCGGACCTCGCATAGTTCAAATTCTTGTTCTGTTCTTTTTGTTATAAACTTAAACGGTGTTGGTTGGCCAGGGACCCGAAGATATATCCACGTATGCGCCCCTCCCCGTCAGCCCTGTGTGCGATTCATCTCTTTGATGACTTCATTTGGGAAGTTGGTAAAGACCTCTGTGACACCGACCACTTTTGAATAGACGGAAGTATTACGACTCTGCGGTTGTAAACAGTGTTGTTGTAGGGTTTAGGGGGCGCTCACCAGTTAATATGTACTTTTGTATGAGTGACGTATGTAAGGTGAAGTTGTTTGCATTTAAAACATGCACAATGGAGAGAATGTTGGCATACCTCTATGCTACATTAATGTAATGGGGATGATATTTCTTTGTATATTGTACTTTTGGAAATTTTGCATGATTTAAGCACACTGCTAACTAAAATGACTGCTCCCTTGTGTTAAAAAAATCAGCCTGAATTAGTCTAAAGTACGCTATGCATAGCAGCTATTAAAATAAGGAAAATGAATTTTGCCAAACTTGACAATACCAGCTTCTGAAAGTGCAATGAATGAATTACCAAATATATAAAATGTAAAAAAAAGTTATCGGCTCTTTTTTATACAATTTACTTTTGAAGTTCAGGAAGTGAAAATGACTAAGTAGAGCTAGCACTTTTTTTTAAAGGTGCACATCTGAAGTAAGGCCAAGCTGTATACTCTATAACCCATGTTACACCCATCAATCATACATCAAAATAAAAGAAATTAAAGGTTTTATGAATTATACCTAAGATATACGAGGTCTTTTTTAAATAGCCAGTATAACCAGTGCGGAAAGCCGGGGAAATTTTAAAATCCTATCCCCCTATGCAAAATACGAAACTGTAGAGCGCCACCTTAACGCCATTTTTCAGTACAAAATGGGCTATAAATGGCGGCCAGTATAAATGGTGGAGGAAGAACCCGAGAAAACCCCTGAAAGAACCACCGACCCCTAACAAACAAGTAGCATGCCTTCTCACAAACCGACATTGGCCGAATCCGAGACTCGAACCCACGCAGACAGAGGTGAGATGGAAATTATCTGTAACGGTTAGCGCTTTAGACCACTCGGGGTCACTGTAAATTATGCAACAGAAACAAGCAGAATTCAGCAATAAGTTATCTCCAAGGAATACAGTGAAAAGATAACATCAACTTATAGTATTGTGAGTTAAATCCCAAATGTCCTATCACAAGTACATAATGTTCCGAATGCATTTCAATGGTCTTGAATGCGCTGATATACCGACAGTCTTCATAAACCCCAATAACATGATCCAGAATGTATTTGAATGATTCCTCAATACTTCCAAATTTTGCTCGAGTCCAAGAGTAAATAAGCACTGTCATTCCAATGAATAATTGTAAAATAATTCTATAAACGTATTAACACAAGTAAAAGTGATTCCCCCGACGGATATTAAAATGGGAATGAAGACATTGTTGACAAAAGCCTCCTTATTTACACACACCCCATTGCCCTATGTCACAAGTGCATTTTCTGAAAAAAAAACTAATGGAAAAATACATCCAGAACATTCGAAGCTCGCAAACAAAGTTAGAACTTGAACTCAAATTCAAATAAACATCTTTAAAAAAAATAACAGTAAGATAGGTTTGAACTCTACACTCATTTGCCGACAAAGGTCAATCACACAATATAAATTAAAAATACATAACACAATAAATAATACCCCTAAACGTAGAGGGCAATGACAGAGATAGAAACTGAACAAAGAAGAGAAACGTTTTAGTGTGCGAATTTTACAGTGTATTCTTTTTAAAATGTAGAACCGATACTCTTATGTACAAACATGCGCCAAGACACTGCTTGGAATGCAATACCAAAAACGTCGGTGATTCTTAATCATGGTTTGATGATGCTTACAAAGAAGCAGTCTGGGAACGGACAAAATTTCAATACCAGACAAACAGCTGACATCTCAATAAACAGAACTTGTATCAGACTAAACAGAACTTAGACCATAACTCCTCATATCACTTGAGAGTAGTGAATAGGGATACCCTAGCCTCAATGGGAATTAGCATTACAGGACCCCCCTGGGACAATCTAGCCTCAATGGAAATTTAACATGGGGAAAAAATCGTGAACAATCTAGCCTCAAGAGGAATTTAACTTGGGGGAAAAAGTATTGGGTCACTCTAGCCTCAAGGGAATTGAACATGGGGAAAAAGTCTTGGGTCACTCTAGCCTCAAGGGGAATTGAAAATAGAACAGGGTCGGGACCCTATTTTAATAGGGTCCCAACCTGATGGGACTATGGAAAGGGAACATACGAAAATTGAAACAGGGAGGGGTCTCTATTTTTTTTAAACAAAAAAAAAAAAATGGGGTAGGCAATTGAAAGTCTATCTCTTTTCGAGAAATGTGGGTGGCCCTGAAAAGGGCCTTTGGGTTTCTTCTTCTTTTAATTTCTTCTATTTCTCCACCAGCTTCTTATTTTCTGTCCTACACTCTTTGTCTTCTTTTCTTTCTTTTCTTCCTTCTTTTTCTCTTCTTTCTTCTCCTCCTCTTCTTTCTTCCTCTTCTCATTTTCTTCTTCCTTTTCAATTTTTTCGTTCCATACTCTCATCCTTATCCTTTCCTCTTCATCCTCCTTCTCCTCCTTTATTTCTTTCATCAGATCACTGATCATTTCCTTTACTTTTCTTAAATTGTTGATCTCCATCTTCACTCGATGGGGACTATAAGAATAGTGATCCTTGTTTAACCTAACTAACATTTGCTCCATCATACCCAAATTGTCCAGGACGTCTTGCAATGTTTTCATTTTATCAAGTTGGTTTGAAGCCATCTTCTTTTTTATTCTTTGTAGAATGGTTTGAACGACGAATAATGTGGGTTCTTATAGTGAAAGCGCGGACGTGATGGAAAACATCCCCCGAAAACATAAAATTAGTTAGTTAGTTGGATTATAGTGGTTTTCGTTCTTTTGAACACGTACCACTTGTTGATTCACGCACTGCATACATAAAATTGATATTACCTCGATTATCACTTAAAACGCGCTGACGTGAAGGAAAACATCTCATACTTTTCTCATTTCATGTGATCTACTATTCACATACGTGAAGCAGCAATAAACAAACCCCAAATCTACTATCCACACACGCAAAGCATTAAAATGAAACCCCAAATCTACTATCCACACAAACGTACGTGAGCGCTTACAAACAAACACACACACACACACACACACACACAAGGAAAAAAAGAGTCAGTGTTTATATTCACACTACTCTACCTACACACATTGGCAAATCGATTACTATTTCTTTTCTAAAGGTTTGGGTAGCCCTGAAAAGGGCTGTTTTTTTTAACTCCATGGCACCTGGTTAATGATGGAACCTTCCAGGCCTGGCACCACACATACATCTTCTTCCCCAGTCTCTTTTCACTCTTTTTTTTGGGGGGGAGAGCAGAGGCGGCATAAGTGCCTTCAGAATCCCAATTTTCTGTCTCTGGGATTCTGAAATTTTCTTCTTGTGGTTGTGGTACAACCATTCCTCTCTCCTTTTCCTCCTCTTCTTTTTTTCTTATCTCCTCTTCTTTGTTTCTTCTCTCCTCCTCTTTCATCCTTCCCTCTTCTACAATGGCTTCCGCGGCCAGTTCATTTAGCATGTGCCTGGCATATTCCAGGTGCACATGAAGTTCCAACAGTTTTGCTAGCCTTCTGCTCATTCTCAAGTGTTGATCAATCAACAACGGTAGCTAGACTGCCGAGCGAGTTTCAATTTATACTAAAAACGCGGACGTGAAGGAAAACATTCCTCTAAAACAAAATTGATCTTACCTAGATCATGGCCAAACAAATGCGCGGACCTAAAAGAAACACTCACTCACTTTTTCATATTACCCATTACTAATTTAAAAATTTTCATTAATCACTTCAGTATACTATCCACATACGCAAAGCAATCAAATCAAATCCCAAATCTACTCTCCACTCACGTCAAACAGCAAAAAAAAACATGATCATAATCTACTATCCACAGAAACGTACGTGAGTGCTTACAATCATATACACAAACACATACACTCACATCACAAAGGAGTCAGTGTTTATATTCACACTACTCTACATACACACATTGGCAAATGGATTGTTATTTCTTTTCTAGAGTATTGGGTAGCCCTGAAAAGGGCTTGTTTTTTTTTTTTTTTTTTGTTTGCTATGGCAATCATTTAGTTTCTAAGAATGCGATGTCCTCTGACGATAGACTTTCTGGCGATAGGTCTGCTTCTTCGGAAAGAGAAGAAGAATTCTTTGGTGTCGATACGACAATCGACAAAGCCTCTGTCAGGTTCAGGTTGCTGCTGCTGCTGTTGCTGCTCTCTCTGCTGTTTCTGAAGTCTGTACTTCTCTGTCCATTCTTCTTTCTCCCTGTTCACTTCTTCTCTGAAGAGCTCTTCTATCAGGTCTTCAGTGACTTTTAACATTCTCACATTCTCTATCTCTTCTGGCTTCGGTATCAGACTGTGTCTGACCCTATGCAAATTCACGTAGGCTTCGTTTAGCTTAGCTAGTTTGGAGCACATCTTCGTAGGAGGATGAGTCGACAATGGATGGTTAGACTGGAGGCTACCCCCGGCATTAAAGTCAAAGCGCGGACGTGAAGGAAAACATCCCTCCACGGTTTTCGAGCCGCAACGTTCAATGATTGTCATGAGAGGGATAATAAGAAGTCAAAGAGCATGAATCAAGATTCCTATAGCCAAACAACAGACAAAGGTATTTGTTTTTAAAACACAACATTTTTTAATTCAAAATCACTTAACACTAACAAACAACTATAACATTTTTAACAATAATCCAACAATATAACATCAAACATTTTTTTTCAAATCTCAAACATTTTTTTTCAATTAACACTCTACTTTAAACAGGGCTGACAACGTTGTGAATGAAATTGTGATTTCCACTGTTGGAAGTCATTAGGCCATTGATGGACACTACGTTTCCTAGCTTGAGACAAAAGATAAGCATAATGGTCACAAAACCATTGATCTACTTTCACATCGTTTCTAGAAGAAGAACGAGGATCAAAATGAGTCACTAAATGTTCTAAGGAATAGCCCAGGCTGCGATGATGCAGAAAATACACACAAATATTGTCCACACACCAAGGAATCTGTGCCTTGTAATTTCACATTATTGAATCGGGTGGTCTGAGCATTTCTTCTCATAAAGTCAATGATATCGTCTTCCAAAGGGGGCAATCCGTACGAATCGAAATATTCCACACATCCTTCTTGAGGAAAGTAAACGGCTACCCAGTGGGTTCCTGGGAGATGACTGTCGTCCGTGTTGATCACATAAGCTAGATGGTCTTGAGGTTTGCGATGAGGGAGTTCATCTTTAGCACAGACGACAGGATTCCAAGAAGCCGTATACGAACTGTGGTTCAAAAGGTAATAAAGTTCCCAGGTATCCATGTTTTGTTTTTTCTTCTTCACAGGTAATAATAAGTCATCAATTCGATCCTGACTTTTTGCTTGAAAATGTCTGACAAATAACCGTTTCTTCGTTTCGTCTCCCAGGAGAGCTTCGATACGATCGATCTCTTGCGTTGTTAATGGTGGACAAGAATGTTCACGCAAGTCTTTATACCACTGATGCAACACGACTTCGTCTGAGATGAGACTCCAAGTTTCGTCCAGATACTCGTCCAATTTTTCTTCTTGACTCAGCATCAGGCATTTATCGTGTTGAATTTGACTGGGATGATCGTTTTGACATCCATAGCAATCTTTCTTGATCAATTCCGTCATTTTTTCGACCAAGTGTTTGGCAAAACAGGAGACTAAATGCGCTTCTTGTTCTGGCCATCTTGACTTCATCATAACTTCATCGTCTTTGTCTTGGGATTCTCCTTCCACGGTCTCCTCACATTCCATCTCCAAAGTTTCTCCACTAGGTAAAGAGGGATAACAGTCTTCCATGGCTTCTAATAGTCTAGAATGACTTCTCTCAAACTGTTGATTTCTATCGTATTATCAAATTCTGCATACAGGATGACGTTCAACGTTACATCAGGGTCTCGTTTTGCAAACTGAATTTCCACACGAATCTGGCCGGATTGTATAGGGTGGAAATGTCCCTCGTCGCTGCCTTGGTCTGGAGTGAAATCAAAAGCCCACAAAGCATAGCCTCCTGCATAATCATCGTACGTAATGCCGTGACTGGTGTTGGTTCCTAACTGTCCGGTGGCTTCGTACAGGGACAAATACGATCTCAAGTAATTCTTCTTCTCAAAGTCAGGTTCAAAAGGTCGGCTACACAAGGTCTTGCCATCGCGACTGACTTCGATCTTGGACACGCCAAAGTGTTGAAAGTAGAAAGGATTTTTAGTGATAGCTCCGTTGAAGGCTTCATTCTCGACCATACCAACGATCAAACGTTTGGGTAACTGACCTTGGAACAGATGATCTTCGATCATGGATCTTTGCCCCTTGGGAATAGTGAAGGTTTTCACTTCCACGCGTGGTATCGGATACTTTGCGGTCGTTCTGCTCAACGTCTGACTGATGTCGTTTCCCACTTTAGGTAACACTTCCACGCGGCGTACGTAGAGTCTGGCTTCTTGGATTTTGGTTTTGTAATCGTCAGCATCAGCCATTAAATGGAAAGCGGTACTGTTACGATTCCGTCTCAGGCGGACATCCACTCCATTCAGCAAATATTTCTCTTGCAACCACATGTCCAAATGCAAACGATCCATCAGTTCTAAACTCTGTCCGTCTTTGATTTTGTCTCTTCGTTCTACAAATCCCTCATTGTATTTTTTATTTTTATCAGTTGTAGTAGTTTCCAATTCTTCAAACTCGTTAGCTTCGTCAGCTTCCCATACCACACAGGCATTGAGATGAGTGTTCTTGGCGTCTATTCCGTACGTCAAGAGATTTTCCAGGTAGGCACGATAAGGGTAAGTATCCATGCTGCTACTGACCAGTTTGTTATTCAAGTACAAGTCCACTCCACTGAACAAGGAATGCATGAAATTGTTGACAGGAGCTACTGCTTCAGTGTCTATAGGACCTCCTGTCTTATCTAGAACTTTGACTTTCAAGTACAAGTAACTGCTATTCAGATCGATGTAATCTTCGGGTTGTCCTTTGGTTTCAAACTCGATGGGAGCGGAATCTGTTAATGAGGAGACGGGATGAAATTCCACCCACTGGGATTCTTGCATCGTCATCATGGTGGGTGGCATGGCAAACAGATCCAGTTCCGACTTGGAACAGGCGCAAGACTCTCGGTGCATCATTTTTTTTCTGTTTCTCAATAATCGAAAACGTCTAAGTCTCGAACGGTTCTTCTTTTCTTTGTCTTTCTAGTTTTAGACGTGTGAAGTCTGGTGAAAGGGTGTTTTCTTTGTCGTCTCTTTCTGCCTTGTCCTTGCTGAATGCCTGACTCGGTAGTGTGCAGGGCATTTATAGGTGTTTCTCGTCGGCCCAAAAGGTCTTCGCCCGTTTGCAGCAAGACATTTTTGCCTGCCCTCTTGAAGGCTTCTTTAGGGTTTTGTTTGTCGATGATGACATTTTGGAGAAATTCTTTGCCTTCCGTCAGTGCTGCATCTTTCAAGGCGTGCAAGCCTCGTGTCACCATCGGTTTCAACACCGGGGCCACCGAACGAAAGGCCGATTTTAACATATCTCCTAAACCGTGTCCTCGCTGTCGAGCAACCCCTCGGTACACTAGATACATGACTTACGAGTTGTGAGAGAACCGTTTTCGAAAATGGAGTTTCACCGTGACTTTTCCTTTGGTGAATGAAATATTTTGTCCCAGATCTCCTTTTATAGCAATGTTGACCGTGTCCAAATAAGACTTGCTGACAGGCAAATAGTGAGGATGTACAAATTCGCGGTGGACGTGATAAGTGTTTCCACCTTCCTCGTCAGTGTTGGTGACAGAATCCACTTTGAAAGGAATGACACGCAGTAACGGTACGGAGGTGTGTCCCACCACGTTGTACTCCACCACATCGGAGTACACAAACATCAAATTCAGTCCTTGGTTCAGTTCTACCGGGGTACGAAAATACTTGGCAAAAGACTCGTTGTCAGAAATGACTAGTAATTCGCCTTTTTCTTTTTCTACTTTCTTCCTCATCTCCATGTCCCCGCCCAACATGGCAAACAATTCAGGACAAAATAAGAAAGACATGATTTTACGCCCCTCAGGAAATTTCATCAGGAAGCGACGAGCTGTTTTGTGGTACTCCAGGGTGACACTTTTATTGACACTCTCCAAAGGTTTCAGAAACACGACATTAAACCTGGAGGCTATGGTGCTGACCAAATGCTGACCACTAAAATAATAGCCTGCGGGAATGAACAAGTGATAGTCGGTCCACTTTGGATTTTTTGTGTTAGGGGATTTCTTCTCATATTTGCTATGGGTATCCAAGTACAGTTGCACTTGCTCGTCATGAACTTCCACCGTAAAAGAATTTTGATTGGGAAGGACATTGTGGACTTGCGTCGGGTGAATGATTTCCACTGAAGCCACTTCCCAATGGGCTTCGTGATCTAATGGGATGGCCTGAGGTAATTTGGCCGTGTAATAGCACAACGTGTTGTGGGGAAACACCTCCATGGAACTGTCACTGGGTAAGGTTAAGTAAAATTGGTTTTGGTGACTCATAATTCCAGAGTTCTGTGGCTGTCCGAGGGGTTACTGGACGTCAGAGGCGTGTCTCCGCCCAAAATGGGGTTGTTGTTGTGGTTGGAGTGGTGACTGACAACTGCTCAATAAAATGGTCCACAATTGTTTGTCTCCTTGTTGCAAACTCAAATTGGCGATGGCTGCCCCGATGACACAATACACCGCGAAGATTTGGCAGAGAAAGACGATTTGCGTTTTAGGCACACGTTCTCCACACCACACCCACAAAGGTTGTTTTTGTAAATCTTGCAGAGAAGAACTGGGTGAAGGAGTGGTCGACGTAGCTGCGTCTGTGTGAAAGGGCATGATGGTCACTTCTTTTTATAGTCGATGAGTTGCGAAGCGTCGATCCAAGAATCAAAACTGGGTGGATATCCTTTCCAACGTACTTTGACTTCTTTGACACGTCGTTTGTCCACTTTACGGGTTCTGCGTTCGAGAATGCTTTCGATGTCGTACACGTCGTCTTCTTTTTTGGTGACACGTTGTAACTCGGGCAAATAAAACGTTCCTTTGAGCACTTCTCCGTTCATGTCTTCCAATTTATAGACGGCAGGATGACGGCCATGCATTCGTCCAGTGACACGAAACAATTCGGTCGTCCAGTTAGGTAAGTAACCTTTGTCGAAAGTGCGTTTGGTTTTGCCAATGCGCACCCAATCTCCTACGGTCAACTCTCCACTTTTCTTGGGGACAGCCCTCGTCGGGGACGTACCAAACAGGCGCTCAAACACCAGCACTTCGTTGTCGGGAGTCACGTCTTGCGGGGCACGTCCAATGCTTCGATGGTAAGATTGGTTGTACGCTTGCACCAGGTGCGGTAAGATGTCGATGTACTTCAGAGTGTGGTGATGCGTAAAATATTTCCACATGCGTTCTTTCAAAGTGCGTTGAAAACGTTCCACGATGCTGGCTTTGGTTTCGGGAGTCTCGGTGGTAAAAAAATGAATGTCACGTTTCTTTAATTCTTTTTGGAAAGCTTGGTTCAGAAATTCAGTACCTTTGTCCGTTGTCCATCGAAGAGGGTGACGACCGCTTTGTTTCAACACTCGTTGCAGGGCTCGCACTAACTCGTTGCTGGATTTGGAAGTCAAGGGTACGACCCAGGCAAATTTGGAAAAGACGTCGATGACACAAAACAAATATTTGTAGCCACGATTGTAGCTGGCCAAATGAGAGACATCGGCTAAATCGGCTTGCCATTGATGATCGATGACTTCCACTCGGGTGCGACTTCTGGAAAACTTGCGTCGAATGGGTTTGTGTAAAGTGTAGGTAGCTTGTTCTTGTAACCATCGTTGCACTTGAGGTAAACGGAGACTTTTCAGTCGAGTTTTGGCAGCACGATACAATTTTTGAACTCCCGCGTAACCTGCAGGATGCGAAGGATCGTAGTAAATGCTGGCTAAGACTTTTTCCATTTGTTGGTTTGTATGTTAATAAGGCACCCACTCTTGGAAGATGCTACTCTTTTTCTCTTGGGGTACTTTCTTGGATTGTAATGCTTTGCGTGTGCGGCCGGCAATAGGTGTCGAGGAGGAGGAGGAGGATGTCTGAACAGGGGATATTTTTTCTTGTTTCACTTCTGTCTTCACCTTCTTTTTCTCATCTGATGAAGAAGGGGTGGTCATCATCTTTTTAATCCATCCAATTCTGGGGGTAGGTGGTGTTGTTAACTTGCGTACTTTTTCTGGTGGAGTTTGAAACCCTTCCTCTTCTTCTCCTTTTTCTGTCTTGGTCACTGGTAGTGGTGGTAGTGGTACTGGTGATAGTGCTGGACTTTTCATCAAGGTCTTAAAATCTTTCAGAGTGGGTAGAGCTGTTTCGTCTTTAGCTTTCTGGTGAAAGAGTTGCAGTCGTTGCAAGAGTTGACCGTACTTTTGCGATTTTTCTGTTTCGGACAAATCTTGGCGATCCATCAAGGACTGCAATTCGTGTTGTAACTGGGACATTTCGCTCAAATTGGGATTGGGAGGTAAATGTGGGGTGCGTTGTTCTTGCCAACGATGGTATTCTATCCATAGTTTGTAAGGCACTAAAGCTAGTTTTCGTCATTCCATGGGATGTCAGGGGTCGATTCTGAGATCTTGGGACTTAAGAGGGCCTTTTTATCTTGCTCCCACCAGTCCTCCCAACATGGTTCCCAAGACTCCTTTCAGCAATGGGCCTAGCAAGAGGGGTAAAATTCCTCCACGTTGGACCAACATCTTCTTTTTTTGACGAAGGTGAATTTTCTTTTGAACCATTTGGCGAAGAACGTGACGATGTTTGCCTAAGCATTGTTTCTGGTGTTTGGACAAAGGGATCGTGCCTTTCAAGACGTTCAAACAACATTCGCACATGGTATCGATGACCTCTTTGGAGGCTGATTGAATGAGTTTCTTTCGTAGGGGTGGAGAAGCTTTGGACAGGACAGATAACATGTCCCCATGTTTGACTAAACGAGGAGGCACTCCTTTCCTTTTCTTTCCTTGGGTTTTAGAAGAGGGATGTTTTCTGGAGGGTGACATCTTTGAGTCTTCAGCACCAAAAACAGATACCCCTACTTAGTCACAGACCTTTTTTATACTGGAACGCGTCGCCACTGATTGTCTTTACGTCGTATCAATTTGAGGACAGGCATGACACGTCGTGCAGGGGTACGCAACGGACTAAATCGAGTCAGTTCTTGCTTGGACAAATCCAGTAAACTTTGTAACATGCCCGATCTCTCTTGGACTTTGATTTTGGGAAAAGGTACTTTGTTAGCAGCGGCCACTGCCGCTAAATTGGAGGGTCCTGCCACTGGGGAAGTTCTTGGGGTCATCAACGGAGACGTTCTTGGTGTGATCAACGTCTCCAAGTACTCTTCAGTTCTTGGTGTCATCAACGGAGAAGTGACTGAACCTGAGGCTGCCGGAGACGCGGTCACCGCCGTGGCAGGTCGTGGTTTGCGAGTGTAAGGTTGCGTCCTGACCGAAGTGCCTCTCTTGCGACTAGTTCTCTTTTGTGGACTTTTCTTTTTCTGGGGACTTTTTCTCTGTTTCTTTTTCTGGGGGGCTTTTCGTTTTGCAGGGTGGTGTCTGGTAAGAGGAGGGTCCTGCCACTGGAGGAGTTCTTGGAGACACGTTTCTCCTTGCGGACCTGGTCTTGCCACCGCGGCTCTTTTTCTTCTTCTTCCAGCTTCGTTTGACTTCCTTTTTCTTGGGAAGAACTTTGGGAGCATTAGGATCCCATCTTAAGAGAGAACGAATGATGACCCCTCCTAAAGTACCGCTCCCTCCAGGTTTCAAAATGATTTGCTTTTTGGTTTGAGTGTCGATGCGGGGATCGGCCAGTTGGGTCAAAGCGACTTTGTTTCGATCAAAAAAGGGTTTGGTTTGATGAGGAATCTGAATGATCCCTTGCAGTAATTGACGTGCTGTCACCGTGAACCATCGTAAGACTTCTTTGAGACTAGCTTCTAAGACACGAGCTCGTATTTGTGGATTTTTTTCTCGACTGATGCCATACAAGGCACGAATTAATTTGACGGGAAGATGCGACTGAAGGGACGTCATGTTCAAACTGTGTGAGACAGACGAAAAGTGTCTGAGGTTATTATAGATTTTATTTTGGAGTGAAATTAAGTCGAGGACGGAGACGTGTACAGGACAGGCCCTCCGTCTTGGCACCAGTGGTGAAACAAGTGGGTACGAAATCGCAAATCATGGAGGGTCGTAGGTTTCAAATCGACGAGTAAATAGGCGTGTGGTGTTTGGGTGGCATCGTCGTACGCCTGAGTCAGCCAAAGCGTCCCTAACTATTTGGCTATGACTTGCACTTGCGATTTATCTCGAGGGCTTTTAAACAAGACCACGTAATGCGCATTGAGACTGATGGTGCGATGGGCTTTACTTTGTTGAAACAAATTTTGGGTGATGTAAACGACACTGGCATTACGGTGATGCCCTTTGCGCGTGAACCACAGTTTAATTTCTTCTTCGTCTTCTCCTAACATGTCGTCGAAAATGACCAAATGGGTTTGACGGGAGTCAGAGACGTCTTCTTTAGGAATGCCTTCCACAAACACGATGGAATCGCCTTGACTTTCTCGCAAGAGGCTGTACGCCGCTTGCCACTCTTTGTAACACCACACGATACGTTGAGGTGGTCGATCGATCAAATGATGTTTATGTTCGATCAAACGTTTGACGAATTCGGTTTTGCCTGAACCGCTAGGTCCAGCAATGAGCATGTTAAAGGGATGGCGAAGATACAACGCCTCCCAGCTGGCACGATCTAAGTGTTCGTCGATGACTTTGACAGTGGAGGAAGAGGGAGCAGAGACAGCAGAGGTAGCCATAGTGTTAGGAATGTCACTTGTGACACGAAAACAGACAAGACAAGAGTTTATATACTTTTTTCAGAACACGTTTATTGAATGTTTTAAACATGAACACGAAAGACAAAAATACATAAAAGCCAAAGGCTTAAGTACAACGATAAAAGGAACATGATTACCACTAACGTGGAATAAAAAAAGTGTCTGTACAACATGTTTTGGGTAATGTTCTGACCAGTTCTATAGGGGGTAAGGTCACACAAGTGTCTTCCCGAAAGGGTCTTTCATGCATGTCCACGACAGTCCTGTCCTGGGTGACGGGTTCTTCTGGTACTGTCACTAACACAGGTTGAAAAGTAACCTTTTTCCTTGAACAACTCTCGTGCATACTGGGCCACTTCTTGGGTCCAAGCCTCAAAATCCCATTCTTTCCAGGCACGGACATCTGTCCAATGGGGCTGTAAGTCACAAGCTACACACACATCGTCATACACGTCTTGGGTAGCTAAAAGTTGACGAATCTTTTTTTCCCGTAGAGGTCGAGAAGTATCCAGATGAAAACGCAAGGCTTTGAGCAAAAGGAGTCTTTCGTGACCATTTAAGGTCATTAGGGTGGTAAGTACTGATCGTAAAGAGTCCACAAGGAATCGGCTGGTAAACGAAATCCCAGAAAACAAGTCACTAAGACACACACCACTGGTCGACCCAGATTGAATGGATACAGTTCTTGTAATAATCGATGGTAATGATCCACGGTTTGAATATGGTCATTGAGTTCCTTCCACAGAATCTGTTCAATTACATGTGATAAAAGTCGTGGCACGGCAGCCTGTTTTTATAGTCTCTTTGTTTCGGAAACAAAACACGTACTTTCTAGCCAGACATCTTCGTTTTCCAGTGGGGAATTTAAATGTTGCATACTGTAACCGAAACGTCAGAGTTCGTTTAGAAGTTTCCTCTTCCGCTAAGTAGATTCCACGTAAAATATGTTGGCAATCCTTTAACTTGTCTTCCTCAATGCGTTGCACTAGGTGAATCTCGAGGTAACCAAAATGATGAACACGTGGATCATCGGCGTCCTGGAAGTATTGAACAAGGTCTGACCACTGAAACAATTTCTGACGAATCAGTTCTCTTATACCATTCAGGTACCAGTGGTTAAAGATCTGGTGACGTAACGGATGCAACTGTTCTTTACGTTTGACGTGTATTTTGACCAACTCTCGGTAAATGCGTTCTCTCAACTCCACAGGCAAAGCACGAATGTTCTCTAGCAAAGTATCCATGAATAGGTCATACTAAATCCTCTTTCTAACACAAGAAATGTACCGTTTGCACAGCCATGGTTTTACTTCAGTGCCAAATTTAAATCGTTTAGTCACTAATTTACACATTACAATTCGTTCAGAAGTTTCCTCTTTCACTAAGTGGACATTGTGTAAAAGATGTCGGTAATTCGTTAACTCTTCCTCTGGAATTCGATGCAGTAAGTTTACATTGTAGTAGATAGAATCATCAATGGCAAACCAATCCTTTTTAAAACCAGGGGGTTGTTGATCAATGTCTGTCCAATGGAACACTTTCAACTGAATCAGTCCTTTTATAGCATTCAGGTACCAGTGATTAAACATCTGGTGACGTAACGGATGCAATTGTTCTTTACATTTCACTTGTATTTTGACCAGCTCTCGGTAAATCCTTTCTCTCAACTCCACAGGCAAAGTGCGAATGTTCTCTTGTAAAGTATCCATAAACAGATTATGGTAAGTTACTTCAATGTCTCGGTCCCACTAAGGGTAAGTAATGACAATTCGGTGACCATCGAGCATGTTCTACGTAGGCCGAATCTTGCGGTTCCCAGTGGTGAAGTAACACACCGCAACTGAAGCACTTGACTTTATCCCCTTCGCCCAAGTAGAAAAATCCGGCTCTGGCTAATTCTTCGGGGGTAGGTCCTCCCAGATACTTAGGCCATTTTCCTTTGAACGATTGAAGACGATTTTCAAAGTCGCAGTATTCCGACAAACGCACAGGAAACGAATATTCGTCTTTCACAGGTTCGTTTCGATGAGGGTTGGGTAACATGGACAGGAGTTTGCTCAGGGCTGGATGACATCCGTAAGGGGGTAAGCGTGAAGGTTGACATTACCCTTTAAAATGAAACCCAGTAAAGTGTCCAAGAGGACGAGCGGCATCGCTTTCGCATCCCTCAGGTTTGGCACGCACAGCATCACTTTCCATCATAGGGGCTGTGAGAACAAAGTTCCCATGATGCTTTACGGCATCGCTAAGGTCACAACGCACAGCATCGTTCCCATCGCAAGGCTCACAATCGCATTCCACTTCAGAAGTCCCACACTTGAAGTGTGCCTGTCTGAACTTGTTTTGTGTTTCTTTGAAAGTATTCATCTTGTTTGCTTGGTCTTGGTAGTCACAATGAACTATCGATCTTGATCATAGCCCCTTTTTATACTAGTCGCAATGCAGTCTCAAGGTTGTACATCGTTCCTTTTTTATGTTTTGTTTTGGAAGGTACCGTCTCTAAGGTGCCGTCATCATTGTACCGTAATGTCATGGGAGAAAAGGCCATAGAAAGGTAAGGGCAGTGCGGAGACAATCGAGTATGTTCCAAAAATAGCTGAATCTTTATAGATACATAGATCCATTCGTAACTTCAGTCCGCAAGCGAAACACTGTACTTCGTATCCCAATCCTGACTCAGGTCCCAAATAGACAAATCCTGTTCTAGCTAAAACATGCGAAGTAGGTAATCCTTTCCTATCCGTAGACCATTTTTGAAACGTGTCCAATCGACGGGCACAATCACAATAGTCAGGCAAGAAAACCGGAAAAGGGTAGGAATTCTCATCGGGTTTCTCACTCGATTCTTGCTGTGGCGAAGTCATCCTTCTGGTGGGTGGCTATCCTCTTACAACCAATGTTTTATACCAACATGTCCATAAGGCAAAGTAAAGTGGTTGGGCAGTCGCACTCGCTTCTGGTACACGATTTGATAGACTTTTTCCAAGGGTCTACTGACGATGTGGTGAGTGGGTAAACGTACAATCTTGTTGGGCTGATAGGTGGTCACTTTAAAGTGTTCATCTTCTTTAGACTGCAAAGCTTCTTTCAATACGCCAAAGTTCACCACTCGACTAGTACGATAATTCAGAGTCAATCCTTTCACTTTGCACTGCGTGTGCACTTCTCCTTGTTTGTCCTGGTATTCGTAACCGTAATTTTTAGGACCACCATTGGCGAAACTTAGAATCTTGTCGTCGGGGTGCTCGTCTGTCCAGGCTTCTAAACGGTCTCCTTCGATGTCAGGGTGCTGTTGACTCGGGTGATCGATGTAAATGCAACTGTCCGTGTCAAAGTACAGGACACGTTCCCCTAACAGTTCTAAAGCTTCGTACAATTTTAAGCGAGCATGAGCTGTCACGTAAGCCGCAATGATGACATTTCCAAAGAGGTCGTCTTGTACAAAGTCCAGATCTTCTTCGTAACTGACCAAGATCAAATCCTCGCGAACGACGTCCAAGTGTTTCATGAATTTGGTTTTGTCGTGAATCATCTGGAAGTAGCGGGAAGGTTCTGTCAAATATTCCGTCTTGGGTAAACACGGTCGTTGTGCCATTTTCCCCCACAAGCAATTTAACATCACTTTGGCAAACGATCGCCTGCCTTCGTTTTTCTCGATGTGATCTAAAGTGATGCCTTCTTGTTCATAGTATTTCTCTTTGAATGTCTTTTCGTCTTCGGGAGTGTGACACCAGGACGGATAGCCGCTGGCTTCTTGCTTCAGTTTCAAAAAGGCATCCACGTAGTCTGCGAAAATGCCTTTCTGCGTGTGGTCACCCTTGTGGTATTGTTCTGTCTTGGGAAAGTGGCAAATTTCGTACAATTCTAACAGTTGGTATCCCATGTCCAGAGCTTTGAACAATTCTACGCTGACCCACGTCCCCGTCAAGGCACGTTCTTCCTGGGTGTACTGACAAGGTTGGTCTTGGTTGAACGTTTCGGCACAAGTACGGCACAAAGGAAACATCAGTTTGCCTTGGCAATGGTGAGGTAACACGGGATGGTACAAGTCCGTGGGAGGCAAGACTTTGCACTTGATCAGACCTTCGTATTGTCGAATGTTTTTCAGGTCGATGTGTTCGGTGAACAATTGCGGGTGCCCTGCAGGAAAGCAACAATATTTGCACACATAGGGATACAGCGAACACACATCCAAGTATTTGATTTCTTCTCCTTTCTCCTCGTCGGCTTGGTACAGCAAACAGGTGGCATTGGTCCTTCCTCCGTACAAACTATCCCTCGGGTTCAGCGGGTCCATGAACTAGTAACTTCCCACGAGGCTTTTAAACTCGGGATCGGTTTTCAAACGGTGATCGTATTCGTGTTCCCACATTTCCACAACTTGGTATCCTTCCTGTTCTAACTTTAGGCGTCGCTGACAAGTGGCCTGGTACAAGTCTTCCATGGTCCGTTGTAAAAACTGATTTTTAGTGCTACGATCAGGGTAACAGACGGGACATCCGTGAAATAAGCAACCGTTAAACTCCTACACAATCTTGGGGTTTTCTAAGTCCCAGCCATCGACCGAATGCGTTCCGATGGTCTTTTCGCCTCCTCCGTTGCGGGCATGCTGAATCCATTTGTCTTCCTTTTCGCACAAGTAATGTAACCAGCGTAGGGCTTTGACCGAGTATTGACGTTTGACATAGTTGGTCGTTTGAGGACTGATGACAGCCACGGTGTTTTCAGGCATGAACCGTTGCCGGTACACTAAGGAATACGCTTTGGCAATGGTGCAAGCTTCCTTCAAAGGATCGACCCCTCCGTGTGCCATGAACAGTTCTCGAAATTTTCCACGGCAACGCCGTAAAATGTCCACGTCGGAACGAAAATACTTTAGCATTTCTTCCTGAAAGTCGAAAGGGTCAGAGGCGTGAGCCTGGTACCAAGCGTAGAAAGCTTCTCGTTGTTCGGTACGCATGTTGTCGGGGTCGTAATAGTGAGCCTCAGGCAAATGGGGTAGAACGGCATGTTGATTGGCTTCCGTATTGAAAAAGTGAGGAAAATAACCTTTAGCCATTTCTGTCATTCCAAACGTTTTAGGTATTCGACTCAAAGGCATGGCCAAGTAACTCATCGAATCTTTAAACTGCACTTGTCCCACTTGCATGAAAATGATTTTGGCTCCGTTCAAAGTGACTTTAGGACGTTCGGTACCATGTTCCGTATAGTATCTGAGAAGAAACTGTCCATCGTATCCGGAGAAATTGTGAGCCATCACTGTGGCATGGCGATGACAATCTCCTTAACGTTCGATGTCCTCTTGGCTCCACGTCTTGTCGATGGGGTCTAAGACCCATCGGGCGAAATCGGCTAGCGTGTTCGGTCCTCGAAAGATTTTTTCACGCTCTCCAGGAATCTTGCTACAGTGAGGGCAATGACTGAAGATAGGTTCTTGAATGCACTTTTCGCACGCTCGATGAGCCACGCAGAAATTAGGAATGTGAATACCGGTCTCTTGCATGTATTCGAAATCGAAAAAGATGAAATTGCCTTTTTTATTCTTGTGACCGTCCTCTTTCTCTGGTTGGGGTTGGTATTTTTGCACGTAGCATTGGTGTTCCAAGTCCACGATGTGATGACAAATGTGACATTTTTTCTTTCCTGAACATACGTGTCCCTTGGCACTATTGGTACATAGGCCTTGTCCACACGTGGGGCACAATCTCAGCAGTTGACAAGCGCATTTCTTCTGTGAACCTTGCGTCTTCAAATGCTGTTGGTAACAGGCAGGGCTGACAAACGTGCGCAGACAAGTGAAACAATGCACTGGTTCTTGTCCTTCGCTCTGACAGGGTGGAGAGGCCAAACATCCTGAGCATTTCGATCCACAATGCTTGTGTTGCTCTCGATTGTTATAGCCATAGTCACATTTCTCACAGTAATAACCGTGTCCCAGGAATCCAGTGATAGTGGTAATGGTATCGAAATGGTCATCGTGATGATAGACGTGAATGTATTTTCCATCCCTAAAATCTTTCCCTCGAAACAACAGAGGCCCACGCATTTCTTGAGGATGCACTTTCAAGGTGTAGCGTGGAACTAGGGCATCTTGCAATTTTTGCATTTCAGGAATGCCACAGGGTTTGTCTTTGGGCAAGCCAGCTTGTCGTAACAGGAGTTCTGCTTCGTTTCGTTGTTTGGCTCGGTCCGATTGTCGAATAGTTTTCCAGGTTCTTTTCCATTCTACCGTGTCGTTCTTGTTGACATAGGTTCGTCCCACCACGATGGCCCTGGCTAAACACATCTGGTCTTGAGGGTTGTGAATTCGGACGAGACTTATTTTGGTGCTGCGAAGCTCGTCCACCAATAACATCTTTTTGCGTCCAGTCCCTTGAGGAGGAGAGACGTGGGTCATGTCCAGTGTGGCTTTTCCATCGGTGATGTCAAACTGGTCATTGGATTGTTGTACGTGTTGAATCTTGTCCATGACTTTGGAAGCAGTCAATTCTGCAGGGGTGCTAAACTCGATCCAAACAGGGGATTTCAAACCGTCGTGTTGTATGGAAAGTCTCAAGCGATCGTCTTCTTTGGGTTGACATTGTCGCTTGAGTGTGGTGAGCAAAGAATCCCACACCCCGGTGATGAACCCTTCTGCTTTCTCTAACGGTACTTCAGCCTTGAAATCTTTAAACTTCACCGTGTATTTGTAAGCCGTGGTTCTAAATTTTCTAGAGGAGCGCTTTTCCGTCTCTCGAATGGAATAGTACTTTTCAGGGTTGACTAAGGGTGGTGAACTTCGTTTAGAGGGTTCGGATTCTGGTTCACTCATGTCCTCTTCAAAATCACTGGCATGAATTTGTGCCAAGACTTCAGCTCTGGTACGAGGCGATAGATCACGTTTCTGCCTCTTACTTTCTTCTTCTTTCTTCTCAAATGAATTGGATCGTTTCATCTTGAGTGCAAAACGTCAAATGACTCAAGTTTAAACACCATAGACTAATTTATAGTCATGGCAGACCAGCGTATATAAAAGGGTGTGTGTCTTGTCCTTTCACTATTCATTTCACTCTCAAACTGAGCACAACGATGGAAGAGACTGAACAGATCGAACATTTCATCAGAGCTTTGCGAGTGATCATTAGAAAATTCTCTTCAGACCAGCCGACGGACTACTCTCCTTCCTTTCGAGATAAAAGTCAAGATACTTGCTATATCTGTCAGAAGAAAGGGCATTGGTCTTCAGAGTGTCCAGACGGTCAAAAAAGAAAAAAAGGGGCTAGAAAAGACTAAAGTCAAGATACCTGTTATTATTGTCAAGAAAAAGGACATTGGTCTCCAGATTGCCCAAAAAAAGAAACAAGAGGAGTCAGAAGAAAAGAGGGATTCTTCAGAAGAAGAGAGGGATTCTTCAGAGGAAGAAAGCAGCCAGGTAAAGAAAAAGAAAGAGGAGAAGAAAAGAAGAAGGGAAGAAAGTGAGGAGGAAGAGGAGGAAAAGACTGAAGGTGAAGAAATTGAAAAAACAGAGAGACTAAACAACAATGAGACAGAAGAAGTGTATGAACTTTTAAAGTGTTCTGTTGAGAATTGTGAATTGTGAATTGGATTGTAAATATTTATAAAAGAATAAATTAATTATATAAGGTAAGTGTCTTTGAGTTTTGATTTTTAAAAACAAGAACGTAAACTCATAAACACGTACTATAGGGGTAAAATGGTTCTTTTTTTTTTTTTGAGTTATTGGCAATTGAAAGTTTATCTCTTTTCGAGAGACGTGGGTGGCCCTGAAAAGGGCCTTTTTTTGGTGTAGGGGTGAGTTTAAGCAATCAACTTTAACTGCCTTAAGCCTTTGCCACGGCCAAGGCCTACTTCTGGACTGCGTACTGTTGATGATGATGATTTGGTTGAAATCACTAAGGGTGGTAGGGTAGGCTTAGTCACAGGGTTGGAGTGTTTAGCTCGGGAAGGTCGTATTCTCTTCGGTCGTAATAAAGAAGTCTGATACATTTGTTTCAGACTTCTTAACTCCGCTAAAATGTCAAACAGTACCGTGACCGTTTGACTTTCACCCTCTTGTTACTTTGCTGCTACTTCTTCTTGTTGTTGTTTTTTTCTTACCTCTTCTTCTTGCTTTTGTTGCTGTAGGAGAAAAGCTTGTTCCGCTTCCTTTTGTCGTTGTATAAATTTCTCCAATTCTTCTTTCTGTCTCTGTCTAAAATTCTCGACGTGCGGCAATGAAGAAGGAGACGAAGGTTCCGGAACAAATTCTTGCGAGGTAAGAAAATCCACAAAATCCCAATTTACCTCTTCTGAAAGTAAGTCCGGGTTCCCTTGGGCGGTCTCCACTGCTGGTGCACCCCAACTGATCGTTTTCTGAGTTTCCGTCATGTTGAATCACTGTCGCATAGATTGACTGCACACAAGCGCTAGCGAATCTATATAGACCACGTGACGTCACAGACTGCTCTCTTCCGATTGGATGCGGGCTGACTGAATTTTGTAACGCGTGTTTGGATTGGTGAATGAACTCAATCCGTTTCAATCCTTCCTACCCCTATACATAAGCGCAGTTCAGTGCATTGATTCACCTGTTCTCGGCGCCTAATCATGTGGACCGACATACACTCTTCCATCCTTGTGTCAACGATGATGTTCAGGACGGACATACCCATGTATGTCCGATCCAAATGGACAGTTATCCATGGGACAGACACCAGTCTGTGGATACGTAGGATCTACGTGGAGAGGCAAGGATGCCTGAAAAGAGTGTTAGTCTATGGACCTACCATTAGACGAAGCCTAAGACGAAGATGTTGCAGATGCCCTTTATGTTAAGGGCATATTAACATAAACCCAAAGGCCCTTTTCAGGGCCATCCACATTTCTCGAAAAGAGATAGACTTTCAATTGCCTACCCCATTTTTTTATTTTTTTGTTTAAAAAAAATAGAGACCCCTCCTTGTTTCAATTTTCGTATGTTCCCTTTCCATAGACCCATCAGGTTGGGACCCTATTAAAATAGGGTCCCGACCCTGTTCCATTTTCAATTCCCCTTGAGGCTAGAGTGACCCAAGACTTTTTCCCCATGTTCAATTCCCTTGAGGCTAGAGTGACCCAATACTTTTTCCCATGTTAAATTCCCCTTGAGGCTAGATTGTCCCACGATTGTTTCCCATGTTAAATTTCCATTGATGCTAGATTGTCCCAGGGGGGTCCTGTAATGCTAATTCCCATTGAGACTAGGGTATCCCTATTCACTACTCTTGAGACAGCAACGAGGAAAGGTGATGAGCCAACGTCTCTAGGTTGAACCCCTACCTCTATTGAGTCAAAATAGAAAATGAATGACAAAATTCGCTGCCAAACATTTTTAAAAAATCGGAGAATATGGTCACATTTATACCAGAAATCTCAAATAACCCAAACATTCTAAAAACTCATTAAACGAGAACTTTTCTGAAAACTTCCTCTTGCTAAAAACCTGCAAGAAACTATTCCTCAAAATTTCAAATATGCTAATTCAAGAGAGTGCAATAGACCTTCAACTCTTAGTGAATTAGAAAACTCTTGATAAATCATACGACACTTAAGCAGGACAATATGCTATTCACTAACAACTTACGGAACATTTACCTGATAAAGTTCACAATGCACTACTAAATATTTTCAATAAAATTTGGGGGAAAATATAGACTTTTCACAATCAAGGCAAAAAGCAGAACGGATGCCAGTAACAAAACAGGAAAGGAACATATCCACCCCTTCAACGATCGTCCTACACCAGTAACCATATGTACCGTCTATACCCGCTTATAAGCCGAACCCCGCTGCAAACTACAGACCCAGATCTGCCGTCGCATAATGCGCGGGGGACAGAAATTGGCCTGTGCAGTTTATTTTGAGTTATCAGTAAAACAAGCACCATACACCTTGATCTGCACGTGCATTATGCAACGGCAGAGAATGATCTTTGCTGCTTGTAGTTTGACTCAACCCATAAGCGAGTACAGACGGTTTAGCAAAACCATGGAATGGGGTGGGTGGTATCATGAGTCCGACAAATTACTACGAGACCTTCAATGTGGATTAAAATGCCAAAGAAGCACAATCGATCAGACTTGAAGCATCTATTGGATACGCTTTCACAAATGAATAACAACCGTAACCTTAATCATACACACACACACACGCACACACACACACACACACACACACACACACACACACACACTTTATACATAAATCTGGGATACAAAACAAAATATAAAAGTAAAATTCCATAATTAAATTATTTACATCTAGGAGACAGGCTAACAAACAAAATGTAAGGACCAATAAGATCAGATGCCTTTGACACGTCTTAGCGACCCGAGTAATAGGCAAAGATATCTGTCGTATCTAAATAGATTTAGATAACATAACTAGTATACAGGCTAACAAACTTAAATTTAGAGAATAAATAAGATCGGATGTCTTTGACACGTCTTAGCGACCCGTGTATTCGGTAAAGATATATATATATATATATATATATATATATATATATATATATATATATATATATATATATATATATATATATATATATATATATCTTAACCAAACAGACATAACCTGAAAATAAAATAACACCAAACAATTCTAACCACATAAAATAACACCTGACAAATAAAGCAACTAGGAACAGAAATAGGTGTGTGTGTGTGTGTGTGTGTGTGTGTTTGATTAGGAGGGAGGGAAACAAAATAAAAAGGGGAATTTGTTATTTTTTCCCCTTTTTTTCCTTCGGAGAAGAGGTGAGAAATAAAATATTTCGTTTTATTTTTTTAAATAATTTTTTCTTCTTATAATTACTTCTCTCTTATATATTCAATTTAACCCCTCCTTTTCCCTTTCTTTTTCCCCTTTCTCTAAACTATACCTGACAACCCAGTATGTGAGTAACACCATTAATACCTCTGAAAATCTAACACTCTAGCCGAAGATGAAAGTTATATCTATAGCATGAGAAATTCTAGGCCCTTAAAATTACAGCATACAAGGTGGTCCAACACCCAAGACCATCAGGGCCCGCAGCACAAAGTGGCAAACAAATAAACAACATTAGAAAAGAATGACCTCAAATAGCTTCTATAAGGTGGTCTAAAACACCAACGACAATCAGGCCAAGCAGCACAAGGTTGCAAATTAAACAACGATAATTTAGACACAAAAGACCCTAAAAACAGAATCCTTCATATAAGGTGGTTTCAAAAGTCCAAGGTGGCAAACTCTACCAAAAACTGTCATCTAAGATACCTCTCCTAAGCAAAACTCAAAAACAGCACAGAGATTTTTCAAAATTCTGTAGAACGAAAATTTAGACCCGATACCCTGAAGTATAGGAACACCGACCTGTTACCATGGATCCGCCTTTACACCCTTCCCTCTCTTGTCATGGACGAACATTAAAAACAATCAGCGTACAGTGCACGCCCTTAATGCCACTGAAAATTCAGTCCCAAGCATATGAGTGTGTGATGGGTCCACTCCCACTCATATATACCTAAATGCAGCTAAGTAGTATACCGACTAAATAAATTTAGTGTGTGTTGGGGGTCTATTCCCACTCGCCTTCAAGCTCTCCATTCAGACAGTTAGGACCTCTTGTTAGGTCCACTGTCTGACGGCTTCAATTAAAAAGTGCTCCCTGCCTGGGGAAAGTGGATCCAATTCCTTCCCCTAGGATCAATTAAATAGCCTACCATGTAGGCATAAAGCAGAGGTACATGCTCAGAAGAGCGCAAACCTCTATAATCCAACATAGATAGATAGACGCTTTCACAAAGAAAACACATACAGTAGAAGTTTTTGTATTATTTGAAAACATATTGTGGTGTCACATGGAAGTGGGGAAAAATGAATGTCCTATGTTGAATATGGTCTAAGCGCCCGCCTGCCTATCTTAATATCCACGTTTGTGAAAGATAGAATGTTCAGAGTTTTATTTGATACTCCCTCCCTCTTTTTCAAATAGCTTTCTGATCTATAGATCAAAGAATATCAATGAACGTCCAAAAAATCTATAATTAGAGTTCATCAATAGTCAGAAGAAAACTGTATGCACTTCTGTTGATTACATTGATTTCACAATGACCCCATAAATCTAATTTGATGGTTCTCGTGTCCATGCTGTTGAAGAGACCGCAATTTTAGGACTTAATTTTGACCGTAAACTGATTTTCGTTCAGACCGCAATTTTAGGACTTAATTTTGACCGTAAACTGATTTTCGTTTCAACTGTTCCATCCCTAATGGAACAATTTCAAATAACCATGTATTTCACATGAGTTATATCAAACACATGTTGGGGAATAGAATCAGAGGATCTTGGTTCAATTAGACATGACTTTAGGAAATTATAAACGTCACAATGGCTCGATTGTGGTGAGATTACCTTGCTCATCTTTTGTTCATATACCTGAACCAAAACACAGTCGGGACTTCGACTTTCTCTGGGAGAATTTGGAACTTCTTCAGAAACCATGCAAGTTGAGAGTTGAGACAATCGAACCATAAATTAACCTGAGACGAACGAAATTGGCTTTATTGTATAATACAACCATTTAATCAATCGAATTCTGCATATGATATCTTTAAGGCCAGTTTGCACTATACTTTTTGGCATACGAATTTGTTCTCATATAGAAACACTAAAAACAGTCTTCTCAATATTGCAAAATTCGATAATCTCAAATGGCCACCTTATCAAATTGCATCGCTTTTAAAAGTCATCCACTAATCTTTCGTGTTTCTGAATACCTTCAACGAAATCAGAGCCCCCAGTCGTGGTCATTATGTCTTGTATACAGACGGTTCGAAAGAAGGAAACAAGGTCCAAATTGTATCACAGAAACTACAGCTACATTAAAGGTTTTGAGCTACACTGCCCCACCCCCACAACGAATGTATGATTTAATTTCCACTAGAAAGCCTAGCTTAAATGTTAACCCTTTAATGTCTCAGATGTGACAGAAACATGATTTGCTCATACAATATGGATACAAGTATTATGTACTGTTGGCTGTATTGCCACGTTGGTAGTATGTATATTGAAAGGGCACATAAAATATGGCAATGGCGTCCACCTCTCATCCGTTTCTCATTTCAATATGTTATAAATTTGCATGTCCTTTATACATCGCTAAAGAATATGTTGGGTAAAACTCCCACAAACTTTTTTTTTTTTTTTTTACAGCCATCATCGGAGAGTGTGTGTCCTTCAGACAAAATAAATCGCGAAGATGAGGTCCTCATCTACAAAGGACACCATGTCGGGTAATTCTGCGCGTCGGGTAATTCTGCGCAACGATATGTCATTTCTGTAAACATTAAATCACGTGTTATTTTCGTTCAAAAGTCCATTTTGTATTAAGAAAGAACGACCGTACTTTAATTAAGGAAAGTGATATTCTTAAAGTGTAAAAAAATATCCAGCGTTTCGACTCGAAATGCATATGAAAATGTGACATTTCAATGCTGGGCGCAGAATAGGCCGACATATCGCGAGTCAGGAAAACACGCGGATGGTATCCCCTGTGTCCAAAATTAATATTATTTTGAACAGAATATTCTGGTGACAATTGCCTCTTTTCAAATGGTAAGCATTGCTGTATTTTATTTTCGTCAATCGGTCGAATTCGGTATGCGTTTTGCTTCAATATTGGAGACGGAAACCTTAAGTACGCAGAAATGCCCGACAGCATTGTGCCTGACGCGCGCATACTTCTGTGGTAAACCCCAGCCGAAATGCATACCCGACCGGTATACCGCCATGTCGGCCAATTCTGTGCGTCGGGTAATTCTGCGCAACGATACGTCAGTTCTGTAAACATTGTATCACGTGCTATTTTGGGTAAAAAATCCATTTTGTATCCAGAAAGAACAATCGTACATTAATTAACAAAAGTGATATTCATAAAGTGTACAAAAATATCCCACATTTTGACTCGAAATGCACATAAAAATGTGATTTCTAAATGGCAACGTGAAGACCCACTCCATGACCTTCTTGAACCTGTAACCCAGAAAATTCTTTTTACTATGCATCTTTTAGAATATAAAAATGGAAAAGTGTACCTTAAAACATAACTGTATTTTAATCCAAATTTCCAATTTTGCAAGAAGTTGTCCCACACGTACAAAATCGTCTGCTACCCAACGTATCTACTTGCCGCTATAACATAAATTGTCAACAAAGTCGCCGGCATATAGCCCGTTTCTATATTCTGTAGTAATATTTCCCCATCAACAAGACGTTGTAATCACATTACATCCTATTTGTTGTTGTTTCTCTTCCACGTAATAGCTTATTTTTCATAAAATGCTGAACTTTACTAACTTTTGTACAAGATCGGTTTAGTTTGCTTAATGTCTCTTGCCATTTAATGGCAATTTAACGTTGCATTTTGTAAAACTAGCTATAAACCTGACCTAATTACTCGACTAAACTGCTGACAGAAACAGTCCAAAGTAATATATTTCATTTCTGTAGCTCGATGGATAAACATTGCATATTTTCAAAGCTATGCGCAGAATAGGCCGACATATCGCGAGTCAGGAAAACAAGGGGGTGGTATCCTCTGTGTCCAAAATTAATATTATTTTGAACAAAATATTCTGGTGACAATTGCATCTTTTCAAATGGTAAGCATTGCTGTATTTTATTTTTGTCAATCGCTCGAATTCGGGATGCGTTTTGCTTCAGTATTGGAAACGAAACCCTTAGGTGCGCAGAAATGCCCGACAGCAGTGTACTCTAACAGTCGCCTTGCATTCTGTGAGGCAGATTTTAAAAAAAGTATTTAAAAAAATAATCACTTCATATAATAATAATAATAATTATTATTATTATTATTATTATTATTATTATTATAGGCAATACTACAGGAAACTATAATAAACATGCACCATCAACGATTTTTAATATTGCATTTTTGTACGTTATAAACAAGGACGATGCTAGCGGGCGTTTGCGATCAATATTAAGATTTTCTTAAAATGTCAACAACCTTATTGTTAGTCCTTTCTGGAAACAGGGTGTGTGAAACAGGGTACAAATTATACGAAAAGTGGCAACCAGCCTGGGCAGGGTAACAATACAATAGAGCATATATGGGTTTCGCCATCCATGATTAGTTAATAATGTAAGTTATGATTTAGGAAAATGGATCTTTTGAGAGCTTTTCTTAGTTGTAAGTGATTTTTTTTTAGAGACATTGTTTTATTGATGAATTTCAGCCCTTAATAATCTTGAGTTTGGAACACTCATTACTAAAAATTAGCACCAGATTCTTTGGTGCGGAATCGAAAGCACATGTTTGAAACACATGCAGGTCCAGAAAATTCCGCGGTTCATATCCTTTCCTCTACACAGAAGCTGACATTCAGGTTTCATCTGTACTGATAAATATAGGCTTGATCTTGAGCACTCAGAAATTTTAAGTTATTGAATTTTTAATATGGTGTTTGCATAGATTTACTATGAGAACCACAGGCACTTGATTCTGTGGAAACTAATGTGTACACTCACCATATAACACAAGGTACCTAACTCTCGCCGGTCAAAAATCTGACCCCACGATGACTCCGATCTAAGTTTCCGATACTATCTACGCATGTTACATGTGAGTGTACACATTAGTTTCCACAGAATCAAGTGCCTGTGATGAGAACTGAATTAGTACCATGATGTAAGAAGTCGACATTTTAATTTATAACAGCCAAATGTATTCATGGTTGAATGTCTGTGTTTTGCAACATATTCGGCGAAAATAAAGGACAGCATCATTTTTCAAAATGTAGTGAAACTAAATAAACGAATATATTCATTGACATACGACTACTTTTTAAATACTTTAGAGATCATTTACATAATAAGTTCTACAATGTACGAAAATATTTGCGGAAAACCACAGACTTACGTAAATAATTCTCTTCCCGGCACGTGACGTAAGTATGTAAAATGTAAACAATGGCAACAATATGGCATAAATTGAGTTTAAAAATACACATAAACTTTATTTTATGACAAAGTGGACATTTAAACTAATGAATTAATTGATATAGACGTATTTTCTTTCATTATACTAAACGTATTAGTAATACTATTACCAAATGTTTAGTACAGTTAATGGTGTGTAATGTATTTTCGATGTTAGACTGACTACAAAATACTTGTGATATAAGGGGCGCTCACCAGTTATTATGCACTTTTGAGAGAGAGAGAGAGAGAGAGAGAGAGAGAGACTTATGTAAGGTGAAATAGTTTGCATTTAAAACATGCATAATGGAGAGAATGTTGGCATACCTCTATGCTGCATTAATGTAACGTGGATGATATTTCTTTGGATATTTTACTTTTGGAAATTGTACATGGTCTAAGCACATAGCTAACTAAAATGACTGCTCCCTTTTCCTAAAAAATCGGCCTGAATTAGTCTAAAGTACACCATCCATAGCAGCTATTAAAATAGGGAAAGCTAATTTTGCCAGACTAGACAATACCAGCTTTTGAAAGTGCAATGAATGAATTGCCAAATATATCAAATGTAAAAAAAAGTTATCGGCTCTTTTTTATACAATTTACTTCTGAAGTTCAGGAAGTGAAAATGACCAAGTGGAGCTAGCACTTGTTTTGAAAGATGCACATCTGGAGTAAGGCCAAGCTGTATACTCTATAACCCATATTACACCCATCAATCATACACCAAAATAAAGGGAATTAAAGGTTCTTTGACTTATATATAAGATATACAGATAGCCAGTATAACCAGTGGGGAAAGCTGGGGCAATTTTTTTCCTTTAAAATTCTAAACCCTTATGCAAAATACAAAACTGTAGAGCGCCACCATATGTAAGACCTCGACGCTGATATTTATGTTTTGAGAGTCTAGGCCTCAAGGTCTTACATATAGGACTATACAAGTTACATGAGATTTAGAGTCATTGCTAGGCCTATTTCATTTACAATTTTCATGTTTGTATAGTATAAGCGAAATGAGGTTACAATTATAATTATTAAAAAATAATTTATTTTGAAGAAAAGAGAGAAAACCAATTCATGGCATTTATTGTGAATATGAATCTATTCTGAACATTGGCATTATAAAGACTAAACAGTCAATCTGTACCATATCTATTAAAAAAAATAATCATAAATATTTAGAGAGAACTCAGTGCCAGTTCATTCTCTCTGGTTTCATGGTTTATATCTACTTAATGAACTGTGTAATATTGCTCAAAATTGTTCAGAATTATAAAGATAATATATAAAAAAATTACATCCAAAATTTAATGTTGCAACATTCACAATTTGTACCATGAAAATGCAGATGTACTGTTATAATAAATTAATGAAAAACCTGTACAATATTAAAAAGTGAATGAGGAATGTGTCTTGAATTTCATCCACATGACCAACACCCTTTGTACAGTTGTGGAAGTATTCAAAGTAATTTTTCTGTTTTGCTATTTTTTGTGTCATTAATTATAAAAATTGACCAAAACTATCTTATCATAATTAAATTCAAAAGTGACAATTGTTGTTTACTAAATTGTTGTATAGAAGAACATTGTATAAGTTTTGAGAGTAAGATAATTTCAACTCATGTGTTTGTGATTTTGATTTTTAACATAGATTTTAAACATTTTTTAATGTCATATTGCTACAGTGTCTGTACCGCTCCGGTGGCCTAGTGGTTAGAGCGTCCGCCTCAGATGCGGGAGGTCGTGGGTTCGATCCCCGGCCAAGTCATACCAAAGACTTACAAAAATGGTACTTACAGCTGCCTTGCTTGGCGCTCAGCATTAAGAGGTTAGTGTTAGGACTGGTCGGCCCGGTGTCAGGATAATGTGCCTGGGTGGGACATCATGCTACATGTCTGCGGCATGATGCCCCAGTGCTAGACATCACTATAAACTGCCACATTGCAGACGTCGTAGCGATATGACTGAAAAATTGTTAAAGCTACGTTAAAAATCCAAATCACATCACACACATCACTACAGTGTCTGCAGTGTGGCAGTTTATAGTCATGTCTAGCCCTTGGGCATCATGCTGCAGGTGTATAGCATGATGTCCCACCCAGTCACATTATCCTAACACCAAGCTCTTAACACCAAGTGCAAAATGAGGCAGTTGCTACTATAATTTTTGTAAGTTTTTTTATATAATTTGGTTGAGGTTTGGGAGGTTGAAACCGGCTCTAATCACTTAGGCCACCATAAGGATCTTATTTCAACTTGTGTATGACCCTTTATGGTATTCATGCAAAAATGATAGGGAATGATTAAATAATAGGAAGAAAAAAGGCTTCAAAAGTATTCAAAACAATGAAAAGTGAATTTATTATTGAAGCTGTATGTTCACAAAATATTCCTATATTACCATATGTAAGAAATATGCAAATTTCAGCTTGAAATAACCATGAGGTCAAGATCTTGCAAAAAGTGACAAAAACAATATTAAAATGGGATGGTGCATATGTTTGAATCTGAATCTCTTTGAAAAGATATCATAATGTCGAGTTCATTTTTTAATTCTTAAACACTTAAATTATGCAGAAAACGTTCCATTTTTATATATTCTATAATCCTGGAAAAATCAGATCCTATGGCTAATGTAAATTTTTTAACATTCATTACCTTGTGACAGGTGCTTCGTGAATGTTTGTCACATCATCCACATGCAAAACGTCTCTATGATGTTGAAGACATTTGTGAGTCATTTACAAAACTTTTTTTCTTTCCAATCTCTTTTTTGTTTTCAAGGGAGAAAATATAATTTGCTGATTTTGACCTTTCTAAATGATTTGTTTCACACTTGTTTTAATGCAGTTACTGTGTTAAATGACTATGAAGCTATACATTAGACATTCTGTTTAGTATTTAATCAAATATAAGAATTATACAGTACAATCTCCCAGTTACAAAGTTGCTTATAGAGTAAGACATTTTAACTAATCAGGCGATAAAATTCATTTTAAAGGGAGCTGCATTTTGTGTCATCACACTGCT
Source organism: Sinohyriopsis cumingii (assembly GCA_028554795.2). Lineage (NCBI taxonomy): Eukaryota > Metazoa > Mollusca > Bivalvia > Unionida > Unionidae > Sinohyriopsis > Sinohyriopsis cumingii. The sequence continues at coordinate 5,244,159 of JAPYKE020000101.1, forward strand.
ACTATTTAAAAAAAAGGTATTTATACCCTCCCACTTGTTTGTACCCCAAACCCATTTTAAAAATGAAAGGCATCAAGGACATAAAAATGCCCAAAACTTAGTCATTCATTCATCAGTGTATAAATTTCTAACCTGGTTGTTGCAGGGCTGAGGGTGTGTGTGTGCGTGAGTGCATGTGTGTGTATGTATATATCCCTGACACTATAAACTCTTTGACCTTTCTAACCAAAAAGAAGCTTTAGATGTGAACAAGCAGACTGCTCAATATAATTTTTTTTTAATTTCAGTAAAATGTGTGTTGTTTGTGTCCAATATTTGCAGCATTTAGTGTTGTCTGTGTCCAACATTTGCAACAGTTAGTGTTGTCTGTGTCCAGTATTTGCAGCATTTAGAGTTGTCTTGTCCAGTATTTGCAACATTTAGTGTTTTCTGTGTCCAGTATTTGTAACATTTAGTGTCGTCTGTGTCCAATATTTATAACATTTAGTGTTGTCTGTGTCCAATATTTGCAACATTAATATTTCTAACACATATTGATCAGTATCTTTGTGTTTTGCTCAGTATGGAGGTAAACATCATAAATGATATTTCTGATTTAGTGTTGAAAGCATTGTAATTTAAAAATGCTGTAGTTTCTCACTTTTGTAAGATGACACTAATGACCAAAACAAGACAGTATTAAAGTCCGCTAAAGTCTAAAGACATAGTATTAATGAGGCATGTGTTTAATCATCATTTGTAATGGATCCACACCATGTACATGAAATCCTCGGAATATGATGCTGGTTTCAACAATTAAGGTCACTCATTAAAAAAAAAGATCATCTTTAAGCACTGAGCAGTGCTTAAACGTTCTGTTTTCTCATCAGAAACACTTTTTTATATATCAGCTTAATTTTTTTAAATAAAATGTTACGACGAAATATTCAGGAGTACAGAGTACTTTTTAACTTAAGCACGAAAGAATGAATTTTTGGATTTTTAAGAACTGAGCACAAAGCACTCCACTCTGTCTATTTACCAGCAGGTTACTTTCTCAGGCTATTGCTTAACTGAACTTCATGTGTAAATGCATCATGAAGAATTTAAACTATTTCAATGTGAGACCAATTTTACACTGTACTTTATTAACGTTCATGTTTAGCTGTTTCTCATACTTTTGCTTGGTTTGCAGATGCTTTATGAGAAGTATTACTCTCATCTGTTGTAAATAAGTTACTGTGACCGATAATTTATGGTCCTGTGAGCCTTTACCATTATCTCATTTTATTAGACATATTATCACATTGATACAGCTTGTTACATATATCTTAATAAGTACTAAAACACTTAGACAATGCAAAACATTGCATTCTAGGCCTACTGCCATTGCAGTTTTCTAATCTCTCTTACATACACTTCTCAAACCAGTTGGCTTTGATTTTAGAAGCATTTATTGATTGGAGTTTTGTTTTGTATGTTGTTGTTTTTTCTAACAGGTTTTGACCAAATATGGGGAAAAGAAAGGCAGAAACCACAAATGATTATCAGCCCCTATCCAGAAGAATAGCTCAAAGGAAGGAGAAAGGATCTGGCCCCAAAAAGCCAAAAAACTGTGTTGCTTCTGAAAAGACACAAAAGAAGACAAAAGGAACTTCAAAAATAAATGGGCCTGTAAAGAGGAGTTATCCTAAATTGATTGATGACACTGATAATGAAGAAGTATATCACATTAATATTGTCTGGCTTTTTTGTATTAATACTTAATACTTTTTTGTCATTAGGTTCTCACAGGTTGAATGGATTAAGGATGTTGTTTTTTCTTTTCTAGTCAGTATTTACTGCATAGCTCAGAATGACTTTATTTGTACTTAATAAGTCATCGTCATGGAGTCGGCTTTTATCCCATTAGCACTGTGAAAATTTGGAGGTAATTGGACAAGGGATGATGTAATTGCAACTTCTTTTATTACCAACTGAATGCCAAAATTATGCCTTCCATAGAGAGGAGTGTATTATGTTACAGTGTCCGTCTTATCATGTACAGTCACCAGATGTTTTGGATGGCGTGCACTTGACCTTAGGAAGAAACCTATTGATTTCCAGTCAAAAGTTTCACTATGACAAAATGAAGAACAATGGTGTCTATGCAATAACTCTTGTTTTACATCACATAATTATTGTGCAGAAACCATTTTAGACTAAACACTGTGAATGGCATGGTCTTGGGGTTAGGAAGATTTTGGGGTCAAAGGATCATGGTTATTGTGACTGAAAGAAGAAAACTGGTTTCTGCACAAAAAGTTAAATAATCAGCCATGTACCATCACCAGATTTGTTAAATAATCAACCAAATTTTATGGATGACTTGCACTTGAAGAAAATGAAACCTATTAATTTTTCAGGTCAAAAAGTCACTTTCACTGAATTAACAAAAATAATGCACAATAATTACAGTACCTTGACCCAAAGTGTGTGGAGGGTTTGCTTAAGGTATTGAAGACATCTGTTGTTTTTGGTTAAAAAGGTTAAGGATATGGTCATCTGCAGCACACAAAAAATGAGTTTAGCAAAATAAATTTTGTTGTTGAATAAGATTTCCTGCACCATACTTTGGGAATAATAAAGAAACCTATTGATTCTGGGGTCTAAAAGTCAGTAGTCACAGTTATTGTAAGTCAGTAGTCACACTAATTGTAAGTCAGTAGTCACAGTAAGTGTAAGTCAGTAGTCACAGTAATTGGAAGTCAGTAGTCAGTCATTGTAAGTTAGTAGTCACAGTCATTGTAAGTGTAATAAAATAGTAATAGTCTTCTGCACATTAAGGTTAGTTCAGTGAAGGGTGTTAATCTTAGTACTATTAGTTCAAGCCTGTATACCTTATCCAAAAGTTGAGGTCATTGAAACAAGTCAGCCATACCATACCTATACCAATGATTATTATACATGGGAAGCGTGTCGGATGAACTATTTATGGTACTCTTCTTAATCTTAGTACTATTATAACTGAAAGAACACAAAGTTAGTAGAAATATACATCACCTTAGACAATTATTAATTAAAAATAAGGACCTGACGTAAGCTGGCTTTTGCAGACATGCTTCTTCTGAATTCTGACATCATATCAATAAACTGATGAAATTGAAAAGAAAAATATAATGCTACATGTTCTTTTTCTGAGTGTATTTTATAAAAGGAATCTGATTTTCATCTGCTGAAGATTTTGTTGAATTTTGTGATACTTATTTAGTTGTTATTACTGCCCTACATTGAGATGTGGGAACCCTATAATAACCACTTTTCCACGCACCCAACTATTATCCATCATTGAGTCTCTTTGTACATTCACACCTCCTGTGACCAGCATCACTCTGTAACCATTATACATACTTGGATGCTACTGGGTAGAGGAATTGCCTATTACATGTTAGTGTGCCTTTTATTGGTTTCATCTTGTTATATCCACTTGAGAGGGTTATTTCCCTTTTTTGTCATCAGTTTTTCATTTTGCACTTTAGTAGAACCTTATAAACAGCATAGTTCAGGAACCAATGTATTCTGAAGCATTTTGGTGTTTACATTGCCTCATAACCCTAGATTTGCTTTTGTGCTGTGTCTTGTTATTTCTTGTTTAAGTAGAGTTATGGGCCTTGACAACCAGCTTTATTAGTTACATATCTTCACCTGTGACATTGCTTATTACTAATGTAGCTCTGCAACCCTTTACACCTTGTATCATAATTAGATGCTGTAGAGTAGGAATTACCAGTTACAATTAAATTTGCTTGTCTTTGAGTTTTTTTCTTCTTCAGTTCAACATTAACAGAGTTATGGACATTTTCTACCACTATTAGGTTACATTTACAGAAGATAGTTGTAACCAGCATCTTGGGGCACCATTTTACATAATTTGATGTAATTTTGTGATTGTTTTATGGGTTTTGTTTTGTCAGCTGTAGTTTGGATAGTTATTGCCCTTGATATTTAACTTCGTACCTTCTCACAGCATGTTGCTTGTAACTAGCATGGCTCAAGAACCATTCAGCATATTTTGTTGCAATTTTATATGAATATTGTTCTTAGATTTACTTAGCTCATGTGCTAATTTACATGGGGTTTTGTCTTGTTGAGAAGAATTGTGGCCCTGATCTCTGGTCATCCTGACTTTGGTTTTCACTAGGTAAGTTCATCAACATTTTTTGAATTTCAACTATCCAGCCAGTGCCTTCAGATTGATGACACTTTGAGTAAGTATTCCATTATATCATTTACAAGAGTTATGGCCCCCTGATTGCCTGTTCACCTGACATGGGTTCCACACCTTAACATTACTAAGCCTTCTTGCATTTAAATGACATCACAGCGTTTTACTGAGGAGACCTTGAGTGAGTTTAGTTTCAAGAGTTCCACATGTACATTTAGTTCATTTCTGACCCCTGATTGTTCTTCTAGCTTTACTTTCCACCTTGTGGTTTACTAACATATGCCGGTATTGCATTTCATCTAAAGTTATTATGCATCATGATGTTGATGAGACCTTGAATGATTTGACTTCTGTCATTCGACATCATTATTTAGAACAGTTATGGCCCCTGAATGCTAAGCTTCTCCAAGCTTTTCATTGAAACAGAAGCTCTATTTATTTTTATAAGCACTTATGTGGTGAGAGAAAGAGAGTTATAGGGCCTGAAACTGGAATGCTTTCGGTCCTAGCATGGCTAAACTGTAGCTACACAAGAACATTCAGTTTATCATATTTGCAGGGATTGTTGAAACAATGCTTATTTGCATCACTGTTATTTTCAGATTCTTTCTTGTAGATGTTCCCTGCTGAATTTTTCCATTAGTTTCTTCAATATTGGGTTTCCCACAGATATATACTCTTTGTCTGTACCAATCTGTGTCAAGTATTGTTTTAACTTCACATGCCCTTGGGACATTTTTCTGGTCTTTTTTGCACAGATTAGCCTACCATAATACTTGCTAACTATAATTATTCTGTTCAGCACATGTCAGGATTTTGCAGCCAAAATACAGTTCCAAGTTTGAAGTGAGTTTTGGTTTTAGTGGGGTACTTTTGGCATAACATTGAAATTTTGGGATCCAAATTTGATATTTTTTTTGGCGTTAAGGGTTTTCAATTTACTGGGGGTAAAATGACGATATTAAAATGGAAATCTTTGGGGCTTTAAAAAAATGTCAATGTTGAGGGGATTTTACTATACAAAGGTTTTGGTTTGCATTTCACTGTATTTGTATGTGTAAATATGTCTTGTGTTTTGTTGGTAAGGAGTTCACTCTTTCATTAATGTAAAATCAACTATAACGATCTTCATCTCTATTTTCCTGTCCTTTTTTTGTACCTATGGATTTTATCAAGAGAAGTTTCTTGTGCCAAAGATGAAAAATAAGGGTCATTGTTTCAAGAGTGCAACAAAAAATGAACCATGGTTATGGTTGTGTACAGTGTTACAATGAAGGAAATGTGTTGTATACCATTAGTCTCTTTAATTCGCTTTGCTTCAAATTTTACTGTTTCAGACGGAACAAATAAAGTTAACTGCCAAGCCTCCCACACATAACAAGAAAGGAGAATTAGTGTTTGAAACTTATCCAGAATTTCAACCCAACATGACCCCAAAAGAGGTACTACAGGCTGGAAGTTTTGGAGGAACTTACTTCAGGCCCATCAAATCTGTAATTACAGGTACAACAAGCAGAATTAGAAATAATGCAAAGCTGCACACATGATCCACCGTGTATAGGGCATATGACTGTTAAAATTATTCAAGAATGCATAATGAATTACTGGTTTTGTATTCAAATTATGAAAGATGGAACATATTTGGAGCTGAGCAACAAAAAACAAATTTTTAACCCTGTATAGAAATTTACTTATATGCTTTGTTGGTATACTTAGCAAGTATATGTTTGCATTATGTGAGACAGTACCATTGCCCTCCCCTGCCCCACCTTCATCTTGTGATACATTACCTGATTATAATACATTAAGAATACATCCACTGATCAAAATACATTAGGAATACATCCACTACTTTGCAGATCTAATAGTACCAACCTTTTTCTTTTGGCAACAAAATTGATAAAAGTCATCTGTCCGCCTAGGCGAAAGTCAGGCAAGAGTGATATCCCCTTGGATAGGAGGATCCAGTTCATACTTCATCCACATCTTCTGATGATGCTAATAAGCATGCTCTTTTCTGGATGCCTCAGAACTGATTTCAAAACTGATGTCTTTTCACCAATTTAGCAAATTCCAAGGAGTATTTTTACACCGGGAAGTGTAATCCAGCTTTATTTCCATATCTCACTCTATCATTCATGAACAGTTCACACTTTATTTATCAAACATCTTATGATATACATATCAGTACCATTTTAAGTACCTGGCCTAAGGTCTGTGTTATTTCATCTCAGTTCAGTACTTAGCCTGATATATACATTCTGCCTACCACTCTGGTGGCCGAATGGTTAGAGCATCCACCTTGGATGCAGGAAGTAATGGGTTCAAACCCCAGCTGAGTCATACAAAATGGTACTAACAGCTGCTTCCCTCAGTGCTCAGCATTAGGAAGTAGGCATTAGACTGGTCGACCTGGTGTCAGGATGTGACTGAGTGGGACATGATGCTACATGTCTGCGGTATGATGCTACTTGTCTGCGGCATGATGCCCCAGTGCTTGACATCACTATAAACTGGCACTCTGCAGACATTGTAGCGATATGACTGAAACATTGTTTTAGACTACATTAAAAGTCCAAAACAGCACATATACATACTGTCTAGTAATTTTGTAGTATTATATGCTGTAAGGTCATTCATGTAATTATTTTGGACATTTGTGTTTGTCACTAGCATTCTCTCCATAGCAAGCTCACATGATGCTTGACTTGGTATTATTTGTACATGGTTTCTTTTGCTATCTACAGCTACATGTAACACAATGGACATGACAAAATTCAAGTCCAGGTGTTTTAAACTACTTGAAGATAACCAAGTTACCTATCTAAATTGTGTGGGGTGCAGTTTGAGTCGTACCTGTGGCATAAAATGTATGAGTGTCCATCTTGACCAAACAAATTAAATGGGCAGGTGACATGGAGTGAGGAAATGCACCATCAAAGAATAGAACTCATCCATATCATTGCTGCTGCACAGTTAACAGCTTCCTATTAGGAGATACTTTTAAAGGCAGAGAGTTCAGCAATTGAGACATGAATTAAGCAAGCCAGATCATTACAGGCTTCATATGCATTGCCTGCCCTACCATCACCTCGATGACCAGAACAGTTATTTTAAGCAATACTTCTAGGGTCTTTTTTTGTCATTTTATGGTAGCCCATCTGGATCACTGATGGATGTGGCAATACATTCCCCTACTGGTTACACTAGTTTGTCCAAGGATAACCAGTACCATATTTTAGAATCATATGTGTGTTGGTTATGGAAAACACCAGCTGCAGCACATCTTCAGCCAATGCCTGAGGTTCACCTGACTGGTACTGTGATCTATTGTTGCAATATACCCATTACTGGCTTCACGAAAGAGGTAGCTATCTACATCCAGAAATACTAGTGCCAACACCAGCCCTAACTTGGAGTTTTGAATTACTGGTACTGGTATCAGCTTCTATCAGTGTACCATCCTCCCAGAAGTTTTGTGAATCAACACCAGACAGCCCAAGCACCATCTAGAGCAACAACTAGATTTTAATCCAAACTGTTCTTGATGCCAATGACATGCTTCACTTGGTTATAGATCTAAGCTCTCAACTTTTGAGGCACCATTGTTCAGAATGGAGACATGAAGACTGGTCCTCACTTCTGTTTGGGAGGGACATTTCGTATTCAGTTTAGATCTTCAAGTTCAGTCAACAAGTCATCCAGGAAATTCCAGAGAATTGCATGCAGGGGTATAGTATGCCAATTCAGGGCACACCCTTTTTGTCTGAACATCAGTTCCTGGGACACAGCAAAAAATATAGGCAGAGTCATGACACACTTAAGAGCCACTTCCACATCTGTAACTTAAAACTACCTTTAAATGCATTAGGTAAGTTGTATTTTAGATCTAAATATCAAATCGCATGCTTCACTTCAGCTCTGCCTTTGATTTCTTGTTAACAATGACCTGTCTGATATCATTCTGCCCCAGTGTTTGAACCATTTGGCTATGGAGTTCAAAAAGCATTTGAACAGGGTCTTTCCCCCAAGAATGTTCTTGAAATTCATCTCAGTAGTGTCTATCTATTTTACTTTCAAAGCCTATGAATATCTTTGCTTATTGGGTCTTGTCAGTGCAGCAGCAGATCTCAGCATCTTGGGCTGCCTATTTATGAGACCATGATTGCTGATGTTTCTTGTTGTCTCAGTAGTAACCAAAATTATTCAATGGATGAAGTGATCTCAGCTTTGGGATATATGAGATATCATCTGGGCAAATGCAGTGGGTATTCTCTTGGACATTCATCCTCCTGGAATCGTGATCTGTATGGAAGTTTTTGTGGTGTGGTCCCTTCAGAAGCATTCATTACACATCAGTGTTCTTCAAAGGCCATAGTGAATGCATTTGAGTTGTAGGGGGATTCTCATCCTAGATGAAAAATCCACTGTACTGTAGATGAAATGCTGATCATGGTGCAGAATCATCAAGCTAGTTGTATGCCCAACATATCTTGGAAAACACACTGTGGCATCCTTCAGTAGCATGTGCATAAGTGACAATCAACATTGTGGATGTATTTATCTGTAATTGTATTGCAAACAGATTAATGCATATGTGCATCTTAAAATTAATTGAATAACCAAACTCTGATTTTAGGTTCCTCGGTAAATTTAATAAAACTCAGTAATAACAAACAGAATGTAACGAAACAATACACTTAAGAATTCAAATAATTTAAACAATCATCCTGTTTAATGATACTGCACAGTGGTGAATATCACAGTAAAATAAATAAAATAAAACTTGGGCTGATAACTAATATCTCAATTACATCATTTGAAATGAAATGAATATTATAAGGAAGTATAATGAAAATTTCAGATCACTGAACCTTCTTGTAAAACTTAAAGCTGTATGCTTATAATTTTAAAGAAATAATTTATGTACAATGATTTACTTATTACTTAACCGTCCTTACCTGAAATAGTCTATAATCAAATCAGTTTTATTTAGTACAAGTTGAAATACTAATAAAATTAATAGACAGTGTATATGTGCCTATAATTTTAATTTCAGACCTACCTTACAAAATCCCCATAAGGCTTGCAAAATTATGTGGAATTTCTACTTTATTCTGTAGAAAGCCATTGCTGAAAATCTAACCCACCACTTTGGAATGTATTCAAGACAACAAGAATATTCAGTGAAGAAAAATGTAATGTGCCAGTAATGAAGATGAATAAATATTATCTTAATTAATTAAAACCTGTTTATCACACAATGTTTGTTGTAATGGATCTATTCATAAATGCTTTCTTATATATAAACCATCATGATAAAAATAAAAACCCTGGAGACAAGTATGATCATTAGAATATTTTGTCCTCAAGTGGAACTAACTTCTAGATAAAAATCATGCATTTCAAATTTGTGAGCTTTTCTTGTACTGACTATTTTGCTGATTGACCAAACAATGTAGAAAGGCGGTCAGCATCCAGGCTTCATTTATAAATTGTGCATCTTCTCAAAGTTTGAGTGTAAAGTGTTTGAAAATGGATATTTAAACTCAAGAAATGCAGTATTTTACCTAATACTTTAGGTCTTAATAGACCTTAAGTATGATTTGACTTGGTGGATATCTCTTTAATGTAAAGGTTCTATTTCATGTTGCTAGTAATTTTAATGCTACACAGTTTATTTGGTTGTGATTTTCTAAAGAAAGTTCCTTTCAAGAAATACCAGTATGACATTCTAATTGTATGAGATCTTTTTGTATTTGCATTATAATGCATTTTTTGAGGCTAGAATAACATGTCCTATTTTTATGCCTACTAAAAAAAGACCAGTGATGAACAAGAAAGAAAACAACAACAATTCAGTTATGCATATATTTTTGGGGTGTGAAACTTTATAACAAAAGAAATTACAATTGAAACTGATGGCTAAGTATTAGAGTTTCTTTTATTTTTAAAATTCCAGGCTGCCAGTAGGAATAAACAAAGGTACTTGTTAAAAAAATAAAACTTGCAGTAGACATAGATATTTGCAAGTTGATATTTTATGCAATTACATAGATAAAAAAGTTAACTGCTTTGTATTTTGTAACTGAAGTTACATACCTAGGTTATATATAGAAAGTGTAAACCCAATGATTGACTGGTCACCTTTGTTCAAAGACACATTACCCTCACATGCATTTAATAGTGTCCGCCTATTATTTTATTCATGACTTGCAAAAGATAACCCTTATTAAGCACACATTTCTTGATCTATGTCATGCCTTGTGGTGGGAAAGCAGCCGTAAGAAAGCCTTGTACTCTATGATTTTCTTGTAATTGACCACCATGCATATCCGATGCCTCTCTTCCCCTTAATTAAATGGGTTAGATCGGCCTCAAAAACAAATCCATTACCTTATATACATACTTATAACTCAAGTTCAACTGCTGACAATATTGACTCTGATATGCCATCTAATAATGCACTGATAGATCCGGGTCTGTGTTGTTTGTTCTACTGATTACACTGAACAAACTGCATAGACCCATATGTACCATCACATTATGCAACAGCAGACCTGGGTCTGTGCAGTTTGGACTGGGCTTATAAGGGAGTATGTACAGTATATACTTTATATGCAGTACAATCATATTAGGAGAGACATTGCAGCTTCCAAGTGCAGAGCTCCCAAGCGATATCTGTTTATGACATACTGGTCATCAGTGTGCTTCAACCTCATGAAAGTTACCCAAATAATGATTTTTTAGTGCACAGACTGACATGCATTGGTTACAATATTATGATCATGAAAATGTGTGATGATTTTCTTTGTATGTGACCCTCTCTTTACTTGTTTGCTACATGAACTGTTGGATAAATTCCTTATCCCTATTTGTTTTTAATAAATACAAAATAACTTCCATGAAATGTGGTGTTCAAACCCATTAAAACGGATCAAACATTTGCTTATCATATAGCCACAGAGTAATGTGTATATGAGTACTCTTATATGCAAATCACAGGTGAATATAGACAAGTAAGAAATGTGTTTTGTCCAAAACACTAAATGAGTCAGTAAGATAAAAGTTTATAAGGTACACATTGATGAGTGAAATTTCAAGACATATGATGACATTTTTGCCTCAGGGCTGTTCCATTAAAACATATGTGGGACCCAGGGAAGGCACTTTTCAAGTGGGATACTCACCCATAGATGCATTTTAGAATTTTCCTACTATTTTAATATGAACTCTATGGACTCTAAGTACCCTGACATATATTTTTTTTTTAAATGCATTACCTGGGTACCATGTATGTTTAAATAGAACAGTCCTCAAAGAATCCCATATCTTTAACCTTGATACTAACATAATACCATTTTAAATCTCCTTGACCTTTTATTATAAATATGAAATGAAGATAAAAATTAATTTTAATCTTTCCAGGCAAAAGCTACTCAGGAGTATGGAAGTAATTACCCAAAGACTGGCTTGAGGGTTTAAATATTGATAGACAGGTAATACAAAGTTTAATCAACCTATCTATCTAGCTAACTACCTATCTACCAACACACTCATATTTATGAACTGAAACATATTCAAACTCACATACCAGTATGCATATCAAAATCATTTATGAATGATAATTAGTTGAACAAGCATACCATGTTTGTCAGTAAGAAGTACACATAAGCTAGAAATAAGGGACAAACAGTTTATAACATGTCTCAGTCTCCTTGGATAAAATCAGTTCTAAGATACATGTAAGCCTCTTGTATTTTGCCCATTATTTTATTTTTCCAAAAGGGGTTATGTTACTAACTCAGCCTGTTGGACAGTGGATATAAACTATGCAAATTGCAGTTACATATATTTGGTCATTATGTTTGTCGCAAATGTTTGAACACTCTACAGTTTTACTGCTAACTTGTGCTATTTCAACTCACATGAATATCATGTTTATGTGATTCCATATAATTTCTTTAATTAAACTCTTTTTAGTGAAGACTAAAAATAATTACTCCTAACTTATTTTAATTAAATCCCCCTTTAAATAAAACCAAGCATCTCTTGTTAAAGGATGCAGTTGTTTAAATTTTAGGTGGGTGGTCAGTTGGTAGAGGTTTTGGAACTGCAGTGCTGTTTGTTCTTAATTAATTGACATCAGACAATATTAGTGAAATTTTGTATCTTGTGTTAGTTGTTAGGCATTAGACTTTTAACAAGATTAATCAGTGTACATGGTGCATTCTTTAGTATGATGGATTCAGGCATCAAAAGGTGTCACAGGATGACGTCTTATATAATATTTCAGGATGAATTGTCAAGAACTTTGTGAAAGAGCTACGTCTTCTGTATCTATACGCGTATTGCTATCACATTTGCCAAGTCACAGAAGTGGTTTATTTATGTATTACTGTGCAGCTACATTGTTGCTGGGGGAACAATACATTTATGAATTTCCTGATTTCAGTTTTATCATGATTTTCTATTGGACACAATACTATTCTCATTTAATACACTTGATGTACATGTACAAAAACTGTAGATAAAACACTTCAATATGAATTGGCAGATAATACGAATTTGACATGGTTTCAGCCCAGGCTGTATTTGTACATCCTTTCAAAGTAGCTTTTTTCACTGACTGATAATACAGCATTAATTTTATTTTATGTATATCTGTTTCATGTGTTTAACTTTTATCCATGATTGAAGGTTGTAGTTTAAGCTAATGGCTGTTTGTAAACAAATATTTAGATAGCTAACTGTTGTCTATGGTTGTGGGTTGGTGGGTTGTACTTTAAGGTAATGGTAAATTTATAAACATATTGACTTGCCCTTTTGACCTTAGAATGTAAGTGAACTTATGACACAAATTCTGGTCATCTTATTGGATCTTAGCTTTTTATATATGTTTCTGATGAATAAAGTTATTATTTCCTATTTTAATACCAGTCTATTGGAATCCCATTTAGCTGTGTTTGGTTATATTTATATAAATTATTCATTAGAATTACAAAGGCTCATTGACTTTTCAGACTAAAACAAACTTTTGGGATTATTGTGAATTAATTCAAAGACATTCTTGTTTATATCATTGTGATACATCAAGACTCTTGGTACATCAGCATATTCAGGACTTGGTTTTGTTTTGGAATATTCTATACTTTTGAACTTGTGATAGAACATTTAGGATTATTTGGGATTTATTTTACAATTATGCAAGTTCTTCTAACATTTTCAGTTTGTAACTCAGAGAATTAAATTTGATTATTTGTTGACTTGACTAATCTTGTTAGTTTTGCTTCTTTTTGTAACTTAGTTTGAGACCACTGAGTTGTAACATTTGTTTTATATTTCACTAAAAACTTATTTGTTAAAAATAAGTTTAGATTTAGTTTAGGAATATCCATCAACTGATATAATTGAAAACAGAGAAATAGTTCCCAAGCATGTTGGATATTTTGATATTGATTGAACATTGTATTTAACAAAATAACAAACATGTTAAATTATATTGAGTATGACATAATTACATGTACATGCACACTATTTTTTGTTATGTTTGATAGATTGCCTCGTCAGCTTATCATGAAGATGTCAACACATACAAGGTAAAGTGTGGTGGTAGTCTTCAGATGTGGGAAGAAAGTGGCTGGATTCATAAACAGGACCCTTACGGCTGGTTCCAATGGTATTGCAGGTTTGTAGAAACAATGTAAGATTTACATCTAATTTTGTTAAGAAAAATGTTTTAAATGCTTATAACATGTTCCAAAGACAGGAATGTTCCTGCCAGTTTAGTGTATTTAAGGCAGCATGGTTCATGATATCAAATTTTTGTATAGAATTACATTAAAGTCAGAAACTTGTGTTCGAGTCTCAGACTCAGCTAACCTGGGTACATGAGAAAGCCTGCCAGTAGCTTCTTGTGGGTCAATGTTTCTTCTCGGGGTTTTCAAGGGTTCTTCCTCCACCAGTTATACTGGCTGCCATGTATAGCCTATCTTGTGCTGAAAAATGGCATTAAACCCTACAACAACAACAGAAACTTGGTGTGTGTCCTATCAATGCTTGAATGTAATAATTGTTGATTGATATACTTTTATGTTTATTTAATATTAGGTAGATACTTGTTACTTCGTAAAATGTTATTTTTAGCACTTTTGATCAGCACTCTGCAGCCAGGATAGTGTTAACATACCATTAAACCCTTTACTTACACACACACACATATCCAACATACCATTAAACCCTTTACTTACACACACACACACATCCAAATTTTAATTAATAGTAGCAAGGTCTCTGGGTTGCATAAAGGCACCCCTTAGTTCTAAACAAATTCCCCTGCAGTGAAAAATAAAACGTTCCTATCACTAAATATGCCCCTCTTACCCACCCATCTGGAAAATAAATTCCCAGCAATGTTCAGTGTTTATTACCACTAAAATGTAGAGCATACAATGTTGACATTGTCCATCCCCTATAAAGTTGTGACATTGTCCATCCACCTGTCAGTACATTAATCAGTTCACCTGTGTGTTGTCTTTTCTGTTTTCTCACCTTAACTTAAGTTTTACACCAACAGCCTTTGCCAAACTTTGTGAATGGATTATATTTGGGGTCAGAAAGAAGAACACTATTGATTTGGGTGTTGAAAGGTCAAAGTTCAAGATTACTAACTATTGTTCTAGGGTAAGTTCCTTGACCAAGCTGTGTGGAATCCATGCACTTGTGGCTGCTACTATTGCATTTTTCAGTGAAATGATAGTATTGTCATTCTCATAAGATATGACACACATGACCAATGATTGTACTTGATCCATTTTCAGAAGTTATTCTATTTTTTCTCTTCAAAATACAGACTGGTCTCTAAAATAGAATGGTATTTGGGAGGAATGGATTTTATTGTGAGAATGGATCACAATATATATGCATGTAATTTAAGCCCAACCATGTTTAAATACAATCTAAATCATCACAAATTACTAGTGTGTACATTGGAAAATCATGAGTGAACCAGTTGACAAAAGTCGTAAGTTTAAAACAGCAGTACAAGTTTAGGTGACTTCAGTTTGATAGAGTGGAATTGATCAGTTTGGTGGTCTGTTTAACCTTTTTATTGACTGAGTAGATTGTGCGTCTTAACAGGTTGGTTTTAGCTAATGACATGTAATTGTAACTTCATGTGTACTCAAGTTTCTTTTTAAATGCCATTCTCAATATCTATTCAAGGGTCATATAGTGCTACCCATATTTATTCATTGCATCACAACCTGTTTGTCATGAAAATTGTTTCAGCTTGGTAAATTTTGAAATATTTCTGGAATGTTACCACATTTGGTATGAGGCTTGAAAGTAGGAAACATTGGTTAAGTTAGATTTCACCATTTTCTAATAAAATGTATGGAGCTATGGCCCCTGTTTGAGTTGGCATGTGAAAACTAATTTGGTATGAAAGTTACATTTTGAAGACATGTTTCAAGTTCAGTTGTCATTGTTTTGCCAGAGACATTTTTGTGGAGCTATGGTACCTGTTTGACTGAGACCAATGATTTCCAACCTCAGGTCATGACCCAAATTAGGGTCACAGGAGGGTCTCAAGTTGTGTTGCAAAGGGTCATCAGAAGATTTTTTTTACATATTTAAATTGTATCATAAGCCTGAGGGTGGGAGGTCCAGTTGGTGGACAATTTAGGGTCACAGTAATACAAGTTTGGGTACCATGAACTTAGACCTTTGCACTTACTTCTGCTCAGTAATTTTATAGGGATTTCATGGACTGATATCAGAATTTGGTAGGAGGCTTTATATTAATAGTTTATAGCTCCTGTCTGAAAACTTCTTTTTATGTAGGTTTTTCATAAATAATGCACTTTGTGTTGTGACAATATAACAAATACTATCAAGCAAATTTCCTAGGGTTAAAAATTTATTGGGGACATAAAACAATGTTTGAACTTAACCGTGTATATGAGGTCTATATAATGAAAAACATTTAATTTTATCATTTTGATAATGCAACATGTATATCATGTGTGTAGTATCGTTAAATTTCCCTTTCAGATTCTATCAGGGAAGAAGAACTTCAGATGACGAGAGGCAGATAGGACGTTGGCTGCGTTGTGCAGGGCAAACAGGAAGATGGCGTAACAATCTCATCGCAAAGTGTTTTAGAAGTGGTTGTGGGTTTGATAATTCTGGAATTTCTCCAGTTGTCAGGCAAACCCTCCAGCACTGGGGCTACAGACTCACAAAGGAGGATTTTGAAGCTGGTGCAAAAAGGCTTAGAAAGAAAGGAACAGAATGAGAAATTTTAAGACTTAATGTATGCTGGATTTTTTTCAGTGGAGGTTTATTTGTGGGGGTATAGCAATGGAAACAAATTTGCCTTTGGTGATGCTCAAATATATTTTACTTTGCATTCTCAAATCAATCTGCAATAAGACCATCTAGTTTTAAAAAAATCACACATTTGATAATGCCAAAATTTCCCAGTAAAAATAACATGCCCAATGCAGCTCTACACGAGTCAGAGCTTTTTAGATGTGTTGTTATCACTAATTTACTTGTATCATTATGAGGACATTTCAGTAGGTCATCTTTATATTATAAAGTTTTAAAGACATTATAAAGTCACCATTTTTATGATAGATTACATGTGTACTGTATTTGATATTTTTTATCTTGTATTTATATTGATTTTATATACATGCGTTATTAAAGGAAATGTTTTATCAAGGAGTGAAAAGTACCATGCACCGACTTTTCATTTAAAATACTTTATAGACTTCTCTTTGTTGCTGCAAATTTTCACACAAAATGCATGGTCTAAATGTTTATTTTGATCTTTACAAATACATTCAGATTAAAGCAGTTTTATTCAAATGACAACTCAAGAAATCATTATCAACTATATTCTCTTAATTACCTCCCCATGTCTGTATGCTATGATTTGCACTGTTAAAGATCCATAAATTTATGTTCTTTTTAGTTTTCTTTTATTTGGCCTAAATTAGAACATATTTATTTAATTAGATATACAAATATAGTAGCATGTTAGATAATAGACTGGGTTTCTGGTATTGAAACTGTTTAATTCAGATATTTGTGTATATTTCATTTTTGAGTTAAATTTTGTAGTTTCTAAAATATCTGCCAAATATCTACAGTAATATTTTAAGATGTACAGTATCTGGTTTTGTAGCATAAATATTTTAGCATTGATATTTTTCTCCATACATTCTCATCTTGACATCAACATGCTGAGTTGTTTCTTTCATAATTTTGCTGAAACCTGTATATTAATTCTTTATAGCCAGGCAATAGACTTCTTTTCATTAAAGTTTTTCTTAAGTGGTTAGAACATATACCATTGCTCAGGGTTCCTGTTTATTCATATGTTCATGTTTCTCTTTTTTACACGAGTAAATGTAAATGTAAATGTCTTTGACTTGTAGTAAACTTTGGTTTAGTGTATTTTGGGTTCTGTTTGCATTTTTTTCAGTGAAGAATATTTACTGCTTTCTTATTGTCTTTACAGCACCTTACTTATTGCCGAACGTTTCTCCTGCATGGTTATTCTGCCCCCACTCCCAGTACAGGGAGTTATAGATGTTTCCTTCATGGTTTGTTTGATCTCTGCCCCCCTCCCAGTATATAATACAGGGCACTATAGATTTCCTTCATGATTATCCATGCACCACCAGTATATAATACAGAAGGCTAAAAATATTTCCGTCATGGTTGTACCACATCCCCCAGTTTATAATACAGGGAACTATAGCTACTGCTATGTCTGTCTGTCAGTATATTGTTTCCTGGGCATAACTTTGAAACCATTCAAGCTATCTCTATGAAACATGGTAAAATTAATCCAGATACAAGTATTTCTATGAAACATGGTAAAATTATTGGACTAATAATCCAGATGAACCAACTAGCATTTATGGTTCTTTATACTTTCTTTTTGTTCATTTTCTGTGTAGTCATCCATTATGTACACTTGCTTTCTGTGCGTCTGAAAACTTTTTGCTTTTGTAGCATAAATTTCAAACCATTCAAGATATCTCCATGAAATTTTATACATATATTTGACTAGTGGTACATATCAACCTTTTGCATTTCTTCAGTTTCAATGTTTTTGTCCATTTTTCTGAACTGCTTCAGTCGCCCAAGAGTTTAGAACATCTGCCTTGGATGGGGGAGTTCATGAGTCAATACCAAAGACTAATACAAATTGTACTTGCAGCTGCCTCGCTTGTCACTCAGCATTAAGAAATTAGTGTTAGGACTGGTTGGCATAGTGTTGGAATTATGCGACTGGGTGGGATAGTATGCAACATGTCTGCAGCATGATGCACCAATGCAGACATCGCAGTGCTTGTGATTAAGGAATGAAATGTGGTATACTTGTACATCACCATTACAAGGTGCATCAGATGCCACATTGGAAGTAGTCTTTGAGGTCAAGGCAAGGTTGCATCTAGGACACATGATCTTAAAATCCCCCTAAAATGTATGATTTCCTGCAAACTTTTCAATTCTATTTTGGCATAGTTATGCATAAAATATGAATTGTGCACATTTGTTAAGAGTGCGCTTTTATATAAAAAAAATTATGAAAAATTCTGGTTGTCACTTAGTGAATATGTTGTCTTAGTTGTAAAACATGTCATACATTTCCTGTGTGTCATGTGTTCAGATCTGATTGGTTACTAAAAAAGGTCACAAGAGCATGTTTGATGCTGAGGCTAGCCTGTCAGAACATTGCATTACATTATTTTAGCAGTAATACTTCTAATAACAGCCAGAGTGCACATGTTTGCATCAATGGGCACAGTGACAATGCACAAATTATGTCTCGAAGATCAAGGTAGTGTCTCAATATTTTACATTTTCATCACACTTCCCTTTTCACTCCTTGACTTTAAAGTTAAGATTATGTGATGCTACATGGTATATGTATAAATCATCACTAGAAAGTGCCCAGTGTGGGTATGGTAAAAAATCTTGCCAGTAACTTCCCATGGTATATGTGTATATCGTCACTAGAAAGTGCCCAATGTGGTTATGGTAAAAAATCTTGCCAGTAACTTCCCATGGTATATGTATATATCATCACTAGAAAGTGCCCAATGTGGTTATGGTAAAAAATCTTGCCAGTAACTTCCCATGGTATATGTGTATATCGTCACTAGAAAGTGCCCAATGTGGTTATGGTAAAAAATCTTGCCAGTAACTTCCCATGGTATATGTGTATATCGTCACTAGAAAGTGCCCAATGTGGTTATGGTAAAAAATCTTGCCAGTAACTTCCCATGGTATATGTATATATCATCACTAGAAAGTGCCCAATGTGGTTATGGTAAAAAATCTTGCCAGTAACTTCCCATGGTATATGTCTATATCATCACTAGAAAGTGCCCAATGTGGTTATGGTAAAAAATCTTGCCAGTAACTTCCCATGGTATATGTATATATCATCACTAGAAAGTGCCCAATGTGGTTATGGTAAAAAATCTTGCCAGTAACTTCCCATGGTATATGTATATATCATCACTAGAAAGTGCCCAATGTGGTTATGGTAAAAAATCTTGCCAGTAACTTCCCATGGTATATGTCTATATCATCGCTAGAAAGTGCCCAATGTGGTTATGGTAAAAAATCTTGCCAGTAACTTCCCATGGTATATGTATATATCATCACTAGAAAGTGCCCAATGTGGTTATGGTAAAAAAATCTTGCCAGTAACTTCCCATGGTATATGTCTATATCATCACTAGAAAGTGCCCAATGTGGTTATGGTAAAAAAATCTTGCCAGTAACTTCCCATGGTATATGTCTATATCATCACTAGAAAGTGCCCAATGTGGGTATGGTAAAAAATCTTGCCAGTAACTTCCCATGGTATATGTGTATATCGTCACTAGAAAGTGCCCAATGTGGGTATGGTAAAAAATCTTGCCAGTAACTTCCCATGGTATATGTCTATATCATCACTAGAAAGTGCCCAATGTGGTTATGGTAAAAAAATCTTGCCAGTAACTTCCCATGGTACATGTCTATATCATCACTAGAAAGTGCCCAATGTGGTTATGGTAAAAAATCTTGCCAGTAACTTCCCATGGGTTGGACATTCTTCCCAAGGTTTTCCCGCAATCTTTTTCACCACTTACACTGGCTCCTATATGTAGCACGGTGCTGAAAAATGTTAAACCCACAAAAACTAAAGTAGAAAGTGTGTCATGTACCACACTGGGGATGGCATCTTGAGGGTTAAGGCCATGGCTCAGAATGTAAAGTTTTTTATCACATTTTGTATCTGCTATACCCCTTTGAGAATATGGAATGAAACTTGTGTATTTATACATCATTGCTAGATGTGTCTCAAGGTCATGGCTCAACACTTCAGATTTTTATCACTTTTTCCCTTCCACTCCACAACCTATAAGGTGTTTGATGGTAAGAAATGAAAAAGCTTGGAATACTTGTACATTGTTAAAAGTAAAAGGGGTGTTGTGCTATGACATCAGTGGTGCTATCTTCAAGGCTATGGTCATGTCTCATTATGTTACATTTTCCATCACTTTCTCTTCTGCTCTTTAGCTTTAAAGCCACTTGAGAAATAGAAATAAAACTTTGTGTACTTAAGTGTGTAGCATATAATATCTGGTGTCCTGATTTTAGGTTAAGGTGTGTACTTGTACATCATCATTAAGTGTGTAGCATATAATATATGGTGTCCTGATTTTAGGTTAAGGTGTGTACTTGTACATCATCATTAAGTGTGTAGCATATAATATATGGTGTCCTGATTTTAGGTTAAGGTGTGTACATTACTAAATGTGTAGCACATAATATCTGGTGTCCTGATTTTAGGTTAAGGTGTGTACATCATTACTAAGTATGTAGCATGTACTATCTGGTGTCCTGATTTTAGGTTAAGGTCATGGCTTAATATATTTTTGATTTTTTTTAATCACACTTTCCTGCAGGCAAATCAACTTTAGAGCTGTTGAGATTATTGGATAGGACTTCATGAATTCATACACTATAACTAGAATGTGTTGCATGCCACAGTGTGGTTCCTGTCAAAGTCATCATTATGTCTCAGTATTTTTATTTTCGATCAAGCTTTCCTTTTAGGTCAAAACTTGACAGACATTTGAGATTTTCATTCATCATTTTGTACATGTATATAACATCATTGGAAGGAATCTCAGATATTACATTTTGGTTCTATCATGAAAATCAAGATTTGTGCTCAATATTTTACGATTTTTCTATTTTACATTCCCTTCTACTGAATAATATCAGAATATTTAGAGATTAAGGGATGCCACTTGATTTACACACACACACAAACCCATACAAAGTGTGGCCCCGGTATAGCAAGCTCCGTTATAACACGAATACGGATTTGACACAGTCATCGCATGGCTCAAAAAATTTTATATACATGTATTTTTCTCGCACACACAAAAAATCTTTCTTAAAAGTATGAACAAAAACGTAAAAAGTTGATTATCATTTTTGGGAAGAGAAGCATTATATCGTAATCTATCTTTCATCAGATATTTGGCCGCTCGCTAGTAATTCAGATATTTACATTGACATTTGTGTGTGGATGGTATGTAAAATTCCTCTTCTTTCCAATCGGAATTAAATCCTTCAGAACACCCACATTTTCTGTACTAATACTTGTCATCAGACCAGAACACCTGTGACTCTATCGTCCGTTGACCCTTTTTTAAATTTCTGATGCATGAGTGGAAGGCAGCATCACTCAGCTACCACAAATGTAAAAGAAAACCCATCTTACTTGTCGGTCTATTCAATAGACTAAGAGGAACTGTAATTACAATTGACCAAACAACAGCCAATTCCTTTTTTGAAAATGTTTCCAGATAAAATAGTTTGCTGCAATTTCAAAGAAAACATTACTTTTGAAGCATTGACTGTACATCTTGTGGTTACATAAGTATCCATTGCTGGTATCTTGAGGAGTCCATTGACTACTTAATGGGTGCAGAGTGGTTAAAACAGGTAAATATCGAAGCGTATACAGCTGTGTATTCACTTATATTATTCATTATCCTCTGGCATACTTTTGTGTGTTATACACTAGTGCTATTCAGACTCCAACATCAACCAGAATCCAATAAACATTCACTAAAATCAGCAAAAAAATTTTTTAAACACTTTAAGCATTTTTAATGACTGCCTTGGCAACATCATGATAATATTAATAATAATAATACTGATAAAAACCAACCATTTCTGATCATAATGCAGTTCACACTAACAATACAAAATTATGGTTCACACTGAAATTATTTAAAAAAATAGTATATAAATATCATTTCATTCATCAAGGAATACACACAATGTTATAAAATGGAATAGTTATTTAATGGCAGTAAGTTATCTAAGCAAGACTATGTATACACGAGTAATCTGTGTGACATTGCATCAATGACTTTGCAGACCAAGCATTAAAGTTAAGTGTAGACCAATTGTTGATCGAAAACATCAAGGGTATATAACATGAGAGAAGCTTTATGGCATTGGTAGAAATAATAAATTGTGGTACCTGTACAAGACAAACATCTAATTCATCTGGATATGATATTAAGATAAATTTTTAGAAGAATACCAATTGTTATTTACCCGTGTCATTAAGGAAATTGTTTTCCTTGTTGCCATGTTGACCGTAGATCAAAATCATTACACTATGGAAATGTCTTGTCAGTGAGCAGTCTATTTAAGAACTTGCATCTTCAGCTGTAGAGGTATGCAAGTATTTATTAATTTCTTATGTATATTATTGGTCATAACTATTGTACTACTACATTTATTTTTGTATATTTTCTATGCAACTCTAGCTTGTGAAGTATAATGCAAATCTTTTCTATTCTTGTATGTAACTTAACAGGAGATCTATATTAGCAATAAAGTTGCATTCTATTATGAAACATTTAGTACCATAGGATTCTTATTGGACACAGGTAGGTTCACTTCTAAACCTGTTTATTACTTTGTCGATAATGTAATTTGTATAGCTTACCATATATAACGTCATTACATGTTACTGTATATGCCCATGCCATTCTTGTGCACTTTATTTTCAGCTTTTCAGAGCTGACCATGGTGATCAAAGTTGACCATGGAAGTTGTGGAGCAGACCATGGTGGTCAGAGTTGAAAGGGTGGTGGCTGTAGAGCTGACCTTGGGGTTGACCATAATGGCTGTGGGGCTGGCCATGGCAGCTGACTGAACAGTGTGTTGCTGGTTGAGATCAGGTTATCGGGCATTGCTGACTGACTGGTGGGAGCTGATTGTTTGCCTGACCAAGTGACTAAACGGTGGTCAGTGATTACCTGTAGTGCTGACTGGCTGACTGACCAGCGTGACTGGTAGCCAAGTATTCTAGTGACGGAGTGTTTTGTGTAATCCCATAAATGTATTCTTTTAGCCATGGACTAATTTTGGAGTTTGTTATACCCAGTGCTTTGGGACTGTATAGATATAGTTGTACGATATCTGTCCCATTTTTTTTTCATCATTTTACTATCTGAGTAAAGAACCACATTTTTCACTATGTGAGTGAATACATCATTTTTACTATCTCAGTAAAGTACATCATTTTTACATTTCGAGTAAAACACATCATCCTTTTCGTCATCTGAAATTATTGTGAATTATTAATCTTTGTCCTTGTACTATGTAGGTCATTTACTTATATTCACATTTATGTTACATTATTAGGTGGCCAAGTGGTCTAAAGCACTCACTGTACGGCTCATTGCCATCTCACCTCTGTCTGTATGGGTTCGAGTCTCAGGTTTGGCCAATGTGGGTATGTGAGAAAGCTTGCCAGTAGCTTCTCGTGGGTCAGTGGTTCTTTCTTTCTGGGGTTTTACCAGGTTCTTTCTCTGCCATTTATACTGGCTGCCATGCATAGAATATCTTGTGCTGAAAAATGGTGTTAAACCCTACAACAACATTATTAGATTCGTGCGGATTGTATTAATCTGGTCCAATATTTGGATCTTATACACATGTGTATTGATCATAATTCTTTTTCCATTTAAGTCATTCATCAATAAACACTGTATTTGTATCATCATCAAAAGTGTTCTGTTATATATCCAAAATCCAACCCAGTTATCTTGTTACAGATATAAACATGGAAAGAAGCTAAACAGAGTCTTGAACAACAGATTAAAAATAGGCACTGACTAGATATCAAAGAATGGAAGTTGCCTTGAGATCAGTGTTTGAATATCAAAAAGAGTATGTATATACGCACTTACAGAGAATAAAACTTCGAGCAGTGAAATGTATTTCATAAAGATTTAACAATGTTATAATCAGCTCAATAGGGACTGTTAGCTAGGTGTGCAATTCATCTGTCTTAAATAGACAATGACATACAGGAAAGAATGACTCCGATAATTAGCTTAATGAGCAAGACAATCAATAAATAAAAATTTGATGCATAGTTTAATGTCAATTAAAGATATTATTTCCCTTTGCAAACAGTTCATTTTTTTAAATTGAAAGAAATCAGATCTTTTGTTCATTTTATTAATATATCTTATAATTTACTCAAAGGAGGATCTGTAGTTATGGAGGATGCCTTAATCAAAATCCAAAGGGAGATGGGTTCAATTTCCAAGATTAGGTTCTTCTGCAACTTTCTCAATCCCAAAAAAACATGAAGCAATCATAAGGCACAGTTTAAATAAGCTGACAGAATTTTCTCCACAAGAAACCGCAACATAAATATATTCAAACTTAACTTCTAAACTTAAAGAACGTATTTCTGAATCTACTTCAGCGCTGGCTCATACAATATGATAGTTTTATTGCATTTGCCAATTTCTGTTGTGCATCAAGCTAGTCACTACCACATGAAATGCAATACACTAAACTTTTATCATTATTTAAAGTGAGTTTGCATTACAAAAGATATAAAATTAAGAATTATTCAGAAATAATAATATTTAAAAATAAAGTTTATAGATTAATAATTTAGTAAGTTTGAAATTCCAACAGCACATGCAAATGTCTGTTGTGTGACAGTCTAGTAACATTCATATGAATTATATTCGATTTTTTATTATTATAAGTTTTCAATAAAGTTAATTTTACCAAAATAACCAATAAAACATTTATATATATTTCGAGATAAAGACTCTAAATAAAATTTACTAACGTCTGAAACCTTTGTTAAATATAATGATTTCCACTGCATGCATGTCAATCATATTTAAGTGAAAAACTCCTCTGAGTTATTTTCCACTGTTATTTAAAGTATTCGTTTTTTATGTTCTGATGTCAATTTATCACATGAAATCATATTTAGTTCAAACAGCGACAAAAAAAGTATTATAATAAAAATTTTTTAATTCCACTATATTTTACTTCCACTGCATTCCATTCTTACATTGAATATATATTTGTCATACTCTGGAAGACTTCTCAGACAAAGGCATAATACCTGATACCAAAAGACACTGAGAAGCTCCTTTGTCCCTTACTATTTTAATAGGGATAGGCTTGGCTAAATTACCAGTAAGTGCTGGCTAAATTACCAATAAGTGATGGCTAAAATACCAATAAGTGATATAGAACCAAGTTTTACAGTAAACCATAAGATTTTTTAAGAATAGTTGCATTCACAAGATTTTGTCTTGCACTGCATTCAGCTGTGGAATAATAGAGGACAATAACTCCAAACAAAATTCGCTAGCAATGTGATTTTTTTTCTTTGCACATCTTCAAATGATAAACGTATTATGAACAAAATTTCAGAGTGATCCCTTAAAAACTGTGAGACTTGCACTCGTAAGATTATGTCATACACTATGTCTGGCTCGAATATGTCATACACTATGTCTGGCTCGAATATGTCATACACTATGTCAGGCTTGATGCAAAAGGGCACAAAAGACCCAAGTACAATGACTACAGTTTCTAATGGCAATCATAACATCTGCCATAGTTAAATGTCAATTCAGTGAAATCTGTGAAACTAGCTGAGTTCTATCACAATGCAGCTTGAAATGATGTAAATACTGCATTATTATGGTATGTCATGGAGATGCTGTCAGGGATCGTCCTGGGCTTCGCCAATGTCGCAAATTGTGATTTTTTTTCCTTACTGGCGACAAAAAAATCCCATCTGGCGATTTTTTGGGCGACAGACTTTTTGGTTATTTAATTTGTACATACAATCATGGATTTGGACTGGATAAATTAAAAGGGAGAATGAAAGGAAGCCAAAACTTGACTAAGCAATGCATTGGAATCGATCTGTTACACAAACGATCCTTTGTTCGTATTGACAACCCCATTTTTCCAGTGCATTGTTACATCATAATCTGCTTATGCTGATATCTGGGCTGAGTACTGTATGCTGTGTTACAGTCAATCATGCTACCAAACTATACCTACAACTGACCGACTTCTGAAGACGCGAATAGAACAGATACAATTAATTGAATGGCTAATCCTTCTGTTGTTTTTTTTTTTTTTACATATACCAATACAATAGTTTTGTTGAACCTTCATAGAAAACTGATAACCTTTGAAGTACCGACTACTGCGTATAAATACAAAGCAAATGGAAAAAATCTCAATCACAATTATATCTGTCGCCAGTACAGCATTTTACTCATTGATCTTTTCCTTTTGCCATCAATCCGTGTTACGGCTGCAGAGACTTAAACTCCGCAACAAGAAATAGCACAAAAAAAAGTTTTGCATAATTAATAATAATTATTTATTTCTCAAAATACAGGAGTGAAAGAATCCCTAAATTGGGTGTGAAGTTATGCTTATATACACGGTCCAATATTGCCAGGTGTTGACTCATGTAAGTTTCATTCGTGGGAATGGAGATCCTATTTTGCTTGTTGAGAAAATTTATACAGCATTCAGTGATCATTCTTGGGATTTAGGAAGCAATTCACTACAAGCTTTGTGAAGCTAGCCATTGGGTGGGGGGGCTACTGAGAGACTACTGGTGTCACCTGTCAGCACTGTAGACTGTGAACGTGGATTCAGTAAGATGAACCTCATAAAAACTGACATCAGAAATAAACTCTGCATCTCATCTCTCGAGAATTTAATAAGAATCGGCATGTACAGATGTGGAAAATTAGACTTTGAAACTGCTTTCAACAAGTGGGCAGCCCTAAAATCGCGACGGATCTTCATGTAACACTTTGTAACATTTTGTTAATGCATGTTGTAATTAGAGTATTAACTAACCCATCTTTTGTAATTTTCATTGCCTGTTACATTAATAGACTAAATTAACACTTGAAAAAATGTACGTCTTTTTCAATAAAAATAAAATCTTTCATGAGTGACGTGAAAGAAAATCATAAAGTCAATGAAAGTACAGGATACATTCACTCAGAAGTCCTGTCCAACTGTGCTGGCAGATCTGGGTCTATGCAGTTTGCTTATTTGAAGTAGGATTTAGTTTAGGAGTAATTAGCACATTATGTAACAATATGTTGCCTGCAGTTGGATTCATAAGTAAGTATACATGGTATATGATTCTTTAGGAAATCATTTACAATATATAACCTGCTATAAACTAGCCAATCAGACTGTTGCAGTATTCTATATAAGCTCAAAAACTGTATTCTACTGGAAAAAATTAATGTCTGAACATGTACTTTCTTCATGTATGTTAGAGAGAAATCTGCACTCTTTATCATGTGCAAAAGTGACAAAGTTTTACATATTCATACGGCTATTGTTTTAAAAGAGAGATGATGATAAGAAACTGTTCCCCATACTTTTCTAGTTCAAATTAATGAAGTGAATGCTGTAGTGAATACATCCAGGTGGATTTATATTCAGGATCCATAAATTAGAGTAAAAATCAGACAATCATCAAACTAATCCAAGATGAGCTCAAACTTAAGCTGATTGGAAGTCAAGGTGTTCAATAGGAATGCATGTTCCAGGTTGATCAGGGTCCATAACATCTTCCAAGTTCACAAGAAGCTTCAGTGCATATTCAAAGTGTGTGTGTGATATAGATTTGTAATGTTGCTTTAAAAAAATGTTTAGTCATATCGCTACAATGTCTGCAGTGTGGCAGTTTATAGTGGTCTAGCACTGGGGCATCATGCTGCAGTCACATTGTCCTGTCACCAGGCCAACCAGTCCTACCACTAACCTCTTAATGCTGACTGCAAAGCAAGGCAACTGCTAGTACCATTTTTATGTCTTTGGTATGACTTGGCCAGGGTTTGAACTTGTGACATCTGCATCTGAGGCAGACACTCTAACCATGAGGGCCACTAGAGCAGTCGGTTCAAAATGAAAACTGTCAATGCAAGAGTGTTCACAAGGCATTTAGCTGAACAGAAGCAAAGATGGATGGGAACTATTTCTGTGTTCCCTGCTGATAAGAAAAGGGAAGATAAATGCATAAATCCTTTAATTTTCAATATTTAAAAGACACACCAGATGTAAATGGGGTTTGGCAAAATTTTATTTTTATCTCCTCATTTTGGTTAAAGCTATCTTCCTTCATCTCAAGTTCTTTTCATTTATTAATTTAGTTCAGCTGATACTACATCTCTGTGTAATCATGTTAGTGTAAATTAAGGTTTTGTACATAAAACAATAAAAGTGTTTTCTCCAGTTGTTCAAGGGGTAATAATACGTAATATTAAGACGAGGTTTTACTTTGTCAGGTGTGCATCAGGTTAAAGCCCAATTGATCATTTGAGTATTCACTTAATACTTGTCTATTACATCACCTACATTATGCACATTTTCATAATTTCATACAAGCCGTTCAGCTTGATACTAAATTATTTTTTAATTATTATTTAGTACAGGAGTTTCTACAGTACAGATATGTGTACATCAAAACTGAAATAACAGCACCTACACAGACTACCAGTACAGCTCTACCATATGCATTTTCTTTAAAATGCTGTACATCTGTCAATTTTTTTATAAACAAAATGAAATGTTTATTCATTATTTTATTTTTTGTATTTTAAGCCAATCTTTTTGGTGTGTAAAGCAGTGTCATTATTCCATTTTGTGTGTATTCTTGCCAACCAATTTGTTGAACTATTCACTCCTAGTACTGGTATCAAAGGCTGCTGGAAAGCTATGATCATCGTTGTCATTAATTGCATTTATACCAGTTGTTCCCAATGAATTCTAAATCGATAGTTATTGCATTTATATCAGTTGTTCCCAATGAATTCTAAATTGACAGAAATTGCATTGATATAATTTGTTCCCAATGAGTTCCAAATTGTAATTTCAGTTATATCAGACTTTCAGCCATTATCACCTTTCTGACCTAAGTATTCTGCATGAACAAAAGGCAAGACATTGTTTAATTTATTATGATTTGCTTGCTTACAGCTCTATCAAAGCATAATAATCTTGATCTATGAAAAGCTTGCCATTTTGTCTGAATGATCAAATCCTGAGTTTCAATAAATTGTGGACTGGATAATAGTCAAAACACAGAACCCAAGATAGCAAGTGATACAGATGGCTATGCCTTTTACAGCATGTATCAGATGTCTACATGCACCATACAGAGTTTTACTGTGGAAAAAGGTGAAAGGACACATCTAAAGATGTCAAAACTCACCCAGGTCCCCAACGATCTCAACAACCCGAGAGGTTAAAGCAAAATTATTATTAATATGAGTGGTAAAACAGCGCACAAAAAGAGTAACCAATATTTATATGCCATAATTACAGAAAACAAACATTTATTTTTGCTATTTACCTGGATCTACAGTTAAAATTCAAAGTTTGGCATTTTGAGTCTAAGTTGAATTTTTTGTTCAAGATTGGTGTAATTGCAAGGTCAAAATTCTTTGGGATCAAATTTTTATTTTACCAGGTGGCTAAAATTCTGTGAGCTCAAGATAATCTGCCTTAAAGTTTAACATTTTTGGTGACTACAAGACCAAAATTCTGAACTCATGCTCAATTACAAGCAAAAGCCCAAACTGATCAGACTTTCTTTTGTTCCTGCATATATCGAAATGGCTTCCATGGATGCTCAGAAGCAGCAAACTCAACTCTTTTCAACCAGTCACTGTAGTAAGACTGAAACTGTTCAAAGTTTTTACGGAAAAAGGGAGATGAGTAGTAGCCACCGTTGTTACCATGACTCCCACCTCTCTCGCTTTCCACAATTCGTACCCTTGCAGCAGTAATTGATTTTTCAATGTGCTCAATCAGCATTTGATTTGGCTTGATTCCTAACTCATCCATTTTCTGCAGAAGGATTATTTTGTAATTAAAATCCATGAAGCTACAATGAAAAAGTGTTCCCATAGTCTCAACACTTGGACACATCCCAGCAGCATCAATGTCAGATAGGAGCTTAAGTCCATCCTCTTTTTTCCTACATGTCATGGCTAAGCAGCCAAAGGTCATCATATTTGGCACTAGCCCTCGTGCAGCTATAAGTCGAACTACATCCCTTGCCCCAGTCAAGTCAGATCTCAGGCACCTTTCATGAATCATCATATTGAAAAAATCAATATCAGGGCTTACTTTTAACTGATCCATGACTGCTAGAAGTTTCTCTTCAGTTTCAAGAGTCTTTGGAAGAACACTTATTAATTGGGAAAATGTCCTAATATCAGGTTTCACTTTATCCGCAGACATCTGGTCTAGAATGGCTTGAAAGCCTCCAACCAAACTTAATCTACCTTCTTTAGAATTTTCGAACTGCTTTACAGCCACAATCTTTGACAGATCTGCATTGGGGTCCAAAATGTTTGGAAAACCAGCATCACTTTCCTTGGTCACAGAAGTAGAAGTTTTACCTAGCCTGGCATCTCTGCTTTGCTGGAGTATTAGATTGCTGTTTGCCACAGAAGTAGACATTTTCTCTGACTTGACATTTTTGCTTTGATGGAGTATTAGTTTACTGCTGTCCACACTAAACCTGTCAAGATCTTCACACAATTCCAATGTTGTCTTTTTGTAACTCTGACCATCCTCTGAATGACATTCAGCAGTGTCCTTCATGGCAGCACATGTGCCATCTGTTGAGCTACCCTTGTTTTGCACAGAACCATACACAAATGAGTTGCCTTTTTGCTCTTTACAGGACCTGCTAGCAGCCAATTTCTTTTTATCATCACTAGTGACAGACTTAGATGCTATGTTAGGTACTGATTCCTTGAGTTGGTTCATATTACAAGGCAACTGTTTCCAACGGTTAGCAAGTTCTACTGAGATCTGTCCCATTCCACAGTCCCTGATGGAACGAAGAAGAAGATTATACAAGTCCAGATTTGGCACTACATTTTTTCTCCTCATCATTCTCCAAACCTGGATGGTGTGATGGAAACCAGCTTCTTTATCAGAAATGCATGCCATGATCAGATAGGAAAAGCATTCTTGATCAAGTTTGTATTTTTTTGAAGCTTCATCCATGATCACAAATGCTGTTTCCAGATCCCCACACATACCAAAAGCTTTGATCATGGCTTTCATTGTGATAAAGCTGGGTTCAATATCATTTTCTATCATTGATTCCCGTAACTGTTTGGCTCTGGATAAACCATCCTCTTTCCATGGAGAGTTGGAGCAAGCATTGAAGAGTGATGTGTAAACTCGTACACTTGGCTGGATGCCCATTTGCTTCATTTTGTTAAACAGCATGAATGACTTTTTAGTGTATCCTACTCTGCCTAACATTCCAATTACAATCCTGAATACATATTCTGTTGGCATAACTCTATCTTCTTCCAGCATCCACACCTCAAACACACGAAGGGCTTCTCTAATTTTCCCTTCTTTTTCTAAACTCTTTACTTTCTCTGCATACCATTCTGGTGGGTGTCGTCTATCAGTTGCAGAAAGGCGTCTATGTGGTTTGATTCCCATGTCTTTGATGTCATCTTCATGCACATCTTTCTCATCTCCATGAAATTCAAGGGATTTTTCTTCAGTACCAGTTTGTGAAAGTGTTCCAAAAACATCTGCCCATCTTTTAGGCTCAGTCTTTCCTTCAGTGACTATTACACTTTGTCTTGTCCTTTTAGACTTTCTTGCACTAAATTCATCCTGCTCACTGTTCTCATGTTTACTTGAACTGAAATAAAACAAAAAATTGTTACACCAATCATTTACTGAAGACTTTTGTTTCGTGACATCACCATTTCTGCTCATTCACTTACTCCCTGACCAATCTAATGTCATCCACCAGCTTCCTTTACCAGGTGATAAACGCACGCTTGACACGGAAATGGCTTGCAATCTTGAATATGCATAGAAAAATAAGACAATTTTAACCTACTGATATATATATATATATATATATATATATATATATATATATATATATATATATATATACACACACATCTTTATTTCATATGTGATACCATAATGATTTTGACCTATTTCAGTATAAAACTTGTATCCAGTAACTGTACTATAGTTAGAAAATAAAAGGCTTCTGAGTCAGGTGGTTACTATGTCCAAACTCAAAACTGAATCAGCTATGAATATGCATCATACCAATGGTATGTTCCCACAATAACTATGAATATGCATCATAACAATGGTATGTTCCCACAATTAACTATGAATATGCATCATAACAATGGTATGTTCCCACAATTAACTATGAATATGCATCATACCAATGGTATGTTCTCACAATTAACTATGAATATGCATCATACCAATGGTATGTTCCCACAATTAACTATGAATATGCATCATACCAATGGTATGTTCCCACAATTAACTATGAATATGCATCATACCAATGGTATGTTCCCACAATTAACTATGAATATGCATCATACCAATGGTATGTTCCCACAATTAACTAGGAATATGCATCATACCAATGGTATGTTCCCACAATTAACTATGAATATGCATCATAACAATGGTATGTTCCCACAATTAACTATGAATATGCATCATACCAATGGTATGTTCCCACAATTAACTATGAATATGCATCATACCAATGAGTATGTTCCCACAATTAACTATCCCCCACCCCTTTGAGCCCAAATCATTTCAAAAACCTGCCAGCCTGCTGCTGCTGGAGTGGAGGAAGGAGAGAGGGAAGAATTTAATTCCAAAGCTGTTCTACAAAAATATAAACTCCTTCTGCAGTGGTTAACCTTTAGCATGACATTGCAGATTTTTCACAACTTTTTTTCTCCATGTCCATCCAAATCTTGCACACCCACCACCACAAATATTTTAGGTCAGAAAAAAAGAATAGACATTCATTTATGCTGGCATCTGCAATACCCAAAATTGGTGATAAAACTGTATGATGGCATTTAATATCCATTTCAAAACAATATATTTTGCAATGAAAACATTCAAGGTTTGTGGTTATCAGCCAAGTTTTAATGGATACCTTTTACTTCCACTAGTGGAACATTATTAACATATTAAGCTTCATCTTTAGTAATGAAGAATTTTAATTTTATATTTAGGCTGAACTAATGACAATGAATCTAAATTTATACAAATACACCATTTTTCATTTAACAATGATTTATAACAGAAAAATTACAAAGTGATTCATGAAAAAAAAGTTGATAAATCATGAGCCAACATATAAGTAAAGTAAGCAAGATCCAAAATGGAAGATTCCATGATGCAGCTTGATTTACATAAACCAGATAAGCAAAGATGTTTTCATGATTTACTTGAACAGATAACAATTGTTGTTGTTATGGGGTTTAACACCATTTTTCAGCACAAGATAGGATATACATGGCAGCCAGTATTAATGGTGGAGGAAGAACCCGGGAAAACCCCAGAAAGAACCAACGACCCACAAGAAGCTACTGGCAGGCTTTCTCACATACCCACATAGGCCGAACCCACAACTAGAAACAACGCAGACAGAGGTGAGATGGCAGTGATCCGCAACAGTGAGTGCTTTAGACCACTCGGCCACTCAGGACCCTGATAGATAATAAAGCATTTATTGTATTAATGCAAGTTTCCAAGGAAATTATGATAATACAGTGCATATTTCAAAGTTATGGTGGAAAAAATATCCAAGACAAGTGCAGTGCAGACTTCAAAGATACTGTGGAAAAAATGTCAGAGATATGTAAGAGTGCAGACTTCAAAGTGAAAGTGGAAAAACTGTTCAAGATAAGTATATGCAGTGCAGACTGCAAAGTTATGGTGGAAAAACTGTCCAAGATATGTACAGTGCAGACTTCGAAGGTGGAAAAACTGACAGGCATAAATAGTGCAGACTTCAAAGTTATGGTGGAAAAACTATCATAGATGAGTATGTTACGTACAGACTTCAATGTTATTGTAGAAAAACTGTCAAAGGCAACTTTTGTGCTTCTGTACCATTACATACATACATAGTTCCTTTAAAATCTTGCATGAACTCCTAAATTTGAAAAGTGGAGGACATCGTATTGCCTGCCTTTGGGATCCCAGGTGCAAGACTGCTTCTGGTTTGCTCTTAAAGTATGAGCTCTTTGTCTCAAATTGCATAATGACATTTGTTTGCACTTATAGCAATTAACATACAAGATTAGCGTATGTAGATTGTTGGATTATGTAATTTAATATGTTGCATCGTAAAGCTTGACTGAATTTATTAGTGTACTGTGTTAGAACTTATAATTACTTTATTAGTATATGAATATTAACAATTAGGCATGTGTATGCATGTATCAGATGTTGTTGATAATACTGTTGTTGTTATAGCACAATTATTTTAGAACCAAGCATGTATGGAATATTTAGATATGAGTTGACCTGGTAATGTATTCGCCATTATTCCGATGAAAGGTCTGTGAGAGTGTGGTTAATTCTTGTGAGATCAGAGCAAGGAGACCAGATTATACATCCCTTCTAATTCCACAGGTAGCTTTCTCAGTGGGAGGAAGTGGCAGCACCCGAGGATCAGAGAGAAGGAGAACACGTGTGAGGTCTATCATGATCAAAGCAGTTTGGATGGAGTCTTACTACTGGAAGGAAGCATGGAAGAGAGTTCCGGAAGTGCAAGGACAGCATGGACTCGAGGTTACTGGAAGTACCAAAGCAGAGAAACAAGAGGCAGACAGATGAGTAACAGAATCAACACCAATGGGAAACACGCTCTCTGATTCCACATTTCAACACTTCCCTCCTATTTTTGAACTGTGTAATACTGCTCAAAATAATGTTCGGAATTATTCTTTAGGTAACTGATTTTATTTCAAAGATCTGAAAATTGACCAAAATATCTTATGATAGCTTAAGTTTAAAATGGCAATCAACTGTGACTTCAGATTTATGTACAAGAATATTGTAATGAATATGCAGGGCCTCTGCTAGGCTTCACATTTTTCGCCAAATGTGAAAGAATTTTGAAAGTGGCGCTACTTTTTTTTTTTACTGACTTGGGAAAGTTGCTGGTGACATTTTTTTATAAAGTAAATTTTTAATTTTTCATTGATATAAGCAGCTCGGGCAACTTAATACATGTTTTCACTATCTGTGGCAGTCAGTGTATCATGGTAGGTGATGAATAAAACGTTATTCGAACATGATTGCAGCTAAGGGGGCGCTCACCAATTAATATGTACTTCAGAGAGAGTGACGTATGTAAGGTGAAGTAGTTCGGATTTAAAACATGCACAATGGAGAGAATGTTGGCATACCTATATGCTACAGTAATGTAATGTGGATGATATTTCTTTGGATATTGTACTTTTGGAAATTTTACATGATTTAAGCACACTGCTAACTAAAATGACTGCTCCCTTGTATTAAAAAATCAGCCTGAATTAGTC
Organism: Sinohyriopsis cumingii; assembly: GCA_028554795.2. Taxonomy (NCBI): domain Eukaryota; kingdom Metazoa; phylum Mollusca; class Bivalvia; order Unionida; family Unionidae; genus Sinohyriopsis; species Sinohyriopsis cumingii. The sequence goes on from JAPYKE020000101.1 coordinate 5,280,153, forward strand.
TAAAGTACACTATACATAGCAGCTATTAAAATAGGGAAAATGAATTTTGCCAGACTAGACAATACCAGCTTCTCAAAGTGCAATGAATGAATTACCAAATATATAAAATGTAAAAAAAGTTATTGGCTCTTTTTATACAATTTACCTTTTAAGTTCAGGAAGTGAAAACGACCAAGCAGAGCTAGCACTTTTTTGAAAGGTGCACATTTGAAGTAAGGTCAAGCTGTATACTCTATAACCCATAGTACACCCATCAATCATACACCAAAATAAAGGGAATTAAAGGTTCTTTTTATTATTTTCATATAATTATGTATGATGTTCTGAATAAAATGGTACATTCATATTGATGTTAAGCATGAAAATAAGCTAATTATGATCATTTTTCTCTTGCTTACATAATTTGCCATAAGGCATATTTGTGTGAGTAGTGACCTTAATTATGGGGAAATTAGAAGACTTAGAATATATGAATAGAGTCAACTTAAATTTAAAACTGTTGCAATAAGTAAAAGAAATATATGGTGAAAATGTTTCTTTTCATTTATTTGCAATGAAATGAAAAAATAAATGATGAGAAAGTGAATTTGCTTCTTCCATATTAAACAATAGGCAAATATTTTACACTTTGACCTTTGACCTTTATGAACCTGATGAGTTACCTCCCTTTTCAAATTGTAAAATTCATTGTTGATATCTCAGAAATAATTCTGGCTAGTTTCATGTTCCTGTCATTCAGCAGAACATTGGTTGCTATGTTTACAAAATGTAATGTGCATTCTTAAAATAGCTCACTTTTTATCATGGGGGAGCTGGACTTGTTAGAGACTCTGAGACTCATAAATACTGTTCTGGGGGGCGAAAGGTAGGAGAATTATTCAAAAGGATTGTCTTGATGCTTGCAACTTAAATGTTTCAGCCATATAAACATAATTAAATCATACAATAATAATACCTATATTCTCTTTACTGGGGCGCTCACCAATTAATGTACTTTAGAGAGAGTGATGTATGTAAGGTGAAGTAGTTCGCATTTAAAACATGCACAATGGAGAGAATGTTGGCATACCTATATGCTACAGTAATGTAATGTGGATGATATTTCTTTGGATATTGTACTTTTGGAAATTATACATGATTTAAGCACACTGCTAACTAAAATGACTGCTCCCTTGTATTAAAAAATCAGCCTGAATTAGTCTAAAGTACACTATACATAGCAGCTATTAAAATAGGGAAAATGAATTTTGCCAGACTAGACAATACCGGCTTCTCAAAGTGCAATGAATGAATTACCAAATATATAAAATGTAAAAAAAGTTATTGGCTCTTTTTATACAATTTACCTTTTAAGTTCAGGAAGTGAAAACGACCAAGCAGAGCTAGCACTTTTTTGAAAGGTGCACATTTGAAGTAAGGTCAAGCTGTATACTCTATAACCCATAGTACACCCATCAATCATACACCAAAATAAAGGGAATTAAAGGTTCTTTTTATTATTTTCATATAATTATGTATGATGTTCTGAATAAAATGGTACATTCATATTGATGTTAAGCATGAAAATAAGCTAATTATGATCATTTTTCTCTTGCTTACATAATTTGCCATAAGGCATATTTGTGTGAGTAGTGACCTTAATTATGGGGAAATTAGAAGACTTAGAATATATGAATAGAGTCAACTTAAATTTAAAACTGTTGCAATAAGTAAAAGAAATATATGGTGAAAATGTTTCTTTTCATTTATTTGCAATGAAATGAAAAAATAAATGATGAGAAAGTGAATTTGCTTCTTCCATATTAAACAATAGGCAAATATTTTACACTTTGACCTTTGACCTTTATGAACCTGATGAGTTACCTCCCTTTTCAAATTTGTAAAATTCATTGTTGATATCTCAGAAATAATTCTGGCTAGTTTCATGTTCCTGTCATTCAGCAGAACACTGGCTGCTATGTTTACAAAATGTAATGTGCATTCTTAAAATAGCTCACTTTTTATCATGGGGGAGCTGGACTTGTTAGAGACTCTGAGACTCATAAATACTGTTCTGGGGGGCGAAAGGTAGGAGAATTATTCAAAAGGATTGTCTTGATGCTTGCAACTTAAATGTTTCAGCCATATAAACATAATTAAATCATACAATAATAATACCTATATTCTCTTTACTGGGCGCTCACCAATTAATGTACTTTAGAGAGAGTGATGTATGTAAGGTGAAGTAGTTCGCATTTAAAACATGCACAATGGAGAGAATGTTGGCATACCTATATGCTACAGTAATGTGATGTGGATGATATTTCTTTGGATATTGTACTTTTAGAAATTTTACATGATTTTTTTTTTTTTACACTTTACCTCTGAAGTTCAGGAAGTGAAAATGACCAAGTAGAGCTAGCACTTTTTTGAAAGGTGCACATTTGAAGTAAGGCCAAGCTGTATACTTTATAACCCAAAGTACACCCATCAATCATATACCAAAATAAAGGGAATTAAAGGTTCTTTTAATTATACCTAAGATATACAAGGTCTTTTTTAAATAGCCAGTATAACCAGTGAGGAAAGCTGGGGAAATTCTTTTTCTTTAAAATCCTAACCCTATGCAAAATACACAACTGTAGAGCGCCACCTAAATGCAAGCTGCCAGTCAGTTTTGAGAAGCAAATAAATGTGATTAGCAAGAAATAAGGAATGGCAGAGAATGGCAGAGTGGATATACTCTATTGTTGAACAGGTTGGCAAAATGATTCAGTGTCATTTGCATATGTTGTTAATTTGTTTATTGCAAACTTTGAGTGTGAAATGCACTTGGGACTGCTTAGTGTTTTAGGGATTATTTACATATTAATGTGGTCTGAACTTAAATGAGTAACATAGGATGCGATTACAATGATGCCAGTTATCAACTGTAAATGGCCTGAGTCGCTTATATCAATGAAAAATTAAAAATGTACTTTGTAAAACAAGTCTGTACCAAGCACAACGAATATGGCTAATCTAGCTCTGAAAAACATTTATATCCAGCTGCATCTGAGGCAGCTACCAGGTTGCTTCTGTGTATACTGTTAACTGTGAGAGGGGGCTTCAGTTGACAGAATCTGATCAAAACAAACTTATGAAATTCTACAGGTATACCTACTCTGAAAAACTGAATGATAATTTCTATTGATGAGCCCAGTGTTGAGAACTTTTATTTCAGGAAGGAAATTAAGAAATGGTCTTGGTGAAAAAATAGGCAGATATTTATGAAATATCAGTGACATTGTTAAGAAAGACTAAGCAGTATTTTGTATTATCAGTTACAAAAAACATTCTTATTCATTCTTGCTTTTCATTTGCTATACACTGAACTTCACATGTATATAATGTCATTGTTACACTTATTAATAATTATTCTAGTGCTTTAAAATGTAATAAAAACTGTTTAACTGTCATATTTATATCGATTAAAATAGGGCAAACATAATGTTATGCATAGTTATGTCCCTGCATCATGGCATAAAATGGCTCCTTTGGCTGAAACGTGGCTCCAAAGTTTTAGTTTTATTGTGCATAGAAAAATATTTCCAATAGAGGCCCTGTTATGCAATATGTTTTAAAAGCAACATATAATTTCAAACTGGGTATGATTCAAGAATATGGCATTTCATGCAAAAATATTAGAGAGCACATACTAAAAGGGTATAGTTTTGTGTGTGTGTATGTGTGTGTGAGATTAGGATTTTTAATGTAGCTTTAAAAAAATTTCAATCATATCACTATGATGTCTGCAGTGTAGCAGTTTATAGTGATGTCCAGCACTGGGGTACAATGCCGCAGGTATGTAGCATGATGTCCCACCCAGTCACATTATCCTGACACCAGGCCAACCAGTCCTAACACTAACCTCTTAATGCTGAGCGCCAAGCGAGGCAACTGTTAGTACCATTTTTGTAAGTCTTTGGTATCACTCGGCCAGGGATTGAACCTACAACCTCCCACTTCCGAGAGGTATCATCTTGCACTGCTGGGTCTAGTCCTACAATGTAAGACAGATCACCAACTATTTTTGTTCTGGAAGGGTGATGGGTCTTACAACCTAACTAATGGCGCTGTGTAGCGCATTTTATTCTTTAACAAAACAAACAAAAATATATTATGCCTTTTGGAACTGTAAGCACCATTTCGTTTTGTTCAAGAAACATATTCCCCACATGAACCTACTTAAACATATTTTGGCATACCTCGACTACCATCGGAATATAAAAATGCATCCATTTGCTAGTGTAATATTTTCATTCCAGCAGGATAAAGACAGCACAATAAGTATATTAATTACACATACATTAGTGGAATAGTGTCCATATAAGCTGCCAAGTGTGTGAGATATTCCTGAAACTTTTGACTACTCGTTCCAATGTCAACTGACATCGGAACACGCTATACAAGGCCGTTTTTTTTGGGTAGTAAGACATAGCACTAAATAAAAACATGTGCTAGCCTTTGTCTTACATTGTAGGACTATGCTGGGTCTAGTACTAATATTAGTACCCTACTCCTACCTTGTGGACAGGGTACTAACATGAGCATATACATGTCAATGGAGCAAGCCGGGTGTGATTCACACCTGCCGCTCTGTTAGCTCAATAATAACAGTTTGAACATATTCTTTGAATATAATCCAATAAATTGAGTAGTTCTCTTATTTAATACCGGAAATATGGAAAATCATTGTAGAAGTAGTTGTAAAATCTTGTTTACCTTTTTATCCGATATTTTTGTTTAAATCGTCCGCCATATTAGTTCAAATAATGATTACTTCCATTCTCAGCCTCGTTTGTTTGTGTGCCATATAACGACATTGAGGCCTTATTTGGAAACAAACAAATCGTAGTAAAAATTTGGCGCAGTTTGAGTCCGAAATTCTGCACGTTAAAAGTAAATAGGGTTTATCGGCAACTTTGAAATTCCACCAAAAAGCCATTATTCGCCACTTAATTGATAATAACATAGCATAGAATATCCAACTATGGTCTGGCAAGCCTTACGTAGAAAAGGGGTCACAACGAGTCTCGTGTTATCTGTCATGGCAAACACAGTGAGGTTAGTGTAACCATGCCAATTAATTTTATTGTGCAAATGCTTAATAAATTCAAAATAAGCCAAACTTCTTTCACAACATGATTATACTTATGTTGTAGATTTCTACATTGTTTGTTTTTCTGACTTTAGTGACGATTTTTTTTTGTGCTCCATTTCATGATATGGGATCAGTTCGTAGCCTCAACCACAACAAATCAAGTTGAGGCTACGACATCGTAGCTATGCTGGGTCCAAATCAATTTATGCAAAGAATATTCCATTTTCATATCTTCTATAATTCTGAACGAAACCTGAGCAAGAATATTTTCTCAAAGCTATTCAAGGACTGGATATTTTTGTTCTCCAATAAATACCAGGTTTCTATCCCAATGAAAATTTAAATGATTGGTGTCTAAAAAATTACCCTTTATTTCTATCCTGAAGAGTTGCATAGCATGCACAAGTGACAACATATGCATCATGCGGCGGTATATCTGCAGATTTGAACACAAAATGCCAAGGCAGCCGACAGTAGAGATGCTTTAAATGTACTCGAACACTGCACAACATTTTCCAAAGTCAAAGTTTCTGCGAATTTAGCCAGTTTTATTAGATGATCAGTTTTTGAAGAATCCGGCTACTTGCTGCTTCCGGTTATGGCTGATAATAATAGGTTGGTCCTGCGCAGGATCTAGGCCGATCATCCGTGTCCTCTAATTTACGCGACGTATTATAAGAAGAAAAGTAATCGCGGTAGAAACTTTGAATTACACGACATACTGTTTAAGTTAATGGTCACGGTTATCTATTTAATCCACGTTACAGATTCATTATCGAACCAGTCGTAAACAAAAACAAAATTCATAATCATTCCACATATTTAGGCTTTTTTGGTCTGACTTTCACGAGGTATGTCTGGAATGTCCAACTCTTGGAAAGTCTCTGTCAGTTTTCTGTATGATGGCGTTATCAAATTTGTTCACTGTCAAAGTGGAATCAGTATACCCTGCAATGAATGGTCGAAAGCTAATAACTGTATCAGAGTGAATTGTGCATTTACACCAACGTTCTGTGATACCGAACTCAATTCTGCAGGCCGAAAACCTAACCAAATTAGAAGAAAGCGGACAGAAAGGTCTAAAACACCATCTAAAACGCACAGTGCGAAACTCAAACCTTAAAATGATGTCGATATAAGGTAATTATATGGCCACAACTGGCGCCGTCTGTCGTCACATAATACTCTGATGAATTTTGGTTAGTATTCGCATAAAATATCAACAAAATATGGTGCACGGACGCTCGTTAAAAAAAAAAAAAACACCCCCTCCAACAAACAACATTAACAAAACATAATAACCATTAATAACAATGTCCGACAAAAATAAAAAAATTCAAACTAAAACAATAATCAAGAGAACAAAAACGAAAGACAATATATTACATACAGTTATTTAATCACTCATGCTGCAATTCAAAATACGTATGCGGTTTTGAAAGAAATCGACAAAAGTAAAATTTTAAAAGCACTTTTCGCACCGTCCTTACTTCAGTCTTAGAAGGCAAATTCAAGTTTTTATAGCGGCTTCAAAACATATATTTACACTGATGCAGATGATGGTAGCAAAAACCTTTTATATTACTTACTTGTTTAATACAAATGTCGGGAAAATGATTTTGTTGTAACTTTTAGCGTAAGAAATTTGGTTTTCGGTTACGATATTATCTTTTCGTAACAGCTGTAGAAACAAATTTTCTTATGAAGCATTATCAAATAAAGGAAAAGTTTGGAATGGCAGACAGTTAATGTAATTGTAGACATGGTATGGCTTTTGTGAATCATGTCAAGGTAACTTTTCTCGTCTCGGCCTACATTAAATTATAGTAACTTTTTGTAACGTTTCGTAACTTCTTTAACCTTTCGTAACTTTACGTACTTTAGTCATACACATTTTAAAACAAACTTCAATGTGTAATCTTTTCTCCAATATATGTTTTCATATGCACCGTCAGACTTCTCCAACTTAAGCAACAGGTGCTCAACGAGATCTTGATGTTGAAGCAAAGCAATGATCTGAAGGAAAAAAAAAATCATACCGAGTGCCAATTTTACCTCAGATTATCCCTTTTGGGGTCGTCCATTAATTATGTCAACAAAATAGGGGGGAGGGGGGTTGAAGAAGTTTGACAATTGTTGACATGGGGGAGGGGGAAGTTCAAGATAAATTGATGTCAACAATGTTATTTTTTTTTACAATAAATTTAATAAATAAAAAAATAGGAAATTAGTCGGTGCGTTGGTTATGGCACACGCTCGCCCGTCAATAGCCCACCAGTTAAATCCTAAACCGGTTGAGCTCTTGCCAAAGAAGTCATAGTCTTGCAGAATCATATTTTGTTTTTATTCAATGTAGATTGTAGACTGTAGACAGGAGTGCATTCAATCGAGTAGAAAGGCGAATGGTTCCTTTGAGTCGAGAACTGTCAGGCCTAATTTTACCACATGAGAATTTTGGAAGCCACCTTGACTCACAAGGTCGAACAATTGATGAAGAATTGGAAAAATCAAATTTCAAAAATGCTGGCAAAACATTGTCAGAAGTATGGACGCAAGTAACTATAGATAATTTTCCAACAGTGGCAGAGTATATTGTGCCTGAAGTGTCTGAGCTTGAGGCAGAATATTTGCTAACTAAGGATCAAGATTGGTGCAAAAACCATGTAAGAACAAGTCAATACTTTTTACAAATTGTAAAATGCCATGATGTAAATTGTTGCCAACCGATTCGAAGCTCGTACTTTGAGATTATCGCCGATAGATTCATTCCACCGTCAATTCCAGTCTGCCAAACTAGTGAAGGCCTTAAAGCACCAGATGCATCTGAGAGCGACTTGCATAGATTTCCATCTCTTTTCTTCAATCAGTCTTTGAAAGTTGATAACATGCTACCTCGATCGGCAAAGGCATTAAAAATTCTTCCATATGATCTATATTGTCCTTCCATTCAGTTGTCGTTGCTTGAACGCATCTGCAAAATCTGTCACCTCTATGTTGCTTCACAAGTCATGTTGAAGAAGCATGTTCAACAGCACCGACAATGCGATCTTGGGCCTAGGCAATTGCCACATACTCCTCAACCGCAAAGAATTCGGCCAATAGGAGTGGCTGCCAAAAGACAGAGAGCTGATGGCAATTCTTGCTCATGGAGAGATGTTAAGCGCAGAATGGTTAGATGAAGATGATGTTGACTTGTCGGGTGTATCGGTTCTACAAGAAATTAATGAATCAGCCACTATGCCCATTACAACAACTGAGGAACATTTGGCTTCCCCATGGGAAGATGATAGAAGCTAGACTTGAAACTCTTGATTTTTTCATTAATTCAAAATGTTGTAGTCAATTTGAAGTCTAACAAGTATAAAAAAATCTATTAAAATATATTTGTAGACCTTTCAATTTCCATAATTCTATTTTTAGCATAAAAGCCAGCCGAATAAAATATTGTTAGTTTGTGTGTGTGTGTGGGGGGGGGGTAACTTTTATTGGGGGTGGGGGGTCACTGAAAGTTTGACAGTTGTTGACAAAGGGGGGGGGGTAAAAATTTACTAAAAATTGTTGACATAATTAATGGACGTCCCGTTTACCCGTTCTGATATTGGACCCTGTCTATCATACTATAAAAGAGACAAGGTAGGTAACTTCCATAATTTTCATTCCACTCATCCAGATGCTAGTTAAGAGAAAAGATGACAACCTAATCTTCGTGTTTTATGCCAGCCATTTTATCAGTAGATATAATATGAATATGTATTCTTGTCGTTGTGGTTTGTGTTAGTGATTTTTTTATATGCCTGCTTTTCTTTGTGTGGGTTTGATAGCAAGGATGGCAACGCGTTGTAAAGACAAAAGAAAAACAAACAAACATACAGAAACCCTCATGAGCAACAGCTTAATCCGACATAAACGTACCAACTGCAATACCTAACTAAGCTGGAGCCTAATGTTCTGATTGTACCTGGTGATATTTTCAAGTCATTTTAAGCTCGGATTGTACCTGGTGATGTTTTCAAGTCATTTTAAGCTCGGATTGTACCTGGTGATGTTTTCAAGTCATTTTAAGCTCGGATTGTACCTGGTGATATTTTCAAGTCATTTTATGTTTTGGTTGTACTTGGGGATATTTTCAAGTCGTTTAATGTTCTAATTGTACCTGAGGATATTTTTATATTATTTAATGTTCTGAGTGTACCTGGTAATATTTTCATGTTGTTTAATGTTCTGATTGTACCTGGTAATATATCAAGTCTTCTAATGTTATGACTGTATCTGTTACTATTTTCAAGTCGTTTAGTGTTCTTATTGTACCTAAGCCCTCCCAGCACTGTTCCCAATACTCCTTTCAGCAACGGTCATAAAGACGTGGGCAAAATTCCTCCGCGTTGTACCAATATTTTTAAAAATATTTTTGACGAATGGGTATTTTCTTTTGGACCATTTGGCGAAGAACGATGCTTGGCTAAGCATTCATTCTGATGTTTAGACAAAGGTATCGTGCCTTTCAAGATGTTCAGACAACATTCACACGCGGTATCGACGACGTCTTTGGAGATTGTTTGAATGAGTTGTTTTCGCATGAGTGAAGGACAGAACAGACAACATGTCCCATGTTTGGCTAAACGGACGAGGAAGTATTTTCCTTTTCTTTCCTTTTTTACCCAGAGAGTGGTATGTACTTCTTTTAGGGGACATGCCTGGGAGCTCAGGAGCAAATGTCAATTTTGACACGAAGACAGACAAGACAAGAGTTTCTATAGTTTTTTTAAGGACACGTTTATTGCAAGTTGAAATGGAACAATACGAAAGACAAATTTACATAAAAGCCAACTGGTTAAGTACAACGATAAAATACACATCAAAACGATCAAAGTCGAATATAAACAAGTCACTATACAACATGTTTTTGGTAACAAAGGTGTCCTAGGGACAGTGTGTAATGTTCTTACAGTCTCTACATTGGGTATAATCACACAGATGTCCTCCGGAATGGTATTTCGGGAATGTCCATGACAGTCCTGTCCTGAAGGGATTAGTTGCCTTCGGTGACGGGTTCTTCTTCTGGCACTGTCACTAACTCGGGTTTAAAAGTTATTTTTTTTTTCACAGGACGTTTGAATCGATGATCTTGGGCATAATTGGCCACTTCCTGAGTCCAAGCCTCAAAACAACAATTTTTCAAGTTACGTTTATCTTTCCAGAGAGGGTGTAAGTCACAAGCTACACACGCATCGTCGTACACATCTTCAGTACCTAAAACTTGACGAATCATTTTTCCCGTTGAGGTCGAGAAGTATCCAGATGAAAACGTGAGGCTTTTACCAGAATGAGTTTCTCGGGACATTTAAAGGGACCACTTTCATGTTTTATTTGGTGGTAAGTACTGTTCGTAAAGCGTCCAGAATCGTCTGGTGAACGAAATCCCAGAAAGGAAGTCACTAAGACACACACCACACGATGGCCCCATTTTAAATGGGCACAGTTCATGTAATAAGTGTTGGTAATCCTTTACGGTCTGAATACGGTAATTGATTTCCTTCCATGGAATATCTTGTATCACTAATGATAAATGTCGTGGCATGGCAGCAAGTTTTTTTTTGTTTTTTTTAACCCTCCTTTGTTGAAGGCAATAAATGTACTTTATGCACATAACTGACTGTATTCCAGTGGCGTCAAATGGAGCAGTCACTAACTTGCACTCCACACGTTGCACATCATTTTCCTCTACAGACAATATTTGTTCGTGTACAAGATTTTGGTAACCCTCTAAATCTTCCTCTCGAGTTCGGTGCAGTATGGACACTTTGTAAGTAGAATGAGTAGCATCAAAAACATCTCGATCGTCGCGTAGTTGATCAATAACTGACCATTGGAACACTCTCATCTGAATCAGTCCTCTTATAGCTTTCAGGTACCAATGGTTTAAACATTGGTGACGTGACGGTTTCAATAGTCCTTTGTATTTCACTTGTATTTTGACCAGCTCTCAGTAAATGCGTTCTCTCAACTCGACAGGCAAGCCACGAATGTTCTCATGTAAAGTATCCATGATTATGTCAGTCAGTATTATTTTATTTAAAATCTTCTCTTAGAGCGAAAGTAATGAACATAGTGAGTAATTTCTGACGACAGACATTCAGGGTAACGGTCAAGAATGTCAATAAAATCTTCTAATGTAAACGGTCTAAAGCGGAATAATCGGATGAACGCAGACTTGGTTCAGAGAAATCTGACGCGTTTGTTGACATTTTTTTACTTTTCTCCTGTGAATTTCTCGACACAGAGGTTCTACAGTCACCAAATGAGATTTTGTTCTGGCAAGTCCCTGCCAAACATCTTTGTAGATCTTCTCTTGCAGTTCGTTTGGTATTCCTTGATTATTATTTTTAAATGGAGTTTAAATACTTGTCTCGGTGTTGTCCAACGTCCGACTCATAGCCAATCTGGTTTCTTAAAATACACGGTATGCCACTTCAATAACTCGGTCCCACTAAACGTAGGTAGTGACAATGCGGAGACCATCGAGCATGCTCCAGGTAAGCCGAAACTTTCTGCTCCCACTGGTATAGTGACACACCGCAAACGAAGCTCTTGACTTTATCTCCTTCACCCAAGTACAAAAATCCGGCTCTGACTAATTCTTCGTGGGTAGGTCCGCCCAGATATTTTGGCCATTTTCCGTGGAAGGGTTGAAAACGACTTTCAAAGTCGCACTATTCAGGCAAACGCACAGGCAACGAATATTCGTCTTTCACAGATTCATTTCGACAAAGGTACGGTGAAATCCGCAGGAGTTTACTTAGGGCTGGGTGACATCTGTAGGGTGGCAGCTTCATGGTTTCACCTAGAGGATGACATTGGCAATGAAAACCAGAAAAGTGATCAGGTGTTCTGTAACGAGTGGCATCGCTTTCGCATCCTTCAGGTTTGACTAGCAAAGCATCACTTTCCAAGGTAGGTTTTGTAATAGTCATAGCAAAGTTCCTATGATATGGTACTGAATAGCTGATGTCACAGCGTATAGCATACCTCTTATCGCATGGCACAGCATCGCACTCCACTTGAGAATCACCGAACTTGAATGACGTCTGTTTAAAAGTATTCATCTTTCTCGCTTGCTCTTGATAGTTACAATGCACTATCGGCCTCGGTCGTTGCCCCTTTTTATATGCTGACCAATATCGACGTGTCCGTACGGCAAAGTGAAGTGGTTGGGAAGCCGCAATCGCTTCTGGTACACGATTTGATACACTTTTTCCAAAGGTCGACTGACGATTTGATGTGTGGGTAAACGTAAATTCTTGAGCAGTTCGTAGCTGGTCACTTTAAAGTTTCCATTCTGTCCAGACTGAAACAATTCTTTCAAGACCCCAAAGTTCACCACTCGACTGGTGCGATAATTGAGAGACAATCCTTTCATTTTACACTCCGTGTGGACTTCTTGTTTGTTCCGGTATTCGTAGTGGGACCGCCACTAGCAAAACTTAGAATCTTGTCGTCTGGGTACTCGTCCGTCAATGCTGATAAACGGTCTCCTTCGATTTTAGGGTAACAGTGACCCAGACGATCGATGTAGATGCAACTGTCCGTGTCAAAGAACAGGACAAGATCTCCTAAATGTTCAAAAACTTCGTACAATTTTAAGCGACCATGGGCTGTCACATAAGCCACAATGATGACATTTCCAAATTCATTGGCTTGTACAAAGTCCATTCCTTCTTCGTAATTAACCAGGATCAAATCCTCACGAACGACGTCCACGTGTTTCATGTATTTGGTTTCGTCGTGAATCATCTGGAAGTACCGGGAAGGTTCTGTAAAATAATCCGTATTGCGCAAACAAGGTGGTTTTGCCATTAACCCCACAAGCAATTTAACATCACTTTGGCAAACGATCGCCTTGCTTCCTTTTTCTCCACGTGGTCTAAAGTGATGCCTTCCTGCTCCCAGTATTTCTCTTTGAATTTCTGTTGGTCGTCGGGAGTGTGGCACCAGGAAGGATATCCGCTGGCTTCATGTTTCTTGTTTCAGTTTCATGAAGGCATCCACGTAGTGTGCGAAAATTCCTTTCTGAGTCTCGTCGCCCTTGTGGCACTGTTCTGTCTGGTAAAGTGATAAATTTCGTACACTTCTAACAGTTGGTATCCCATGTCCAGAGCTTTAAAGAATTCCAAGCTGACTTACGTTCCTGTCAAGACACGCTCTTCCTGGGTGTGCTGCACAAGTACGGCACAGTTTTCCTTGTCAATGGTGAGGTAAAACGGGATGGTACAAGTCTGTGGGAGGCAAGACTTTACATTTAATTAATCCTTCGTATTGTCGAATGTCGTCCAGGTCAGTGTGTTCCGTCAGCATTTGCGAGTGCCCTGCAGTAAGCGACAATATCTGCACACGTATGGATACTGCAAACACACGTCAAAGTATTCGATTTCTTCTCCTTTCTCTTCGTCAGCGTGGTACAGCAGACAGGTGACATTTGTCCGTCCTCCGTACAAACTGTCTCGCGGGTTCAGTGGGTCTACCAACTTGCAACTTTCGACGATGCGTTTAAACTCGGGATCGGTTTTCAATCGGTGATCGTTCTCGTGTTCCCACATTTCCACCACTTGGCATCCTTGCTGTTTTAACTTCAAGCGCCTCTGCCAAGTTGCCTGGTACAGGTCTTCCATGGTCCGTTGTAAAAACTGATTTTTATTGTCATGTTCAGGGTAGCAAATGGGACATCCGTGAAATAAACATCTGCTAAACTCGTACACGATCGTGGGGTTTTCTAAGTCCCAGCAATCCACCGAATACGTTCCGATGCTGTTGTGGGCATGTTGGATCCATTTGTCTTCCTTGTCGCATAAGTAATGTAGCCAGCGTAGGGCTTTTACCGAGTATTGACTTTTGACACAAAGTTCGTCGTTTCAGGGCTGATGACAGACAGTGTATTTTCGGGCATGAATCGTGGACTGTACGCTAAAGAACACCCTTAGGCAATGGTGCAGACTTCGTTCAAAGGATCGATCCCTCCGTGTCCGATGAACAGTTTTCGAACTTTTTTCCACAGCAAACGCCGTAAAATGTACACGTAGGAACAAAAACACTTTAAAATTTCTTCCTGAAAGTCGAAGATGTCTGAGGTGTGAGTCTGGTACCAAGCGTAAAAACCTTCTCGTTGTTCTGTACGCATATTGTCGGGGTCGTAGTCGTGCGCCTCAGGCAAATGTGGTAGAACGGCATGTTGATTGGCTTCGGTATTGAAAATAGCGGTGAATAACCTTTGGTCATTTTTGTCATTCCAAACGTGTTAGGCATTCGACTCAAGGGCATGACCAAGTTGTTCATCGAATCTTTACGCTGTACTTGACCCACTTGTCGGAAAATGATTTTGACTCCGTCCAAAGTCACTTTAGGACTTTCGGTACTTTGTTCCGTATAGTATCTCAAAAGAAACTGTCCATCATATCCCGAGAAATTGTGAGCCATTACCGTGGTATGGCGATGACAATCTCCGTAACATTCGATGTCCTCTTGGCTCCACATCTCGTCGTTGGGGTCTAAGATCCATTGGGTGAAATCGGCTAGCGTGTTCGGTCTCCGAAAGATTTTTTCACGTCCTCCAGGAATCTTGCTGTTACAGCAAGTGGGGATATCCAATGACACACCCTGTGGCATTCCTGAAATGCAAAAATTGCAAGATTTCCTGGTTCCACGCTACATCTTGAAAGTACACACTCAAAAAATGCGTGGACCTTTGTTGTTTCGAGGCAAAGATTTCAAAGACGGAAAACACATTCATGTAAGCCATCACGATGAACATTTTAATGCAATCACCAGTATCGCCCCATTTCTGGGATACAGTTTTTACTGTGAAAAATGTGACAATGGCTATAACAATCGAGATACACAACCATTGTATATCTTAAGGATTAGGATGTTTGGCTTCTAAACCCTGTCTGGACAAAGGACAAAAACGAGTGCATTGCCCTGATTGTCAGCGCACTTTTGTCAGTCCAACCTGTTACCAACAACATCTAAGGACGCAAGGTTCACAGCAGAAAAGTGCATGCCAACTGCTTCGATTGTGCCCTCCTTGTGGACAAGGAATACGTACCAATAATGCCAAGTTGCACGTCTGTTCAGGAAAGAAACGATGTCACATTTGTCACAAAATCGTGGACTTGGAACACGAATGCTACATTCAAAAATACCATTCCAAACAGGAGGAGAAGGAAGATAACCAGAAGAAAGGGAATTTCATCTTTTTCGATTTCGAATGCATGCAAGAGACTGGCACTACCATTCCAAATTTCTGTGTGGCTCATCGAGCGTGCGAGAAGTGTTATCAAAGAGCCTATCTTTAGTCTGAAAAACCTTATCCATAATTGTGCCCACGATCTTTTTGGCTGGGTTTTCCATTGGCCATAAACAGCCCCTTATTACTACTCATGGCACAGTGTTTTGAGGATCTGCCTGGTGTAGAGACTGATATAGATGACATAATTGTTTAGGGAAATTCAAAGAAAGATCATGATGGAAAACTGAAAAATGTTTTAAATAGGAAAAAAATGCTAATTTGGACTAACAGAAGTGTGCTTCCTGGGACACATGTTGACATCATCAGGTATTAAACCTGCCCCAGAAAAAGTAATAGCAATCACAGAAATGCCCGCTCCGACGGACAAGAAAGAAATTGAAATATTACTGGGTACAGTCCACTACCGAGTGAAATGTATCCCAAATATGTCTACAGTGACAGAGCCAATCAGAGAACTTTTGAAAAGTTACACTGAATTTGTTTGGGAAACTGGACATAAAGATGCATTTGAAGTGATCAAACAGATTCTAAGCAAAACACCTGGATTGAAATACTTCAATGTTAAGAAGCCTGTCGTTGTTAGTTGTGATGCATGAAAATGAGGACTTGGAGCAGTGTTAATGCAGTCAGGCAAACCCATATCATTTGCATCAAGGTCTTTGACAGATGCAGAGCGAAGGAGGTATACACAGATCGAAAAAGAACTGCTTGCAGTATTATTTTGCTTTCATTTGCATTAAAGTATTTCATCTTCATTACAGTCCATTACTGTGTTAAGATAGGTTGACTAAAATAATAATAATACATTTCTTTTACAAGAAAGATAGGCTACAATCGGAGTATTCTCGGCCTTTTCCGTGAAGTCAATAAAGAAACCTCGGCTGGAATTCGTCGAGAACTATATCCTAACCACATTCTTTTAATTGGAACTATATGGCGGTATAAGGAAACTGTCTCGGCCTTTGCTGTAATAAGATATGTGGTGCATTCTGCCAGAGGCGAATCACCAAACACATCAAATTGATTTGTACTCCAACGACTACTTCCGAGGTTATGACAAGACTCGACGGAAGTAGCATATCGATTTTCTGATCTAATAGCCGAGATATTCCGATTGTGGAAAAGAGTGCAAAAGTTTTACTTCCGTCTGACTTGCTGGACAAAACCTCAAGATGGCAATGCAGTTTGAGTATGATGAGGAGGGAGGAACCTTCTTTTATTTTTTGTTGTCTTTCTGGGCGCTACTTTTATTACCCGCAACTTACTACCTGTGGCCCCGGAAAAAGTCTAAAGGTGAAGTTTGAAATGTCGTCATAATTTGCATCTATGATCTTGTCTATCAACAGAGGCAATGCAAACAGATGTTTTAATTTAATTCGCAATTTTACACAAGCTTTCATTACAATTTTGATGTGAAGTTAAGCTGTTTTGCTGTTAAAATTATTTAAAACATGTATTAGAAAATGTTTAACGGAGAGCTACAAAATTAAAGCTTGTGATAATTATTTGAAACCGTGTTGTTTATAGTAAGATTTCAATATTTGCAGCGGGTGTGAAATTGCTCATGGAGATATCTGTAGTAATCACATACCTCCCGACGGCAGTCAGGCTAGACATTATAAACTGATGAATGAAATAACGACGTTTTATGGTCTTTTCATGTCATTATTGTTTCTCGTTTTTAAAATTGCTGGAGTGTACAAATTGCAAGAAGTGTAGGTACACTGCTGTCGGACATTTTTGCGCACCTAAGGTTTTCGTTTCCAATATTGAAGCAAAACGCATACAGAATTCGAGCGATTTACAAAAATAAAATACAGCAATGCTTACCATTTGAAAAGATGCAATTGTCACCAGAATATTCTGTTCAAAATAATATTAATTTTGGACACAGGATACCACCCCCCTGTTTTCCTGACTTGCGATATGTCGGCCTATTCTGCGCACAGCTTTGAAAAGATTAATATTTATCTATCGTGCTATAGAAATGAAATGTATTACTTTGGACTGTCTTTGTCAGCAATTCAGTCAAGTAATTAGGTCAGGTTTATAGCTAGTTTTACAAAATTCAACGTACAAATGCCAATAAATGGCAAGAGATATTAAGGTAACTAAACTGATCTTGCAAAAATGTTTGCAAAGTTCAACATTTTATGAAAAATAAGCTATTACGTGGAAGAGAAACAACAATGAACAGGATGTAATGTGTTTAAAACGTCTTGATGATGGGGAAAAATTACTACATAATTTAGAAACAGACTATACGCCAGTGAATTTGTTGAGAATTTACGTTCTAGCGGCAAGTAGACATGTTGGGTAGCAGATGATTTTGTATGTGTGGGACAACTTCTTGCAAAATTGGAAACTTGGATTAAAATACAGTTTTGTTTTAAGGTACACATTTCCATCTTTTATATAACATGTTTATTTGTATGATTCTAGAAGATGCATGCTAAATCAAATTTCCTGGGTTATGGTTCAAGAAGGTCATGGAGTGGGTCTTCACGTTGCCATTTAGAAATCACATTTATATGTGCATTTCGAGTCTAAATGTGGGATATTTTTGTACACTTTATGAATATAATTTTCCTTAATTAAAGTATGATTGTTCTTTCTTGATACAAATTGGATTTTTGAACCAAAATAGCATGTGATCCAATGTTTGCAGAATTACCCGATATGCAGAATTGGCCGACATGGCTTTACATGTAGTCCAACATGTAAAACCTTGATGCTGATATTGATGTTTTGGGTGTCAGGGTCTTTACTGCCTAACTAACAGCACTGTGTAGTGTGTTTTGATGTTGACTAACATCTAACAATTGTCAAACTTTCAGGAATATCTCACACAACTGGCAACTAAAGTCATAATGTTTTAGTCAGAGTTTACTTACTCTGATGTTTTCTCTAATAAATTCAAATTATCACAGAAGAGATGGACCTGTCTTCAAGTTTCATTGGCCTACATTTCATTTGGCTGGAAAGCCGGGAGTGCCAAAATCGGGTTGAGTTGAAATTTTATTCTTTAACGAAGCAAATAAAAATATATTATGCCAATTGGAATTGTAAACAATGTTTCGTTTCATTCAAGAAATATATCCCCCACATGTACCTACTTGAACATATATTGGCATACCTTGACTACTGTCGCATTTCAGCCAATTCAAATGTATGTCTACAGAGCATGAAAATGCATCCAGTTGCTAGTGTCAGATTTTGATTCCACCAGGGTAAAAACAGCACAGTAAGTATATTAATTACATATCAATTTGTGGAAGAGTGTTGATATGGGCTGCCAAGTGTGTAAGATATTCCTGAAACTTTGAATACTCATTCTGATGTCAACCAACATTGGAACACACTATACACAACCGTTATTTGGATTGAAAGACATATCGCAAAAACAAAAATAACATGCTATGTCTTGCATTGTAGGACTTTAGGCATAAGGTACTAAATCTAATGTGGTAACAGGTGATGATATTTTCAGAACTTTAGAATATAAAAAATGGAACGTTTTCTGCATAATTCGAGTGTGCAGAATTAAACCATAAATAAATGAACAGGAAGTTGTTATGAGTCTGTGCTTTTAAAATAAGTAACAGAAAAGAGTGAAGACAACAAGCTTTGTAAAATTTAACAAATAATTGATTTCCCTGGAATACAAAGTAGCAAAAATGACCAAAAAAGAACTTTTGGTTTTACAGACTAAATCCAAATTGTAATCCAAGAATTAAAAAACACAAGTCCTATCAATGAAAAGTTCTAAATGAATCTAAGTTAAAATCTCAATGAAATTCTAGATGGAAAATGATGACATCTGCAATAACCTATAAAGTATAGATGTGTCAACAGTCTCTTGTTGAATCACAGAAAATATTACCCCAGTTTTGAATTTCGTATAAATTCCAGTAAATGTCTTTGTCCAAGAATTATATCAGAGAACTTTTGTATTTCCAATGAAAATTATTACTTAAATTCAATAATTTGAAGAAAAGAAAAATTCAGCCCAAACTGGTCACAACGTAACGCAACTTACAGTGTTAGCTGTTAAAAGCACAACTGACCAACCTTTATCAAAAACATCAGTTTTATGACTAAGACAAAACAGATTCCTTGATGGGGGTCAAAAGTTCATTCTTCTGAAAAAAATAGAAGTTTGTTACCAATTTTCACATGATTCTTGTCATGTAGTCCATGTATGACCTTGACTCAACTAAATGATTCTTACTCTGAGAGAGATGTTTCTATTATTAGTTTACATTAATGAAATATAAAAAATGCCAATCAGGTAAAACAGAACTGAACTCTATTCTGGACAATGTCAAATCCAGTAAACAATGTTACATTACAAAAGATTTCGATGGAATAAAAATTGTAAACTAACAAACAATTAAATTAGATATACATAACATCCCCCCAAAAAAAGAAAAAGAAAGATTTATATAATAAAGCTTTCTTTTTACCATAGGTCAATTATACATGTGGTTTAGAAAAGAAAATAACATAAGAAGGACTCTTGAATGATATAAAGTATACATGAAATAATATATTTCTGTACACATAAAAGAGCACCTGCTATTAAATTGTCTTTTCCCTTTATGTGTCTGATGTCTATATTATATTTCTGTAATTACAAACTCCACCTTATCTCTGATTTTTGTTCTTCATCTTGCAGATGTTTGCAAATACAAATATTCCTGAGTTATACACTTTTTTAAAATTATATGGTGCATTTACAGTTGAATGTTTTATGCATAATTTGTGCAGAATTCAGAAATGAAATCATCTTTATTATAACTGTTAAAATAAATTCACATACAGTATTCCTACACCTGTACCATCCACCATTTTTAATATTGGTCTTTGGTCACTTTTTATGCAGATTCCTGACTTTTCCATGTTAAATGCTACAGTTTTCTTATTTCTTACATTTGGTTATACAAAAATGCTTTGTGAACGTTATGCTTCAAGAATATGTTCATGTTTTCTTTGATTCTCGTACTTCTGAAACCTTTTTGCACCTTTTTCTGGGGCTAACCCCCCCCCACTTTTGCATGAAATACCATAATGATGGGTTGTACACAAGTTGAAATTGGATGTTACTCATAAAATTAATAGTGTGTATTTATTACAGTTGTTATGACCTTATGGTCTTAAATAAGTAACAGAGCAAAAAGCCAACACTTTTTTTGTAAAATTCAACAAATAATATATTTCCCTGGAAGATAAAGTGAAAATATGAAATGAACTTAGGGTATTGTGAATTAAATTTGAAATAGTTTTAGAAACTTAACATAATCCAAAATGTTCTTGACTGAATTCAGTATAATTCCAAAGTAATGATATATTCTAAGAAGTATCTGATGTCCATGATTTTTTTAAGTAATTCACAAATATGTAGCAGTTGTGCAGTCAGCATATATTTGATGCCAGCAATGATTTTCTCGTAATAATAGATTCCACTACAAACAAAACCAAATATCATATATGTATTTGGCTCAAAAAATTGCTTTATATATTTTGATTCATTCAGAGCTGTTTATTTCTTTCTTCATGTTGTACTAAGAAAAATTCCACAAAAATACTACAGTACTACAGCTAAAAGATATTCATTTTACAGACACACTTTTGGGTTTGAATGCTTGTCGGAGTTAAAACCATCCATTAGTCTCATCCAGTCTATCAAAGAAGTAGTTTGTATGAGGGCCTCAAGGTAGATTATTTCTTAGCTAATTGCGTTACCCTCATTAAATAAAGTCATTATTTATTATTTGTATTAATGAACACTTTATAATTCCAGTGAATAATTTAAATCACCTAAACTAAAACTGAACACAACAATTGGAGTTAGTTCCATTTTGGATGGTAAGGTAAGAATGAACAACATTGATATAAAAAATATCTGAGACACAATACTTGAGTCAGGATTTAATTCAGTTTCCTTTAAAAAATCGTTGGAAATTGTCAAAAATATTGAATTTGAGTAAAAAATTTATGTCTTTGACTCGGATTCAAATAAACATATTTACCTTCATAATGATAATTTGAAGCCAACAAACAGTACAAATTAAATACACATAACACATTTGTTCTTGTAGATATGTACATTGATCTGAAATAACAATTTGTTAAACATCAATTGCCATTTTAGAATTTATTTTTGATAGATTGAATTCTGCATTCTGCTTTTCATATTGTTCAGGTTTTCCACTAAGTTTTCGTTACAGTAAATTTGCACTTCTGTAGTTTAAATTGCAGATGTAGCTACATTAAATTTTGGATATCCCATGTTTAAGTTATTTCCTGAATAATTCTGAATAATTCCAACCAGTTGTAAGCAATATTATGCAATTCATGAATAAGTGTCAAATTGTGAAATGAGAGAGAGGACCTGTCACCATGTTAGATCCCAAGAAATTTATATGAGTTTTTTTTCTTTTTGTTGAACAGAGAATTGGTACAGATAAATTTTCTGTTCTTTATGACAACATTCATTCTGATTTGTATTCACAAAAATTGACATGAATTTGTTTTCTTTTTTGAATAGTTTAAATTTTACATCTTCCTCTCTGATACTAAAAATTCAGATTTTAATTTAAATACCAGTGCATCTAGATAAGAATCGTAATAGGATGATCTGATTATTTCTGTCTCAAGGTGATACAATTACATTATATGTCATTGTAACTGTCACAAGGATCAGCATCACCCGTCAAGTCTGAGTCCTACCTCAAAAATACATTATACACCAAAAAGATTTTGTAATGCATTAAGTTTAATGAATGACAGGATGTTTGTATAATCAGATTGCTTGGTATAAATATCTGGTTTTTCATAAAATGTAGGTTTATGTGCTTTTTAATTCCATGTATGTTAAAATGTTGCCATTAATTACATTTTTTTGCATACGCTTGTGTGGGAGGAGTTACTGTTCTTGTTGGCATATGTGACTTTTATAAAAGACAATTCTGTTGTGTTTTTTTCTCCAATATTCTTAGACATTGTAGCATTATTTTCATAAAATGATCTCCAAAGTGTTCAAAAAGTAGTCATAAGTCAGCATATATATTCATTTATTTAGTTTTACTGTATTTTGATGAATGATCTTGTTTATTTCCACTGAATATGTTGTACAAAAGTCCCAGTGTCCTATATGCGACACATAGACAGTTGACCTTTCGACAATGAATACATTAGGAACTAATAACGTTGGTTTTTACATATAAAGCGGAGAAAGTACAAGTGGTAGTGAGGCTGACATTTTGAGAAAATTATAATATTGATTGCCAGCACCCTCTAGAGATGTCTCTGTTGCTGTTTAGTGACACTATCTTCTTTGAAGCAATGCTAAAACAGTCCTGTATCAACCACTGGAGCTGTAAGATGTGATTTCACACCAGCATTTTTTCAGCATATTATCAGAAAGTCTGAGTATGGCATGCAGATCCTAAAGCAAACCAAATATTCTTCTTTATTTAATACTATAAATTGCAGGTTTTTCACCATAGAAATGTGTAATATATCTTTTGCCTTTTTCAATCAGACTTTTCTGTGTAAATATCTGTCATGTTGATGTTATACTACTCTTCCAGGGTGGAAAAACGGGGTGCACCAGACCAGCTAAAAATGCTGTGCAGTAATTTTTCCCAATTGTACCTTCATAGTTGAATGTTGGGTATTGCTGTTAGTAAGAGACCACATTTCTAACCATGGGTCTGCAACTCATTATCTGAATAACTACTTACAGTCCATACTACCAGACCCTTTTGGTGAACCCTTAAAGGAGTAGAACATGTGAATGTTCATCTTTCACCAACACAGCAACCTATGATATTAGTTTCTTTCATCATTGGCCTGCAACACTGAATGCCCCTTGATTTTGTATAATGCTTTCTCATTGGTTGTGTTGACTAACTTTACATAAGGAATATGGTAAGTGTAAAGAATGAAACCAGAAATGAGTTTCAAAGTTTGTAATGAACTTTAAATTTCTGAATTGGCACTTGTAGATTTCCACAACTATGAGAAGAAATTTTACCATTATTTGCAATAAAATCATGGCATCAGTATTTTACTAAATGTTTTTTTAAAAATTGAAGTTCAGTGTTGGTGATTGTTTCATGAAAGAAATTTTCATAATTTTTTATAAAGAAATTTTTTTTGCTGTAGATTGGCAACAAAAAGCTATGGCATAATGCATGACATTTTCATGTGAATGTGATGGTAGTTGATCCAGTTTGAGTCATGTTGTAAAGTCTTTCAGAGTTGGGGTAACTTGATAATAAAGGTAATTTATACAGAAAAGCCTACAACTTCTTTAGAAAAGCTGCTTATTGATAATTATTCTCCATGAGATTACAAAATGGGTATTCAGCCATTAAGTAGCCCCATTATTTCCCCCTCCCCCTGTTTTTATAATGCCCAGCAGGGATGGCATCCTTTTCATTTTTTTGAGTATCAGTAAATTGTGCTCTTGCTTATAGTGTGGTCTGTTTTTGGACCTTGTCTTGTGTGACTTATTGAGGGAGATGTGTATAGTGTGGTCTGTTTTTGGACCTTGTCTTGTTTGACTTATTGAGAGAGATGTGTATAGTGTGGTCTGTTTTTGGACCGTCTTGTGACTTATTGAGGGAGATGTGTATAGTGTGGTCTGTTTTTGGACTTTGTCTTGTGTGACTTGTTGTTGAGGGAGATGTGTATAGTGTGGTCTGTTTTTAGACCTTGTCTTGTGTGACTTGTTGGGGGAGATGTGTATAGTGTGGTCTGTTTTTGGACCTTGTCTTGTGTGACTTATTGAGGGAGATGTGTATAGTGTGGTCTGTTTTGGACCTTGTCTTGTATGACTTATTGAGGGAGATGTGTATAGTGTGGTCTGTTTTTGGACCCTGTCTTGTATGACTTATTGAGGGAGATGTGTATAGTGGATTTGTTGCTCATGACAGCAAATATGCATGGATGTTACTGAGGAATTTGATTGAAGGATGTATTTTTGACATGAATTAGTCCAAACAATTGACTTTTTAGTTTCTGTATCATTTCAGATGAAGAGGAGAGACTTAAAAAGATTTGTCAGTGCATTCCTTGTCAAGTGAAGAGACAGAGGCTGAATGTGAATCATACATGGATAAAAACTAGAGAAAAAGTCATGTGAGTATTTGGTTTGGTTTGATGTTTGATTCACAGCAACACAATTTGGTTATTTAGTACCAAGGCTAGTATTAGATTAAAGTTTCTTGTCCAAGAACACACCATGGTGGTTGACCTATGTCTGTCAAATATGCTGCACCAAGTTCATGGGCTAGAATATCATCTGGTTTGTCCTACCCAGAATTGTCTGTTATTTCCAGCAGACTGTTAAATATGATTATTTGAATAGTAAAGGATCACCAAATCTTGTATGCAGTTTATTATTACAGGAATTTAACTTTTTTATTACACAGTATCATTATGAAGGTAAACAATGATTGTTAACCAGGTAAAGTGTAAAACTAAAAATTAATCAGATTGATTTATCTTTTCTTTTCACATCATTTTTCTTGGAGACCATCATATATTTATTAACCTCCTCCAGTGTGTGGAAATAGGGCATGATTACCGGTCACCCGTCCATCCATCCATAAATAATCTATCCATCCATTTATGAAATACACAAAATGTTTGTTAGAATTTGTGTTTTTGAGTTCTTTCTGATATGTGACAGAATTTTTTCTGAGTAGATGAGTGGGCTAGGAGCTTGTTTCACAATTGGTCAGACCTTAAGCAGGGTATGCTTTAGAATTGACCTCCCTTGACATGTTGGTCACCTCATGGACCATTCTTCCTGGATTTGAAATGCAAAACTAATTTATCAGTACACAAAAGCTTGTCATCATAATTACCATGAGCATCATGAATGTAGTATTGAATACTTTTAAGTGTCCTGTCTTATGAGCATCATGAATATGTAATTGGATATTTTTAGGTGTACTGTATTTCTGTAGTTGACTCAAGGTGTCTCAGAATTCTATTTCTCTATTAGTATTTCTTGGTTGACCTAACAATTACATGTTAACAGTAAAACCTCTCAGTATCAAAACCTTAGTAAACTAGAATCTTCTTTAATTTGAACAATTACAACAGCTATGTATGTTAATTACAAATCTTTCTTTTCTCTTACAGTAAAATTGGACTAATCATAGGCTGGGTGGTATTTATACTGCTTGCCTACAAGGTGTCAAAAATTCAGCTTGAACATGTTGAATATGATCCATATGCTGAACTTGAAATTGATCGGGTAAGAACACATGTAGGCCATGAACTGGCTGGCATAGATTTGAATTTTTAAGTGTTTCTGAAATATTTTTTTTTAAACATGTCCACTTATAACCATGCTGGGCAATTCATTTTTCAAATACAGTTCAACATAGACACTGTGGTGTTTGATTTACTTTACTGTGCACTGTACATATTATACAGAATTTTAAAAGTACTTTTTCTGTGTTTTTTTTTTAAATTTAGATACATTCAAAGATACATTATTGTTGGTATTGTGTGCCCACTGATGTCATAGTTGCACACATTTAGATTTTGTTTCATTGTTCAAGTCTATGATATAAAACTGTTGAAGTCTTATATAAAGCATTGTTGGGCTGTGATCCATTATAACACTGTTTAAAGTCATATATGAAGTGAAGTTTGGCAGGGATACGTTATGGCACTGTTGAAAGTCATATATAAAGGTGAGGTTTGCCTGGGATACATGATGATGCTGTTGAAAGTCATATTTAAAAGTGAGGTTTGGCAGGGTTATCTTATGGCAATGTTGAAAGTCCTATATGAACTGAGGTTGCCCTGGGATACATCATACTACTGTTTAAAATCATATGTAAACTGAGGTTGCCCTGGGATACATTATAATAATGTTTAAAGTCATATATGAGGTAGATTTGCCCTGGAATACATTATAATAATGTTTAAAGTCATATATGAGGTAGATTTGCCCTGGAATACATTATAATAATGTTTAAAGTCATATATGAGGTAGATTTGCCCTGGAATACATTATGACACTGATGAATGTCAAATATTAGGTCAGGTTGGGGTGGAATACATTATAACACTTGAAAGTCATAAATGATGTTGGGTTGAACTGGGATACATTATAGCAGTGTTGAAAGACATATACAAAGTGGGGGTTGGACTGGGATACTTTAACACTGTTGAAAGTCATATATGAGGTCTGGTTGTACTGGGATACAATATAACACTTAAAGGTCAAATATGAGGTCTGGTTGGGGTGGAATACATTATAACACTTGAAAGTCATAAATGATGTTGGGTTGAACTGGGATACATTATAGCACTGTTGAAAGACATATACAAAGTGGGGGTTGGACTGGGATACTTTAACACTGTTGAAAGTCATATATGAGGTCTGGTTGTACTGGGATACAATATAACACTTAAAGGTCAAATATGAGGTCTGGTTGGGGTGGAATACATTATAACACTTGAAAGTCATAAATGATGTTGGGTTGAACTGGGATACATTATAGCAGTGCTGTCCGGCCAGCCTGCTGGCTGATTTTAAATGGCCCACCAGAGCTCAAGCAGCTATATAAACATTGCTTGTCAGTATTTTCCTGCTGCCCTTGGCTTCAAGAAAAGCATTTTTCAGTGGCCCATGGTGTCAAAAAGGTTGTACAGCACTGCATTATAGCATTGTTGAAAGACATATATAAAGTGGAGTTGGGAGAGGATACTTTAACACTGTTGAAAGTCATATATGAGGTCAGGTTGGACTAGGATACAATATAACACTTGAAAGTTATATATGAGGTTGAACTGGGATACATTATAGCACTGTTGAAAGACATATACAAAGTGGGGTTGGACTGGGATACTTTAACACTATTGAAAGTCATATATGAGGTTTGGTTGTACTGGGATACAATATAACACTTAAAGGTCAAATATGAGGTTCAGCTGGGATACATTATAGCACTGTTGAAAGAAAATATTTTGGGGTTGGGACTAAAATGGGGATTTTCATCACTGATGCTAATCCCTATATTGGTTATTTTTGTCAACCATTTCTTGTTGAGCTCCATGTTATGTACATGCCAACCATTATGTTTTCTTGTCCAGAATTGCATCTTATGCTCATCTGTATGTAGATTACACTTTTCCAGTAGATTAAAAACTAAAAATAAAGCATAAAAAGTCTGATCAGAAAAAGCACAAATCAACACTACATTACAAATTTATAAAGAAGATAATGAGAGTCATGCAATACAGAAGTCAGAATGAGGACAGAATTTGCGGACTTCGTGATCATTTGGCAAAAGTTAGACATGTACAAGCTAAAGTGAGTTTTGAATATAAATAATATGTCAGTATGTTTTGTGCTTGTATTCTGTTTCTAATCCACATGGAATTTTTCCATTTTTGCCAAGTACTTTGACCTGCAGATAAAGTTAGTAGTAAAAATAAATGTGCATTTTCATAGCACACTGTAATTATAGCATATAATATAATAGTTACAATGTCGTAGTCTCAACAAAGTAATGTTACTTATATTTGTACTAGTAATATATACATTACACTTTTTATGCTCAGATTATGCT
This sequence comes from Sinohyriopsis cumingii, assembly GCA_028554795.2. Lineage (NCBI taxonomy): Eukaryota > Metazoa > Mollusca > Bivalvia > Unionida > Unionidae > Sinohyriopsis > Sinohyriopsis cumingii. The sequence continues at coordinate 5,308,183 of JAPYKE020000101.1, forward strand.
TTTTTGCCACTTATATTAGCAAAAATTATGCTTATACCTCTATGAGAGTTGGCATGTTTACTGTTAGTGGTGAACAAGATAGAGCAGTCGTGCCTTTTTGATGGCACTTGCATGAACAGTTAAGGTTTTGGTTGAGTTTTTAATTAGCATTGTTTTCCTAAACCTATGATAGCTCATCATCATACTTGCCATAAATAATGATGAATCTAAAGCAATTCATTTTATAATATGCCTGATCATCCCTTTTACAGTAATGGATTTTCTTCATTCGTTAGATGAAACATAAAACTATGACGATTCATTCTGCAACATGCTTTCTCTTCATTTTGACCTTGGATGGATGGACTCTTCCAATATTTTTCTAATTTCAGGGAGCTTCACAATCAGAAATTAAGAAAGCCTATCGCAAACTCAGCCTTACATTCCATCCAGACAAAGAAACAGGGGACGAAAAGAAATTTATGAGAATTGCCAAGGCTTATGCTGCGTAAGTTGTATTCGACCATTTGGTCCATCTTAACATGGTAATGGATAGATATACTGTTCAGCTAAAGCAAATTTTTGTTTCTCCTTGCATTGTGATTGGGCATTTCATCACCATCACATTTATATCTACAGTATAGGCTTTTATAACTCAAATGTCATGAAGTGGTAATTTTTAAGGTCCCCACCTTAAGGTTATATAGCAAACAATGATTTACTGAAAAGAAGGAACAACTGATGTAATCATAATATCACAATGCCAGCAGGGGACTGTCAGTCTTTCTTACAAACTCTACAGACTGTTTCAATTTGTTTTCTTGGCAAACCTGTCTGTTAGGCCACGTGAGCTAATTGTATGCCCATCATCCATTGTCCATTTATCTACAGTTGTTTGCCAGCACTCTAGAGTCAGTAGTTTTGATTCATCAGTTTCAATCACACTTGGAATATGGGCCTCCATGGACAGGTTGGATAATGAGTGAGATCCAAAGATATGAATCAGTTGACCTTGCATCTGATTAGCTGACCTTGTGACTACTTTGAAGGCCATATTTCTACTCTAAGCTGATTTAGATCAAACTTGGGACATTGGCTTACATCATAATGCTCAAGAACGAGCTCAGTAAGGGGTGAGATCCACACATAATAAGGTTTTCTTGCATTTAATTGACTGAGCTTGTGACCATGCTAGAAGTCATATTTCTGATCCAGTTTTATCAAGCTTCATGGCTGTTTGTAATATTTGTTATACACAGGGAACTTAAGGGAGAGAACTATTTTTATCACTATGTGTTTTAAACAAGCAACATGAATATTTCCATGCACTCCGTCTGTCTGTCATTCACTGCACACAACCCCCCCACAGTTTTTAAGAAATATTTATGAAACCTGGTTGCAACAGTTCCCCTGTGATGTCAGGTGGCATGACAAATAATTTTGGTTCAATCTACAACCTTTCCTTGCCCATTTATGTCATTGGAATGGGTCATTATTACAATAATTCTTGGTTAGAATTTTTAGATGTACTAGACTCATTCATATATGTAGCTGACATTGGACTCAGTTTCTATCATTACCTCCAAGGACATGATGCTTAAGTCATAACTCGGACACTGTTGAGATTCCCACACTACAATCATATATACACATACTAGATATAAAAATGTTCCAATAAACAGCTGACATTGGTCCCTGGGTCCATCCTGGATTCCAAAGTACTTAATCCTTGGGTCATTACTTGGAAATTTATTATTGAGATCCCCACTGGAAGGCTATACAGCTTATGGCAGTTTACTATATACACTGGTAGTTGATTGTCTCTTTCCCAAGGCTTACAGCTGCTATATTCTGTTTGAAAATGTACCAATGCCTGGCACCATATATGTCGAAGGATACTTGAACCTCTATTCTTAGCTATGATCCATGCATCAACAACTGCTTGTCACCATTCTGTTGTCTATACTTCTGATCCAGTTCAGACTTGGAATATGAGCTTATATCATCAAAACAATTTATTAAACGGAATTGATAATGAGAGAGATCCATGCACATTAATTAATGGATTTTGAATCTGATTGGCTGACCATGTGACTCAGGATGCCTTTCTTCAAATCCAATTTTGACCAGACTTGGAATATCTGCTTACATTGTTAAGTTATGAGTTCATTAATGAACTAGATCATAATGAAGTTATCTTGCATCTGTTTGGTAGAGCTTGTGACCATTGTAGAATCAATATTTCTGATCCAGTTTTGATCAGACTTAGAGTCTTTCCTTTTTGGACAAGTTCAATAATGTGTAAGATCCATGCATATTATTGGCTTACCAAGTGCTGTAGAAGCCATATTTGTGATCTGATTTTGCATATTATGAGCAATGTCTGACCCACTTGGGCCTCATGTTGTAGATTTAAAAGGGTGGAAATAATTTCTTTAAAACAAAATCTTATCTCTGTGTAATCATTCAGCATTAAAACTGTTACAGTGGTTAATGTAAATTTTACCAAACTCCTATGTCTGTCTTCTGAAGAGAGCAGAAATGAAATGTAGTCATTTTATTCCAACAAAGGATTTTAAAACTGCACATGTATGTGTGTCTGTTTGTGCATGTATGTATTTATGTTTGTACATATGTGTCTGTGCATGTATGTATGTATGTATGTATTTTTTAACAGTGCCTTAGCACAATAGTAGTTTTATGGTGCCAACTAAAAGTTGCCTTACTGACTTTCAGTGATGTTTAAATTAAAAGCATCATTGCGAGCATTTTCCTCAAGTCCATCTGTTGACTCTTTGGTATACATCCTTAGTATAACATGGAGCTTATGAACTTTTGCTTCCTAATATCTCAAACAAATTTACAATTTACAAAACCATTAGGTTACATGTAATAGTTGGTATTTCTATCGTACAAAACGTTTATAACAAAATATTTTCGACATGAAATGTTTGAAATAATTAGTTTGCTTGCTAATTATGCCACAACTCTATTTATTATTTTGCAGGCTAACAGATGAAGAAACCAAAAAGAATTGGGAAGAATATGGAAACCCAGATGGTCCTGGAGGTGTGTACTGGCATCATTGTTGCATGCAAAATAGCTCCTGTTTTGACAAGACTAGTTTGGTCCATTGATTAGTTATTCATCAATTATCAATTGGTTTAGAGAAAGAAAAAAACTGATGATCAGTTATGGCATATATTAGATTTACCAACACAACTTTGTGTACAAAAGTTGACTCAAGAATCCAAAATCACAAAGCATAAATCAATGAAATTGTGGTTGTATACAGGCATAAAATGCTGTCATTTCTGATATTTTGTTAATTGTCCCTTTATTTGGATTAAATGCATTGAAGTTTTAATTACATTGTTGACTTGGGCCAGAAAAAAAGCATGAGCTTTATTTTCATCTGAAATTGAAATTGTCATAAACTCACACACAAAAAATGAAACTTTTTCTTTAATATTTTATTTTTAAATTCTGGGCAAAAAACACTGATTGTACTGGTTTGTTGTAATCAAATTTGGATACTCACATGGTGGTTAATCTCCATTGATGTATCAGACTGGGGGGAAGTATTACCTGTCCTATGATGGAAGTGTCTGCAAATTACTGACAATAGCTTTTATCTGCATTGATACAAGTCTTGAAGTCTGGCTTGAGAAGTAACATTAAACTCAAGACCATTACTTTCTGTGTTCTATTTTACAGTTACAAAGTTTGGAATTGCTCTTCCCAAATGGATCATAGAAGAAGGAAACTCTGTTTGGGTAAGATGCTTGGATAGTGTAGACTTATCATATTCTGTTATGTTTAAAGTACGCTTTTTATACCTATTTCTTCTTCAGATATATTACCCAGTCATAGTACCTTATGGGCACTATGTCACAAATCCAGCCCTCACATGTAGTTTTATTTTAGCTATAAGATCCAAATGTTATGTCACATGATGCCATTGGACAGAGTGATCTCCCTTTGAGATAGGTACTGGTACTAAATCCAGTGTGTACCTCAGTTACTACTTCTCCTCATGCAGAGTATCATGATCTCTCCAGGTGAGAGACCTTGCAAACCGGCTTCAAGAATTTTGTAACTTATTCAACATTAGAGCAAGTTGAGGGACTTTCTTATCTCAAGGAAGTATACTCTATCTATATATATATATATATCCAGCTTCTTCATGCTCCTTTCTTTTGCAGACATTTTTATATCTGCTGTAGAATTACAACTTTGTCGGAACAAATTAGCCCTTCTGTACTTATCTGCACATGTCACTAGTACAGCTTGGATTGGGGCATTCACCTAATAACTTTTTGTGTTGTGCAGGTAATGTTGTGCTATTGAAATCTCTTGAGTTGCATCAGTTATTTAATTTGATGCTGCATGTATATCATTGTATTATTTTGTTTAAGTCAGATACTTACAGATTGTTTTCTATAGATAATTTAAGGTCAGATCATCCATTTTGTGGCTATAAAAAGATAAGCTTCAGTGACTTTACCTGTTTAGGCAGTCTCTTAGACCTTGTTCAAAGTAAGCTAACACCATATATTTTATATAACAGCATCCACTTCTTAGTGACTGTTCTCAGTTTTTACTTACTGTGTGCCCTTTCTTGTAGGTAAGTTTACATAACATAGTGTACCGCCCAGTAACTTCCACTCCTTGACGTGAGGCTGGTTACACATGTATAACATTGTCTGCTTAAATTCTTGTTACAGATTTTGACCATACAGTGTAAATAGTGGAAAGGTGTGCACAACAAACATTGTACATGTCTAGCATGCATTGGTTACCACTCCACATATAAATGGGCTGAACTGAAAAAGTCAGTGGACCTTTGCATTGGGAGCACTATCAAAACAGAAAGGGAAAATTCAGAAGCACACTGGGAGACGAGGATGCCATTAGTATTTATGCTGATGTTACCTCATTGAACGATTTTATGTTGGATGAATATCTCAATCTGTGAAATACCTTTTGGCAACTGCTACAGTTCCATCCTTACTGCCTTAACCAGACAAACCATTTAAACCTCATACCACATTGGTTCAATGCCTCTGTCAGCTACATACGAGTGAGATCAAGATCAAACCAAATCAACTCAGATACTGTCTCACATAGTGCCAGCAGGCACTGGATCTGTTGATCAAATATCCCATAACCCATCTCAGCAAAAGAAATGGACAGAATCCTGGAAGATAAAATGGCAGTGTTCTACCATGATTACACTCTGCCATATGTTTCAGATTGCAACAGGTCAACACCTCAGTCAACCTTACCCTAAAAGTCAAAGTAAGTGATGTCTTTGTCCAGTATGCCTACCCAGCACACGAACACCGGCACTCAAATGGATCAGCATATCCACTTGTAGTGCTAGAAGACACTCAGGGCATCCTATGTCCAGTTTAGTGCCCTAGTATTCATTTGATATTTTTAACTTCATGTGCCACTCTAAGGAAGGACTTAAGTGATCATTTGGAAGTTACCATCAGGAAGATATGCTATAATCTTTGGCAGTTATATTAGACATTCTTCTAAAGATGATGAAGTTCACTCACAAGCGCTATCATCTTTGCTAGATCTAACAATGTCAGGAGCAGTCTTTACCTTTCAGGCATCAATTGAAGAAGTCTTTCAACTGTTACCACCAGAGTTTTGTACTCATATTTCTTTGGCAACAGTTTGGTTGTGAGTTCCAGCATCTGTTAACTTGCTAATAAGACAAATCAGCATTCAGACTACTCACAGACTGGTTGAGTGGCTGAGCTGATGGGATGCTTACAAAGAATTGCAGAACTCTAATGTCAGTAGGCATTCCATCTGGTTTTAGTAGTAGGAGATTTGGTAAAACATCCCAGTAATAGACAGAGACATTGCAGGTCTTGGAATGTCAAAATCTTCAATTTTGATGGATTGGAAGAGTCTTTGATGTTAATTCAGAATATCAAGGCAGTTGGCTCCATGTTGATCTCAGTGGCACTCTACCAAGAAGCTTAAAACAATTTATCCTATTCCACTATCTCTCCCACTGGACATACATGAGAGTATGTCTCTCGAATAGTGCAAGTATTCAGTAGTGTTGCACAGGATTAACTAGCCAATCCTTTATCAGCAGTGACATATCTTTGGCAGCTGGAAAGAGATGCAATACTGTACATTTTCAATTATTGAACTTGGCAAGTGGTTTCAAAGGTCCTCTCTATTGCATTCATTGGCCCTCTTCTATTGTCCAGGGTCCCTACAGCCACAAATGTCCCAAAAGACCCATTCAGGGCAGATATACTGGAGCAAGAAATCAACCATCTTCAGAAAAGGGTGGTTGAGATGGTTCACTACATAAAATTGCCTTCCAGATACTCCCTTTCAGACCCATCATCAGTCCCTGGGTCTATACACACATTATGGACAGAATAATGACTCACTTTAGGACCATGTCCACAACCTTGACATCAAACTATCTTGGCAACATTCTCCAGAAAAAAAAAAAGTTATGTTTTGAATCAAGACATGAAATTCCTTGTTATACAAGTTAACTGACTTAACACAGGTACAACCATCGAGCATGATGGTTTGCATGTATGTGGTATAGCAGACTGGGTTGCATATCTCCTTCAGACCTGCCAACCCTCGTGATTTTGGCATGAATTTCATGGCTCTCAATAGCTATTCATGGATTCACACCATGTGCAAAAAATCATGGATTCATACCATGTGCAAAAAATCATGGATTCCTGAATTCTCAATTGACTTAAATCAGGTATAACTTTTATTGTGTTAAGTGCTAGTCGAGATAGCAGCAGTGGTCACTGATGCCAATAATGGACCTGTATTTGCTAGAATCGATGTTAGTAGAACTATATCCAATTGTTACAGTTTGCCCTGTAGTAAGCATTGTTAAGTATATAATCTGTTTTTAGAACAGAAGTTTTACAAATACTCATGAAGAAAAATGGGGCCAAATTGAATTTTGATAAAATGGCATATGGATTCACTTCGTGCAACAGTAATTTTCTTTTAAACAAACACTGAATGAAGACAGCATTTTCAAATGGAGGAATTTTTGAGATATTGAAAGATTAGCATATATCGTAATTTGTTTAAGTTCCTCTTATTCCGCGCATGAGCCGATACCACTAATCATCAAACATTTGACATTTCAATTTCTTCATTAATAACATTTCATAATTAATATACAATATGCTCAAAATCTTTTCATCTTCAAGGAAAAGGGTATGTATTACACAAAACATGAAGCATAGATTGGTGTACACCGAAAATTGAAACAATGAAACATCAGTGTACATTATGCTTTTCACACAGTAGTGTGCCATGAATTTTAGAATTGGGAATGTGCACAGGGGCTAGTACCATTGCTTACAATTTACCTGTCATACATGTACTGTATAATAATATACGTATGATGGGGTCCCGAGTGGTCAAGTGGTCTAAAGCGCTGTCCGTTACGGATCACTGCCATCTCACCTCTGTCTGCATGGGTTCGAGTCTAGGATTCGGCTAACGTGGGTATGTGAGAAAGCTCGCCAGTAGCTTCTCGTGGGTCGGTGGTTTTTCCAGGGTTCTTCCTCCATTATTAATACTGGCCGCAATGCATAGCCTATCGTGTGCTGAAATATGGCGTTAAACCCCACAACAACAACAACATATATGTATGACTGATAAATTGTAAGCAATGATACAAGCCCCTTTGGGCATGTGGCAGAACTATGTGAAAAAACACACCAGGGTTTGAAATTAGTGGTAGTCCGCTAGCCCGATGCTAGCAGATTTCCTGTCAGAGTAGTAACTTTCATAATGTTAATAGTCCGATGGGCTAGTAAGTTTTGGTTATCAATAGTCAGTGTTTGTTTATGCCATTCCCTAATAAAGACTTGACTCGGCTGATGTTCTGTAGGATCAAAGCAGTGGTCATTGTAAACACAGTCATAAAATATTAGCATGAGAAGATGAAGTCAATTTCTGCCTTGAAAAGGTGCATTTCTATAACAAGAATTCATTCGATTTTGTGCATTTCACTTAACAGCGCAAATTATGGTCCCTCATTAACAACGGAAGTTTCTTAATTGATCCTTATTAATCTGATAATGAATTAAATGAAAAAATGACGTGGTATCACACTTTATTCACTCGACCACAGTAACAAACTACAAAGCAGTATACCACACAAAAGAACACAGCAAAAACTATTCAAAGAAATTAGTTTGCACGTTTTTTTTGTTTAAGGTTCTTTTTTATTTTGCTCGCTACCCAAATGCCCCAACAGTCTCAAACAGGAAACTACATATTTTCCATTTCCATCGAAATAATTACAAGAATTAGATCAGTTTATTATGATTACGTTATTGACACATCCTTTCCATACAACTACTTTCTCTATTATGATAAGAATAGTTTTTATATTTTTTGCCTTACAAGAATGAACAAATAATTGAATACACATGGATATATCCAAGCAGAATGCCGTACATTTGTTGGGAATTAAAATCTCCGAGCATGGGCATGTAAGATTTGAAAATGTTCTGCCTTATTATTAATTTCAACAATACATTGAGGATCGATTAATTAGGAACAATTACCAAACTTACGACTTAAGATACCGTAATTGGAGCTGTTAAATACAATGGGCAGAGTGTCAGATGGCTTTGTTTGATGGGAACACACCTTTTCCAAGCTGAAACTAACACTATCTTCTGATGCTAATATTTTATAACAGTGTTTACAATAGCCATTGCATTGATCATGCAGAACATCTGCTGAAGTTAAGTCTTTGTTAGGGAGAGGCCATTTAATGGTGGGAGATGGAAAGACGTGTTTCTTGCTCTGACTTTCTTATATAAAGGACAATGTGCCATTCCTTTTCTTGCTTTAAATAAATCGCGTCAGCTATACTATAACATCTTGTATTTCAAAACAAGGCACAATTCCAGGCAAAATGTGGCATTTAATAGAAGGTGTTCAGCCACTAGAAAAAAAAAGCAAAAGTTGAAGGAGAATGATGAGGAATAATTCTTATGATAGGGAAAAGCATAATGGAAAATTTCAGAAGAAATGGACAAAAGACGGAATGGCTGAATTATGACGAGGAAAGGAACGTTATGTGGTGTAACTGGTGTACGCAATTTGCAAAAACAAACACAGAAAACATCTAGTTTTGTTGCAGTTTGTTCGAACTTTAAAATTGAATCGGCAAACATACATGAAAGCTGTGTGACATTGTTTTGTGAACAGGACTAATAAAGATTTGGCAGGACTAGTAAATTTCTCAATATAATAGTCCTTCTGGCTACAAAGAAATTTGTGTTAAATTCGAGCCCTGAACACTGATAGCAAAAAGCATATAAATATTGTTAAAATTAAAAGCACCCCCAGCAGATTTCATCTCTGGAGTACCTACTCAAGTCCTGCAAAGTACTAATACTGAAGCATTGTTTGTGAGTTTTCTTGTTGAATATAATCTGCTATTCTCAGTTGGATATCAACAAAAGCGACAGTGAAAAAATATTTACTATTGTGAGGAAAAATAATACAAACTTAAGTGCCTCCATTGGTGCTGAAAATTTGCTTAAATTTTAGTCACCAAGACTAACCAGCAGGCAAGAAGCCTGAACTGTTTTGAAACAAATTTACCAAATTGAGGAAGTTCAAGTCTGCCATGGCATCATATCATGAAGTTTGTTTATACATGTATCAGTAAATTTGGCTGCAAATAAATTTGTACTTGTAATCAGTGTAAATAAAGTGGATGAAGCTTGTGCCATGGTATAATTTTTCACTAACTGTGTTCAAAATTCACTCCATTTTATCCCTCTTTTCAATAATTGCGAGACTGGAAGATTGGCAGCTCTGCTTCTTTAGTCATTTCTGGAGGCCAGTGGCAAGTAATCCACTCAGGATAATCTTTTGTGTATCAATATTCTAGAGATAAAAGCCATACTTAAAGCATTTCATTGGGGGCAGAAGCTACATTGGATGGGCATTCTCATCCTGTTCAACAACTCCATTATAGTAAAGAAGAAGGCAATGGGGAACCAGATCCTTACATTTATGTTTGGGATTTTTTCAGGTGGTGTCATCAATGACAAATCCACATACATGTTTATTATATTCCAGGCAGACTACATTATGTAACATGTACACGTGGATTCATCTTGAAAGAATCGACTAATTAAATTGAAAGGTTGCAATGGGGTAGCACATTGGTAGGTTTATTTGTGATAAAGTTGGAATGCAAACCAACAAACCTTTGTTTCACCAGGTCTGGATCAAAGACCTGGGCAGTTGATATTTGTTTCATAGATTGGAATTGCTTGGATGCTTTCCTTTGACCTTCAACACCTCTGATGCCAAAGGTGTTACAAAAAGCTAGAGAATCAGAGTGTCACATCATGCTGATTGCACACTTCAAGTAGGAAAAACTGTGATTTAATAATTTGGTGAATTCATGTCAGAAACTCAAGAATAGATATCTTACCCTATCTCTTAAAGCAACAATGATGGCAGGCTTTTCAGTCGAATCCATAGCTTGTGAACCTGCATGTATGGATAATATTAAACAAACCCTCAAGAACAAACAATTTACACAAGTGTAAAAAATAATCACTTCAGTGAGAAAGACCTCCATTTTGAAAGCACGAGGGGAAGTAGAGACTTTTCTCACAATTTCTACCCTAAATAGCTGACTTCCTTCTTTGCCTCTTTGAAGAGAAACAGCTCCAGTAATGAGAAAAGGTTAACATTCGACAATCTCTGACATGCTGCATCATCATAGAACAGAGGATATAGGTGAAAACAAAGACCTCTGCAATCTTCTGTTGAATTTGATCTCACATGCCCAAGAGAGTGAGATCTATTATGGGTTCTCACCTGGCTTAATAAAACACTGTCTGAACTTGTTGCTCACAAGAGCTATATTGGTTCACCTCTTGTATAAGACCTGCTTCCTAATTGCATTAACTACAACAGGAGAACTGTTGACATGCATGCTTTGTCCATTGATTGAAACTACTTAGAGTTCCAGTGGGATGACTGTAGTCAACTTTCTCTATCTTCTGCCTCAGGGATCTTTCATGCTAAAAGGCTTAGACCTGTTGTGGCCTCTCACCGCAGCTCAAATGATTACCTTTCTGGGTCATTTGGCAGATTGGTAATGATGCAGTGTGATGACTTCCAAAAGATTTTTCTTCAGCCAGGTTCTCCTCCTATGAGCTGCCTTACATATCTTAGGGAACTGGTGGTGGTCTCTCAGGAGGTAAGGGAGGTATGTTCCTCCATCTTTTACCAATTCTCTTAAGGTATTAGGATCAGTCGAGCGTTTAAAAGAAAACCAATTTATCTAGTGAAACAATTTTTCTACAATACTTACCCAATCATAATACGGATACACCATACCAACCTCCCCCCAGTTACATCCTACTTATACAGAAAAGAAAAACTTTATCTAAAAGGGCAGAATTTTTTTCTCAAGAAATTTACTGCATCATTGGTGGTGTTGTAGCCCTTAAGATTGGACCTTTTATGGTTTAACTTATTGCAAAGTTATCTAATTACATAACAGTATGGTTTGCAGATATACCTACTTGCATAATCCTTATTTTGTAAACAGTACATTGGAGGCATGTAGATACACCTAATGAGAGAACCTTTGCCAGGCTTGAAAATAGTGTCTGAGATTGACAGGTTGAGGACATGTCGCTCTCTGAGGCAGCCAGGTCCTACATAGGTATTAACATTTATGAGTTGGGACTGAGGATGAGCAGATTCAATACCAAGGCACAGTTACAAATGTTCTTTGCATCTTTCATGAGCATGAATTGTGCTGCCTTTTAAGTTGTATTTGCCACAGTAACGATCACTTGATCTGTCAGCCAAATCACAAAACTTCAGATAGGTTGAACACAATAGTTTTCCCACCTCCCCATCATATTCAATCCACTGACAATTTTTTTTCAAGACTGCTTTAAATATTTGTCCTTTAAATATTTGTCATACATTCCTACCTTGTTTTGCTCATTCTTTTAATTTGGAAGGCCAATTTTTATTTTTGTTTCCTTCAACTTTTCTGATTTGCAGGTTATATTTCAGTGTTTTAGCAGCTAATTCAGCCTCATGATTTGTATGCCAGTCACAAATTATAACCATATCTTTTGCATCAGGTATTTCAGGTTCTTGCTGAGTAAGGCTTCACGTGGAAGATTGGAATGTGTGGTTTCCAAAGTAAGACGATAAAGTCTTTTTCTTTGAGATGAAACTTTTGGACTTGCAGTTTCTATATACTTGTGGACTGGTACTCAAATCCAGGGTCAAGTTTCTATATACTTGTGGACTGGTACTCAAATCCAGGGTCAAGAATAACCACTGCTATTTTCAGGCCTGGTCTTGTTTTTAAAATAGAGCAATGAAAGCTTGCATATTTACTTAGCTGAAAACTTTGTTTTTGTAAACAGTATGTTGGAGTTTTGCACATGTACCTTTTTTGTAAACAGTATGTTGGAGTTTTGCATTATATGTACCTTTTTTGTCAACAGTATGTTGGAGTTTTACATATATACTTTTTTGTCAACAGTATGTTGGAGTTTTGCATATGTACGTTTTTGTAAACAGTATGTTGGAGTTTTGCATATATACCTTTTTGTAAACTGTACATTGTTGGCTTCATAATTGTTTTATTAATATTTCATGTTCTGTTTTGCAGGTGCTTGCCTTATATGGTGTAATTTTTATGGTCATTTTGCCAGTTGTTGTGGTAAGTAATGCTTAATTATTTCTCTGTAACTTTGTTAAGATAAAAAGGCATTAAATGGGGACATTGTATTTTGCATCATTACACTTTGAATTCATTATGTTATTTCTAAAATATGATTTAAAATAATGTTAAAAAATTGTACAAACAAGGATAAAAAATATTGTTAGATATTTTATGTGATTATTTAGTAAAGTTACTACAGCTTGTAACACATAATTACAACATCACAGATTTATTTTTGTGTGTGGAGGAAACTGAAGAATCCAGATGAAATCAATGACCTTGGGTCCTTACATATGATCTGGGGATTAAAACCTGGACAAGAGAAAACATGAAATACTAGTAACAATACTGTCAGTCCACTCATGTTCATTTTTCCTTATTCAAACATTAGTTCAAGTTTAGATTTTTTTGCCACTCTGTTATGTGTGTTTTGGTTGATTACGGTAGTCATTGGTTCAGGAGATTAAATGTTACTATCAGTGAAAACACCAAAATATTTCTGCTCTTAGCCAGAATATTTTTAATCCCCAACATCAACCAACCTTCAGAGAATTATTGACCGCTTTGGTGGCCTAGTGTTAGAGTGTCCACCTCAGATGTGGGAGGTCATGGGTTCAATCCCCAGCCAAGTCATACCAAAGACTTACAAAACTGGTACTAACAGCTGCCTCGCTTGGTGCTCAGCATTAAGAGGTTAGTACTATGACTGGTCATCCTGGTGTCAGGATAAAGTGACTGGGTGGGACATCATGCTACATGTCTGTGGCATGATGCCCCAGTGCTAGACATCACTATAAACTCACACTGCTAACATCATAATGATATGACTGAAAAATTGTTGAAGCTACTTTAAAAATCCCAAATCACATCACATCTTTTTCACTGGTATTCACAGAAATTTTGAAAACAAGTTGAAACAATGGAACATTTTTAAATTCACATAATATAGAGATACGTGCATGAACATCGATGACCCAGTGTCACCCAGAAGGTTTGGAGAAAATAACATCATGTGATGAATTCATGAAGGCCAGAAGAGAAACAGATCCTTTCACCAACAATATGATTATTAACATGAATGAAACTGTAGTGTACTTTGATCTCATTCCTGGATGGACTGATGATAAGATGGGGGTCAAAAGTGTGAGAATTAGCAAGACTAGTGCAGATTTGAAAAATATGACTTTAGTCCTTGCAGTTTCCGCTTCAGATGATCTGTTGCCTCAAACAAGTTTACATGGTATGAGAAAGCTAAAAAAAATATATGTACCGAAAGAATGGATCATACATGTGCAGGAGAAGGGTTGTGTTGATGAGATGATGCTGCAGTGGATTAGAGTTTTATCTTAAGTACACAGTTTTATGTTCTGTAAAATTTCAGTTGGAGTGCATTTTCCGACATGTAATTTTCCAGTAATTTAAAAGGTGTCCCACAACTTACAACTCGGAAAAATGATGTGTCCCGGAACATACAGTGCACAAAAAAATTACTTTTAAAATTAATTTATGGTGTCCAAACAAATATGCTGTCCAACATATACAGTAAATATGGTAAAATCATTTTTTACAATAAAAGCTTGATGTATATAACTTAACATGCAGAATTAAGTCATTATTATTATTGATAAAGCAAAATAATGGTCAAAACAATTAGTGAAATTAATTCTTTGTGTATAAACTGCACATTTTACTCACCCTTGTACCTTACAATCAGAAAACTCCCTTTTGTGAAGAACTTTGTCTTATGGTCACAACTGTACATGCTGTTTTTTCACATAGTAAAATATCTCCCTTACAGATAGCTTAGTTTTAGTTACTAGAAATTTTGGGCTTGTCTCAACATAGCATTGTTAATGTAACCTGAACTGCACATATTTTTAGGGAATATGGTGGTACAGGTCAATCAAGTTCAGCAAGGACCAGGTGCTCTTAGACACGACACGTCTTTACTATTACTTCTTCCAGAAGGTCCCAAACATGACTCTCAAAAGTAAGTATATTTTGAAATTAAACTTGATCTATTTATACATCTGATATGACAAGAACAGTGGCCATTTTGAAACTCATGTTATTGCTACTCATAATGGGATAGTCATATCAACATAGGTTTTAGCTAAAAGATTTTTTATTATGTCTAGTTGGTCCCAAATAAAAGTGGTGCCTAATTGATGTCTAGTATGTATGACATGGAATTCATCTTGAAAAGCTTGATGCTACAACTTTTGAACATAAGTCATATCAGTATGAGGTTTTTACTGGTAGATATCTTAAGATATCTTGTTGATCCTGAATGCAAATGGTGCAGATCAGACCTATATGGCATCTTGAATGTTTTAACACTGTCTTTTCTGGGTGAATGGTCATATTGACATGGGGTTTTATAAAAAGACTTACAACAATGTCTAGTAGGTCTTAAATGAAAATGATGCTGTACTGACATCAGATATAGCTACTACTCCACCTTAATGGAAAGTCTACATACGGTTTTTACCAGAAGATTTCTGATGTTGAGTTCATGCTGAAGAAAAAATTAAGATGCAGATCTACCATCATACTCCTGCTAAATGGATGGTCATATTGAAATAGGGCTTTCACCAAAAGACTTCTGATGACTTGTTGTTGGCCCAGACTAATAATGGTGATGATGGCATTTAATATGGATTCTTGTTGTAAGATTTATTCCCCTTTTTGATTTCAAGCCTGATATGGTGTGTGGCAGAATCTTTTGAATGTATCTTGTTTTAAAGTTTTCAGTGCATTGCATGAAAGATGAAAGACCTGTAAATATATATGTCAATAAAAAATAAGAGTACTGTCTATACTTACTTATAAGTCAAGTCAGACTGCAAACAAGAAAGACCCTGATCTGTTGTAGCATTATATACCTGTAGATCAGGGTCTGTGTTGTTGGTTCAGCTGATTACTACTAAGAAACTGCACAGACATTATAGAGTCCAGTTTATACTCAGATTAACACAGATGTCTTTGATAATGACTTTTTAAGCTTGGATTAATTAAGAAAGAATAAAACCCGATGGAAGATCCAAAAAGAAACCATTCTCACTCAAGAATACTTTTCTTTTGCTGAGGATAAACTCGTAAAATGATAACATTTGCTTATATAATTTGATTTTAGCTTGAACAAGTAGAAACTTTACATCAAACTAAATGGAACTCATCCAGTCAGTAATATACAAGATGGGATATACACCTCTCCCTTGATAACTTGAACCCAATTGGATCCAGAAAAAGAGACTACAATATAAGCAATTTTATAAGTGACAGGAGATCACTGAAAAATTGAAAAGGGAATGCCAACCCAGCTGGAAAACAAAGATAGGAATAGGTTGGGGTTACTATTTAATGGTTTAATACCTGTTTTATAGTTGTATTAGGAATTGTCAATACAGTGCCTTTCTAATAAAATTGTTCACCTCTATAAATTACCTTGATTTTCAAGATAACCACACCTTTGAAAGATGGCTGAAATGTCACTCCAAGAAGTTTCAGCACATGTTTTGCTTGTGAAGGTGGATATATTCAAGTGGTATTGTTGATTCATAGTAAAATGATATAAAGTCATCAAGCAACAAATTTCAATATTAAAATTTTATTTCTTGAAAAATTGTTCTATTAATAAAACATTGATGCCATGATTTCATTGAGCAAATCACACTGGGTCGATTCAGGAATTTTAAGTTCCCAACAGACTTGTTGAACTCTTCTCCATAATGAACTGTATGTGAATTGAAGCTTTTCGCTTGCTTTTCTGTGTCATTGATCACATATGCAGATTACTTAATAATTAATTGTATATGTGGAATGAAGCTTTCACTTGCTTCTCTATTATCATTGATCATATTTGTGAGTTATTAGGACAAGCAACTGATTAAAGTTAGATACTTGTAAGTGGCTTACATAATAGTAATTATAAGTGTTTAGTTTTAAATGAATTAATCCAATATGCTAGCTCTTGTGCCATACTTCTTATAAATGGATATATCTATGAAATCAAACTTTTTAATAGATGACATTGGAGTTTTTGTCTCAAATAAGATAATGTCTATTTTAGTTATTGCTACAATATTTAAGACAGGTGAAACATAACATTCATGGATCTTAAAAAAAATAACAAAATGCTTAAAACCTTTTTTTCCAGAGGTCATAATGGTCCTGGCTGCCTCCTTTGAGTTTGACAAGCAACACAATTCTCTAATTGTTGAAAGACCAAGTGACAATGAGGAGGTGCCACCGGTATGATGTATGGAATAAAGCATGTCAGAATGAACACCCAGTATTAAACAAAACATGCCCCCTAATGGAAATATTTGTATAGTATTGTTTGTTTTACTGATTATATTAGTTTAAAGTTGCAGGCACATGTTTATATGATTATGGATGAATCAGTTTTAAAGAATTTTATGGTATGTGTTTTATCAATTACATACACATGTTGCTGTGCTGTAGTTAACATGTATAAATCAAATATGTCCAGGTTACAAATCCTTGCAATTTAAAAAAAAATTCATAATAAAAGTATTTATTATTGACTTTAACAACAGTAACATGAAATCATTTTAACCATGAAAGAAGTTCAGATTTGTGTTAGAAACTTTATTGTGGAAAAAATACTTTGGTTAAAACTTGTACCCTTCATCATATAAAATTTTCTTAGTTGTCCCCAGCTTTTCATAGAAAATGGGAGATACTAAATTGGGTTTGTATGGCTTCCATTGTTCATTCTTTCCATCCTTTCATCTGTTTGTCCATCCCACTTTCATATTTGCACAGAACTCCTTTAATGATCATTTGATGTGAGTACAGTTTTGGTGTACAGCTTGATACTTACGACACATCAACATTGATTGTCAGCATTGTGTCATCATTATTTGGAGTTATAGCCTGTGATTGTCAGATCCTACCTTTTTATTTCTGAGCAGCAACTCCCTTTTAAAGTTTGGATTTCAACAAAATTTGACATGCAACTTATTTTTATGCAATCTTGGCTGAGTTTGAAGGTCAGCATTCTGCATCATTGTTAGCAGAGCTATAGCTCTGGATTGTCAGACTCAACCACTTTCATTTCTGCCCAGTAACTCTTGTAATTAATATTGAATTTCAAGCAAATGTTATTAGCTGCCTGATAATAATGATACCTCTGCCGAGTTTAGTTGTCAGCATTCTGCATCACAACAACACCCTTATTTATAACTAGAATTGAAACTTATTTGACAGAACACTTGATATTGATAGGACCTTGGGGGAGTTTGATTATCCGCATTTTACATCATCATCTTGTTGTGGATTTATTGCCCCAGATGGAGAGATGCACCCACCTTCATTTCTTTACAACACCACCCTTGTTTATGATTGAAATTGTAAAAGATTTGGTAAGCTGCTTGATATTGATATACCTTGGCTGATTTTGATTATCATTATTCTTTGTAATTATTTAGCAGAGTTATAGCTCCTGGTTGTTTTGATTCATTCACCATGATTGTGGAAGGGGGCATATTGTTTTGTACCTGTCCAGCCATATGACCATAAGATCATTCATCTTATGTCCATCCCAAATTTGTTTTAACATGAAAGCACAAAAATTATTAAAGTCATAGCCATTAAAGCATACACACAGTATTATGAGAATAAAAAACGTTACAGTTAGCAGATTTTGTGGATGGCTTGCACTTCAGGTAAGGAAGATTCCAAAACAGTTTTAGTCAAAAATTGAGGTCACAGTATGAAAGAGAAAACATGGAAACTGAAGTTGTCTACCATGTACAGTTACCAAACTTTGTGAATGGCTTAGAGTAAGGAAGAAGCCTAGCTTTGTTGGGGTTAAAAGGCAGAAGGTCAAGGTCAGTGAAAGAAGAAAAGTGATTTCCACACAGTAACTTGAGCTCTCCACAATCTACAGTTGCTAAATTTTGTGAATGGCTTGAGTTGGACTAAAGAAGCCTTTCAAATTGGAGGACAAAGGTTAAAGGTCAATGTTTCCTTAACTGGGAGAAGAACAATGGTTTCCACACAAAAGTATTAGTTCTGTGTCACACATTAGGATCAAATTTTGTGGATGACTTTCACTTTGGGTAAGTTGGAAGTTTTTTTATTTTGGAGGTCAAGGTCAGAGTCAGCTGAAGAAGAAAATTGTTTCTGCAAATAAATTTCAGTTACTTTCCATGTACAGTTAACAGTATTTGTGGATGACTTACACGCCAAGTAAAGAAAGAAACCTGTATTAATAGTGTACTGGTTAATTTCAATGACTGAAAGGAGATTCTTTAATGATAACTTTTGTTACAGACAACTTACTTTGACAACATTATTGTACAAGGCTTGCACTTAAGGTATGCTAGAACTATTATGGCTCAAAGAAAACTTAATTTTGCAGAATGACATGTTTTAAAGTAAGTTCTTGACCAAAATTTGTGCCAGTCTTTCACTTTGGATAATAATGAAAAATGTAGATTCTGGAGTCTAAAGGTCATTCACATTACTCTTGCTCAGAATTTAACTTTTTTGAATATGGATAATGGTTGAGGGTGAGGGCAAAAACAGTATGAGCACAGGTTAGCAAAAACCATTTGTGATGCTCAAATGATATTTGGCATGCATCTTAATATTTATATGTAGATGGCCGATTTTAGTTTATGCCATTCTACCAAATTTTAAAACATTTTCCACAATTTTGCAATTTTGGTTCACATTGGGGGCTTTTATTTTTTACAAACACAAAAAAATGTTAATTGAAACAATTTTCATAGTATTTTAAAGATGCTATACAGAATACATCAATATTATATATCAGTAAAATGTATTTTGAATGTTTCTTTCATTTTTAGCTGATGAAGATGCTGCCAGACTTAGATGAAAAGAACAAAGAAAAGCCATTGTGTTATACATACAGTGTAAAGGCACGAGCCTTACTACACAGCCAGTTTCATCGAATAGAGCTTCCCAGAAACACCTTGGAGCTGGGTAAGTGAATTTCCTTTGTTTCCTCAGGTATAGTAGCACCTGAGTATAATATGTACTTGATTTTATAAGGAGCCACAGTTAGCATTCTGGGCATTTGGCTGGAAGGGTGTAGGTTTGAATCCTTCCATTGTATCATCCTGGATCACCTACCATTGGGTGTCCTTGGCAAGGCACATTACTCCAATTGCCACAGCAGTGAATGACCTACAGGTGTTTCTGTACCATAAAACACCAAACCAATTCTAACTGATTTCTTGAGCCAATTTAAGTAAATAAAATTTCTTTCATGATAAAACACATAATCTGTTCTAAGTTTGAAAACATTGATTCATCACTAGTTGTAACCTGTAACATTAAGTTTGGATAATTATATTACACAATGAAATTTTGGTAATGACATTAGTTTCTAGTATTTGATGAAAAGGGAAATTCATCTAAGATACCTCTTGCTTTCAGATCGCCTTTATATCCTGAAAAAATGCCCAGTCCTGATCAATGAAATGATCAACATGATTTCCCAGCTGGTAGCCTCGGCAGTTGCTAGACGTGGTGAGTCATAGTATGGTGTTGTCTATATGTTGTCTGTCTTCCTTCACTTTTGGTACAAGTTTCATTAGTTAATATCTGAAAGTTCAGGAACTAGCCATGGCATGTTGGACTAATAAGGAGATTATGCTTTTAGGTTTTTTTAAAAACTTAATGTGAGTTAGTCTTTGCTTTACACAAGACATTTATAAAGTAAATTCTGGGATTAGAATTTCCTTTTCTTGGGTCATGTTATATCTGTATTTTTTGTGTGCTGTGACATTGATTTGCTGAAGAGGTGGACAAGTGCCTAAGGTGCTCATCTTTACAGATCACTCACATCTGCTGTCTTTATGGGTTTGAGTCTAAACATCACCAGTGTATGCAGGAATGCTTGCCACTAGCATCCCATGAGTCAGTGGTTTTTCCTGAGATCTTTATGGGTTCTTCCACCACCAAATACACTGGTCACCATGTATCGTGTATTGAAAAAATGCATGAAATGTCACAAATCCAAGCCAGTAGTTTGCTGAAACATTCATTACCGTGTGTACTTGTGTACATGTAGGATCCAAGTGCAAAACTGTATAGACTCGTATTTGCTTTACATAATGTATCAGCAGATCTGGGTCTGTGCAGTTTGTTAGTCATTTACTTTATAAACAAATGCAATATTTTATCACAGATTTAATATCAGGATGTTTGATACTGTGATGTCCAAGATGAGACATGTTGATCACATGACCCTGATAGCGTAGTGGGTACATTATTATACTTGCATGTAAGTTGAGTCCAACTGCTAATGCTGTAGCATTAGCAGATTAGGGACCTTACTGTTTGTTCTACTGATTACTTCTAACAAACTGCAGAGACCCAGATCTATCAGTACATTATGCAGTAGCGGGTCTGAGTATGGTAACAATACCTTTACTGGTGCTTAAGGGGGCCCCGAGTAGCCAAGTGGTCTAAAGCACTCTCCGTTACGGATCACTGCCATCTCACCTCTGTCTGTTGGGTTTGAGGCTCAGATTCGGCCAATGTGGGTATGTGAGAAAGCCTGCCAGTAGCTTCTCGTGGGTCGATGGTTCTTTCCGGGGTTTTTCCCGGGTTCTTCCTCCACCATTAATACTGGCCGCCATGTATAGCCTATCATGTGCTGAAAAATGGCATTAAACCCCACAACAACAACAACTGGTGCTTGAGGGCTGGTCTGTTTTGCATCATCTATCATCTGACTCCATTAGTACCAGTTTGTTATTGCTTCTGATCATAAACTACTTGGAGGATTGCTTTGAACTTTACACACGCATTCACCCAATGGCCTAGTTGGTTCTAAATAAAAGTGATGCTGCTTGGATATTCACTTCAACTTCAGCAGTGGCCATCTTGAAAACCATGTTGTTGCTACTTTCCTGAATGGATCAGTGATGAGAATTTTAAAAGTGCTTTCCCTAGGTCCCATGTATGTTTTAATGGAACAACTTTAATCATAAAGCTATTTAATTGACTTTATTAAAAGTCTTTACACATGATGAGAATGTGTTCCACTGTTTGTGGACACTGGCAGAGTACACACTGGTTAAAGCTCACCCTTCAGGGGATATGTCTGTATCAGTTATGATTGTCCCATATGTGACTGGCACAATACCACCTTGTTTTATATGATGGATGCCACCTTCCAGTGCTGGATTTTTCTGTCCTTTGATTAACATACCACAGTGACTAGGTTGCCAACAGTACAGAATGCTTTTTTTTTCCCTACATTTAGTTAGCAATTCATGTTTCTGTAAAATTTGAAATATTAAAGATTTTGCAAGGCTTTCATTGTGGAAAGAGAATTGGAAAAGATTATGCAGTTTATTATTTTAGAGGTTTCAGTGTAGTTCAGAAATTGAGTATAGATGTAATTTCTGTGGTAAAAATAAAGGCCTTATTTGGTAACCAGCTTGAGATGGTGCAGCAGCAGTTTGTCTTCATCTTTTGAACAATCTAAAATCAGGGACATATGGCTACAATAGGATGCTCTGGTTGAATTGAATTTACTTGGAAAAATGAGAGTATTTGGTTGAAGACATTTTTAATTAATAAAGGTCAAATATTATTTCGTGGGTTGAAGATGTTTTGAATTAATAAAGGTAAGATATTATTGGATGGGTTTTAATAACCAATGTGGTCTTCTGAGAATACAAAATTTGTAGAATTGTTGGTGTTGATTTTTGTGTGCTTAAAGATGAGGACAAATAATTTTTGTGCCTAAAGGTGGAATGATATTTGAGTGAGAAATGAGTTGTATTTGCTGCAGATACAAGAATTCCTTTGTGTATACTGCAAATCTTTTATGTATTTTATTTAGTAGCTAATGCCATTTCTGCCTATGGAAATGCAGTCATTGTATGGTGATAAAATAAATCCTTTATATATTTTGTGCTGTAAATAATACATGCCATTTCTGTCTATAGCAATGCAGTATATGCCAAGGTTGGATACTGTGGAAAATGTGATGAAGGTGTCTCCAATGATTATTCAGGGAGTTACAGCCAAATGCAGTCCATTGTTGCAGTTGCCTCATATCACACAGGACATGCTCAGGCACTTTGTTACCAAGAAGGTATAATTGCACTGTTGTCATTGCAGCTTTATCCTTTGCTCATTAATTGTTCTTCAGTAAGCATTTTAAGATACCTGTTAACATTGTTTGTTAAAAATTTGTTTGTCAATACAGTGGGGTGCATTATACAATATGGTACACAGATTAGTCAGAAATTTGTTATGTTTAGCAAGTTTTAAAGAATGGCTGTTTCCCAGACTTACATGAGAGTATTGTCTTCAGACCTTGCAAACATGTTCAGCAATGTCCTCTATGCCTTCGATGGTCATTGGCCAGGTGTTGGTTTTTTCCTACCTTAAGCTTTAACTGGCACCTATCTACATTGACCACTCAGTCATTTGCTTCATGAGGAAGGCATTGTTTTGATAAAGGAATACCATGTAAATCGATATGCCAAATTTTCTTATCTTGCTTGTGCTCATTATAATCCAGACAGGTTGATAGTTTAACTCAAAGGTGTCACTATGTCAAATTAGGAAGCAAGGCCGTTTTTATCATTAGGATTGAGGGTTGAAGCAGTTTGTTTTCTGGAAGGGGGGGGGGTAGTTCTGTTATTGCTGGAGAAATGGAAGTCACATTTTATGTATCTTTTTACAGGTTTAATTTATCTTCATCTTTTTGCCTGTGAATTAAAGCTGTCTTTGAAGAGAAAATTTCATGTTTGAGAAGAGGTGCGGGTTACAACCCTTTTCATTAGGGTCAGGGGGTCATTTAATAGTCAAAACTCGTTTGTAAAGACAGGAAGTTTCAGTTCATGGGTCACAAAAAAATTTGTATACAGCTTCTTTTGATTTCCTATTCACATCAGCCAATTGTCTTTTGATCTTGCCAAGCTGAGCTAATCCAGATATTGTTTTTTAAGCATGAACAAACTATGATTGGTAATTATTTTAAGTAAATGATTTTTGTTTATAGCAAGGATAAAAGTGTGCTGGATACAGTAATCTTATGTGGAACATAAATTTGGGAGAGAACATGTACATATAATTTATGATTTTAGTTGTATAGGACATATAAACAATCTTGATAAAATAATAATAATAATAATGCTTTAATGAAATTTGTTGTATGGTATTTATCAAAAACCAGTTTTAAAATGTGAACTAGTTGTGCAGAGGTCACCTGTGTATAAAGGCCAGTTTTGCCTTTTCCCATAGGTGGCCGCTAGTGTCAGGTTTGACTGTACGTAATAATAAATTCTCTTTACAGAGAAATGTTCAAAAAATACGGGATCTGGTGACGATGAAACCTGCAGACAGGAGAATGTTGCTGCGTACACTTAATGATGAAGAATATCAGCATGTCATGAATACATGTTATAATTTACCTCAAGTCAAGATGACAGTAAAGTCAGAAGGTAAAGAATATCAGCATGTCATGAATACATGTAATAATTTACCTCAAGTCAAGATGACAGTAAAGTCAGAAGGTAAAGAATATCAGCATGCCATGAGTACATGTAATAATTTACCTCAAGTCAAGATGACAGTAAAGTCAGAAGATAAAGAATATCAGCATGTCATGAATACATGTAATAATTTACCTCAAGTCAAGATGACAGTAAAGTCAGAAGGTAAAGAATATCAGCATGTCATGAGTACATGTAATAATTTACCTCAAGTCAAGATGACAGTAAAGTCAGAAGATAAAGAATATCAGCATGTCATGAATACATGTCATAATTTACCTCAATTCAAAATGACAGTAAAGTCAGAAGGTAAAAAAGGCTTTGTTTTCTTTGCAGCTTGATGTTCAGTCCATAAAATTCATTATCAGTGGTCTGGAGTTCCATATTCACAATATTTTAGCATCATTAAGTTTGGGCTGATCTGAGTGTAAGACCAAGTGAACTTATGACATGTTTCTTTGTTTGTTGCATATTGTGTATTGTGCTCCCATCAACAATTGCTCCTTTAAACTTTTATTAAAAATCACTGGACCACTTTTGGCACAGCACATCCTGGCTTTAAAATAGTACAACTGAAGTTCATTTTCCATCAGAAATAGCCATTTCTAAAAGTGGTGAGAACCCATTAAATGACAGTGACTTTTCAAACATAGCAGAATTTGATCCAGCTTATGCTTTTCCGCCCTAAAATGTAGTCACTATTTAAAAAAATTGATAAAACACTGTTAAGAAGATAGAAAAAACCTTTATTTGACTTCTCCAAAGCCACTGATCAGAATTTCTCCAAACTTGACAGAAAACATTATGGCATGAAGAACTTAAATGATGCTGATATCCAAGTCTGGCTTCTGTTACTAAAAATATAAAAATCTGAAATGAATAAAATGAAGACTATGAAGTTTGGGTTATTTTAAATTCTCCCCCTTGCAGAAAAATATGCAATTGGTAAAAATAACTTTAGAATACATGATTAATAGTTTTTTTTTATTAACACAAGATATTTAAATTAGTAAAAACTACAACTTAGGAATAAAATCAAATAATCTGTAATTTATAACTGAAGAAAAATATAAAGTAGAAATATGACAAGTAGCACTCTCAGTAGATGAAATATGTTATGGATACATTCAGCATGGAAAACAATGAAATGAATGTGATCTTGAAATGAATCTTCAGTATTGTGCTCTTTGGCAAGACACTTTACTCCTATTACTCAACAAAAAGTAACCCTAGCTCTGAATACCTTAAAATGGTTTTACCATATTCAGATGTCTGAAATAGATGTTTTTTTTATTGTTACATGTGTATGCTTTATTTTATTTTTGTATTTCCTGTGAAGCATACTTTTGACATATATGTCACTTTTTTGTAGATATTGTTGTTGCCATAGGGATCTATGTTTCGATTTTGCATTTAACTAATTTTCATGTTTGCTTATGTTAGTTACTCATGAACTGTTTGGAGTACATCCACTACCTTGGAAATCAATCCTTCTTGGGGGAAAAATGATGTTCACCCTGTCTTTAAAAGTAGAAAAATGTTGCCTACTGCCTGAGAAATTCATATTTCCATCAAAACAATTTGATGGAAATTTCCTAGGTGCACATGCAGGGACACTACCAGTTTATGGCACTCTTTGGAACTTCTTGAAAATAATAGAGACATATCAGTCTTAACATTTTCTGAAACAGCTCCATATTTGTGACATTGAACTACCTGGATGACATTCTGCTTAATTTCCAGGTGTCTGTCTTCTGAACCAAGACCTAAAATTTCTTGTTTTACTTGTGTTTTGCATTGTTTTGAGTTCTTGTCAGCAAATCTGATCTTAATGATCTTAATCTATCCAGCATTGCATTCATCTAAGCATGTCAGACTCAGAACTGTAAGGGTGGGGGTTCAGATCCTACCAATGGATCAGTCAGGGTCATCTGATATGGTTTGTCCTTGGGCATGGCACTTCACTCCAATTGCTGCCCTTGGCAATAAATAAACTACTTTTGTTACTGTGTTGCAAACACCAAAGGAACAAAACCATGACCCCCCACCCTCCATTGCAGCCTGACCCCCCATTGCAGTTACATATGTGGAAGAGCATGAACATCTGTTGAAGTAATAACCGATGATTGACAGGATTTGGCACCATTCTTTGTGTCTGTGGGTATGACATATCTCTTGCTAGCAAATGACTTTTTAGCTTCTTTACTACTAAAACAAGCCAAAAGACATGATAAACTATATCGTTCTGCAGATTTCTTGTTTTGTTGGTATTTAAGTTTTGAGACCTCTCATGTAAATGCATCAGTCTGAGAAAGTAAAGATGTGTATGTATTTTTCCTGATCAAGGAATGGTTACAATATGCAAAGGAAAATTGCTTACTTGAAAAATATATTGATTTCAGTTCTTGATGATGAGGACACATCCATCACAGCTGGGTCAATTGTAACAGTGACTGTTACACTGGAAAGAAAGAGCATGGGGGAAGTGTTTGAAAGGGAATTTAAAGAATCTGAGGAACAAGGGTCATACAGCAATCAGAGATATATTGAAATGCATGAGGAAGATGACGAGCATGGCATGAATGAAGGCAATGATAAAAATGAGGATAAGGAAGAAGAGGAAGAGGCAAAGGTTTGTTAACATCAATTATACCAAATCTTTGATATTGTCTTGAAGATTATCCACTTGAATACACATTCACTCAAATGACTTTGGAGATAGTGTTCATTTTAGGTTTTGCTGTTGTGCATTTGATCATTAGTTTTCATCTTTGATGCAAGAAAATTGCCTTTCTTGGCAGACTGAAATGTTTTACTTCTTTTGTTCACTTTGGGGACCAATTGAGAGCAAATTGTGAAAAATCATGAATATAAAACTTGAAGAAAAAAGATTCAGCAAAAATTCTGTTGCAATTGTTCTGAAAGCAGAAAACGGGAGATAAAAAGTAGATTCACGTGTCCAAAATAAAATTCTCTGGGGGATGTTTACTCCAGCATTTGGAATTAATTTCAATGTATGGCATGCTCATTTCAGGGGAGGCTGATAATGGAGTGTATTTGAATTTTCTTGAAGAAACAAAAAAAAATGGGTTTGGATATCTAAATGATCTTAGGGCTGTTCCATTAAAACATACATGGGACCCAAGGAAGGCACTGTTGAAGTGTGGTACCCACCCATGGATGCAATTTAGAATTTTCTTATCATTTAAATATGACCTTTGTGAAGTCAAAGTACCCTGGAATATGTTTTAAAAACTGCCTTCCCTGGTTACCATGTATGTTTAAATGGAATAGCCCTTACATTTTGACAAAGGTTTCCATTTAATGCATTTCAGAAATGAGATGAAAACATAAAGTGGGTGATATTTTTCAAATCCTTTCATCTTTTATAATGTTACTCTTTGTGGCAATATGTAAAAACATAATATACGGGATTAGTCCCATTGGAAAGCCTTCTCCTGCCTGCAGCCTCTAAAATTGCAAAAAAAAAAAAATCTTGCACTTGAAAAGGGTCTACAAAAGTTCTACTGTATTTTTTTAGACCAACCTTTTGATGGAGATGACATATATTAGTCTTGCCCTATGATGAATCATTTTTCATTGTGTGCGTCTAAAATTTTAATTATAGAGAGGTATTATATATACATTTATACAAGTTAGGTCTGACTGCAAATTGCTTATTCCAAGATGCCCTGGCAGATCAGGGTCAATGTAGTTTGTTATTAATAATCAATAGAACAAACATAATTGACCCTGATCTGCATCACCCAGTGGCAGATCAAGGCCTATGTTGTTTGCAGTTGGACTTGCACGTGAGTACATTCGCTACTTCTCAGAACACTGTGTTTGGTTGTATTTTGCAAGTCCTTGTTCTTTAGGAGTTTAGTAGTGTCAACTTTACAGAGGTAGGTCTTCTGCACAATTTGAGCTGTATGTTTAAAAAAAACTTTTTTATTTCATTGTAAAATATTTGCTGACTGGTCTGGCAGATGAGCTAAAATGACCATTTGCTAGCTCAAAATGTCAAATACTGGAAGGTGCCCATAATTTTCTGTTTTATTACTTTCTAGCCCCAAATCAAATGACAAGAGAGTTGTGAAAGTTAATCTCCTGGACTTAACAGAACCCTTTAATTGAATGATGGCCATAGGTTTATATTGTATCATATAGACCTTACATAAGTCCCTCACAGCATGTGATTTTTTAAATTTCTCAGAACAGATTAGACTTTAAAAAAAAATGCATAACCTCTATCCTAATTAGAAAGAAAATAGATACTAGCAACAACCTTATTATCATCCAGAAAGGGGCCCCGAGTGGTCTAAAGTGCTCTCTGTTACGGATCACTGCCATCTCACCTCTGTCTGTGTGGGTTCGAGACTAGGATTCGGCCAATGTGGGTATGTGAGAAAGCTTGCCATTAGTTTCTCGTGGGTCAGTGGTTCTTCCTGGAGTTTTCCCATGTTCTTCCTCCACCATTAATACTGGCCATCATGCATAGCCTATCGTGTGCTGAAAAGTGGCGTTAAACCCCATAACAACAACAAAAATAATCATCCTCAAAAACATCTGAGTAAGAGTAAGTTTGCTTGTTATTTTAAAAAATAATGCGTAAAAAAAGTTAAATGACATAAAATACTTTTGTTTGGTGAAGTTCTGAATTAGTTTTCTGAACAAAAAAATCATTTTTATAAATAAAACGTTTGGGGTAAAAACTACTGAAGGAATGAAGAATAATACTAAAACTGAACCAACAGCTGGAACTGGAACTACACATTTTAGTCAGTGTGTTGATGATTTCGTTTTTTGGTAATAACTTTTTTGTAACTATTGAAATTTTTATATTAAATTTCTCAAGTTGAAATCCATTGTGAGTATGGGAAATTTTGAGAAATTATTTACAATTGTATGATTGGTATAAACCATTTCATAAACTTCCAGGTTCACATTACAGATAAAGTGGAAAATTTCAGCTGTTAACTTTGTATTCAGTGTATTAAGTAAGAGTGAGGAATATGCAGTATTCAGATGTACAGATGTAATAGATTTCGTAATATTCGTTCATGTTATTGTGAAGACATTTGCAGGCAGGGTTCCTTTTCCTTTACTTTTTCAATTTCTTTGTATTTCCTATAGATTATTTTGACCTTCAGATGTAAAGAAATCCATAAATTGCATTACTTAAACAGTTTAATAGGAATGATCCTTTTGTAGAGTAGATTACAATAAGTAATCCCTCGATACAGTTGATGAATACTGGGCCATTACATTGAGTAATCCCTCTCTACAGCTAATGAATACTGGGCCATTACATTTGGTAATGCCTCTATGCAGCAAATGAATACTGGGCCATTACATTGAGTAATCCCTCTCTACAGTTAATGAATACTGGGCCATTACATTGAGTAATCTGTCTCTACAGCCAATGAATACTGGGACATTACATTTGGTAATCCCTCAATGCAGCAAATGAATACTGGGCCATTACATTGAGTAAGCCCTCTAAACAGCAATTGAATACTGGGCCATTACATTGAGTAATCCCTCTCTACAGCTAATGAATACTGGGCCATTACATTGAGTAATCCCTCTCTACAGCTAATGAATACTGGGCCATTACATTTGGTAATCCCTCTATGCAGCAAATGAATACTGGGCCATTACATTGAGTAATCCCTCTCTACAGTTAATGAATACTGGGCCATTACATTGAGTAATTTCTCTGTACAGCTAAAGAATACTGGGCCATTACATTTGATAATCCCTGTATGCAGCAAATGAATGCTGGGCCATTACATTGAGTAATCCCTCTATACAGCAATTGAATACTGGGCCATTACATTGAGTAATTCTTCTCTACAGCTAATGAATATTGGGCCATTACATTGAGTAATCCCTCTATACAGCAATTGAATACTGGGCCATTACATTGAGTAATCCTTCTCTACAGCTAATGAATACTGGGCCATTACATTGATTAATCCCTCTATACAGCAACTGAATACTGGGCCATTACATTGAGTAATGGCCATTACATTGAGTAATCCTTCTCTACAGCTAATGAATACTGGGCCATTACTTCGAGTAATCCTTCTCTACAGCTAATGAATGCTGGTCCATATGTAATATTGATGACTTCACTTTGTATATACAGAATTATATGTAAGGTTGTGGTGGGGTGGGGATCAGAAGACCATTTCTCAAAGACTTAACACCTATCATATTTCATTTGAACTGGTCAGCTGGTGAGTTTTCTGCTGACACAGTATCATTCTATAGTGTGTCACCAGCAAACCAGGCCTCTAGTATTATAATGTACATTGGATTGCTTATATATATGTGGCTTATATATAAATTAAAGCTGGTCTTGGATGGAAAAGCTTCAGTTGGATTTTCATTCAGGTAAGGTGTTTTAATACATGTTAAATCATTTTAAATGTGTCCTTGTGGGTTGAGCACGAGTTTTCGTGTATCTGGAAATTTTTAACAAGGAAATCCATTCTGCCAAGGAGAGCACTGCTTATTACTAGCACATTCTTGAGTAAACAAGAATGCAGGTATTCGTTAAACATACTTAATTTGCTGTTTTCTTGTTCAGAATGAAGAAACTGCTGATTCTCCACCAAAGAAGGCAGCAAAAGCATGGGAGAAAAATAAGAAACATAAGAAAAAAGGAGGAAAACCTGCCAAAAAAAAGCCTAAACAGCCCTACCAGTGGAAGAAACAGCCTGTGAATGACAAAAAGCCAAGTGAAGAAACAACAGATCAGGTAAAGATACAAGTACATTACTACATCATAAAATAGTTGCCCTTTCTTAAAATTGATTAATCAAATGTTTATTTAAGCAAATAACATGCTTATGTCCTCAGTTAGTGAGACAATGGTTTAGTCATTGTGACAGTAGTCATAGCAACATAAAAAACATTAAGATTATACATGTTAGGCTTTTTTTAAAGCTTTTTGAGAATCATACAACATGCATCATAAGATGGTTTTAATTTTGCAATATTAATTCCACAGATGTTTCTTTTATTTGGTTACATGACAGTATCATCAGAGCACTAGATTATCTGTGTATTTGCATAATTTATGCAGACAGTGTGGAAAAAAATACACGAAGATGTTCATTGATGCATTCAACCGCTCCAGTGGACTAGTGGTTAGAGCATCCGCCATGGACACGGGAAGTCATGGGTTTGATCCCTGGTCGAGTCATACCAAAGACTTACAAAAATGGTACTAACAGCTGCCTCGCTTGGCGCTCAGCATTAAAAGGTTAGTGTTAGGACTTGTCAGCCTGGTGTCAGGATAATGTGACTGGGTGAGACATCATGCTACATGTCTGCAGCATGATGCTCCTGTGCTAGACATCACTATAAACTGTCACACTGCAGACATCGTAGCGATATGACTGAAAAATTGTTAAAGCTATTTTAAAATTCTAAATCACGCACACACCCAGTCATGAAAACAATTAAATTTTAAGCATTTAGTCCAAAGTTATTAGCATATTGCTACTTTAGTACTACTCTAAGTACATTCCATGTTTGTATGATGGTTCATTTAATTAATATAATTATGACGTTAGTTCATGTTCCAGATGTTCATTGTATGTTTAAAATGATAGTACTTAATTATTATGAGGACACTCATTCAAAAAGAGCCATATAGGCTAACACAATATGGACTTTAAGTCTTCATCATTAAGCCACTTTATGCAATCAAAAAGGAATGATTAACATCCTGTTGATTAAGACTCAGTCTTGTAGCATGAATTTTGTGTTCTTGCATTATTCACAAAACCTCACATCAAATTTAAAAAAGCACAAACTAGGGAATTAAAATACCCAATTTATTGAATTTTTATCTAGACCTCTGATTATATTCTAGCCTAGAATTCATAACACTTTCATGTAAAAGAACCAGAAACCAAGTCCAAATAAAAGCAGTTAAACTTGCAAGAGTTTTTAATGGGAAACAGCCAAACTGAATATTGTATGCAGTTATCAATTTCAGAAATATTTATTCTCAAATTGGAAGTAAAATGTCAGTTTAACCTTCAGAGAGTTATGCATTCAAGACCTGATTCATCTTTGCTAGCTACGTTGTTCAGATTGGATAAATAAGCAATTTTCCACTGCCAGTCCGTGCTTCTACAAATGCATTTCACTCAAATGCACCTGAAATGGCTTCTCTTGGGTATGTAGTCATACTTTCGATGTTAAACTTACAAAGTATCCTTTTTAAGTCAATTGCCTCCACCATTTTTACGATTGGTTAGTTGACATTACATGCTAAGGGAGGCAACCCATGAAATCCAGTATGTGACACTGGGACAAAGCACTAAAATAACTGTTTGATCCGCCAAGGTGTACATAGGGTTATCATATTGGAACCTTGGCTAGTGAAGATGGGCTTGATTTGGAACAGAACAAGGGCTTCTGTAACTATGTTCTTGTTCTGTTTCATTGAAGGCATACTCTCATGAGACAAAAATGAGGCTTTTGCCTTCACAGCATACTATCAAAATATTTTTCTATTTGGATTAGGGCCAGAAACAATTGTGTTAATATTTACTGTAAAAATCAGATTTATTTATGATGGATTTTTTTATTGTTTTTTTCTTCCATATCCATGGATAACAAAGTATCCTAGAAATTAAATTCAGCATACAGTTATATATCTGGTGTTAATATAAACATTGATGCCCGAAGATTTTATCCTATCAAAGACAGGTTTAGTCTTAAAACACAACAATTTATCCCCAATAATATGTCTGATTTGACAATATGTCTTACTGTATATGCCAGGGGTGTACAACCTTTTTCGGCCAAGGGCCAGATTGGATTTTCTAAGACCACTTGATTGCCACAAACACTAATTTCTTTAATATAATTACTGTTCATGGGCCAGATTTCTGTGTCGTTTTAATTTGCCCTGAGGGCCGGACAGAACACGTTTGTGGGCAGGATCTGGTCCACAGGCCATGGATTGTGTATCCCTGGTATATACTCACTTATAAATGAGTATATAGGGTATGTTTTGCTATGTGTAAATATTTGCTAAAGCAGGAAGTGTTTGATCCTGTGGTCCAAAGAAGAGGATTCCAAGTACATTCCAATGCTCTAGTTAACATTTACTCATGGAGAACAGCATATTGTTGTTATTTGTACATTATCAAGTACTGTGTATTTTGATTATGTATCAGATACCTGTAAAAAGTATTTTAAAACTAAATGCAAATCCTTTACTCATGCAGGGCATTACAGATCAGTCATTGAGTACAGTTCAAGTCATAATAGCAGACAGTATTAAACAAAGCATGTATTACCACTATCATTCGTTAAAGAACATTCATCCATACTTCTTCAGTTATGTTATCTGATCAGGACACCTTAGGAGTACTACCACTACCTCAGAAATCCAGACCTCCCAGCCAGATGTTTAGCTACGGGAGCTAAACGCTGTCTGGCCACATGTGGCAGTGTTAGAATCTTATTCGTCATTGGTAAAATCATCTTGTTCTCTTCTGGCCTTCACACATTCATCAAATGATTTTATTTTCTCCAAATCTTTTGGATGACGCTGGGTCATCAATGTCTATGCATGAAGCACTATATTTTGTCACTTTAAAAATTGTTCCATTGTTTCAATTTATTTTCAAAATTCCTGTGAATACTGGTGAAAAGGAACCAAAGTTAGCTTCCTTATCTATTCAGACTTTGTATATTTAAATAAAGAGGAAAACAAATTTGGCACACTTAAAAGAATCCAAAGTCGGCATTTGAGATCAGCTTGCTTTGTAATAAAATAACCTTTTTACTGATATCCTTTTTTAAAAAATCTGCTAAAAAATATTCAAAGTCAACTTCTGAGGTTGGATTGCTCTGTAATATAACCTTTGTCTTTGATGTCCTGTCTATAAGTTCAAACAATGGGTTTACTGCTCACTGCCAGTTGTGTTTATTCTCTGCCCGGGCTTCTGTTTGCTTGGCATCTATATTATCTATAGTTATAATTAATACAAATGGGCACTGATGTCTGTGGGTAAATAGTATACACAGCAATAACTTGCTTTAATTATTCTTTTTGTAACCCATGCTAGTGAAAAGATTGTCACTTGTACTCAAGTGAATGTATTTTCAAATTATTATTTTTTTCGTGAGATACTGTAATATAGTTGACCTGGATATAATTCAGTCTTGGTTATTTTGTACCTATCACCGTGTCGTGCATGAATGGCAGTTGTCTTCAAACATTCAGTCAATTATTTCCCCTCTCATTTGCAATTTTGTTCAGTCCAGTTTTCTGTCAGATAATATATTCAAACATTTGAGTATAACCAAACATGATTTGTTTCGCAATGTTCACATCAATGAACAATGTGCCATGTGTTATTGGACATAAGCAATACACGCTACAGTATGGATGCTTACGCTACATATACAGAGTTCATGGACATATTTTAATCTTTACTGCTCTTGATGAAAAAAAGGAATAAATGATAACAATACAAGGTTAGTTTCTTTCATTTTGTTTATCTATTTTATTGCAACGTGTGTGTGTGGGGGGGGGCAGGGAGAATGCAAATTCAACACAAATTTATTTAGTTTCTTACATTTTGAGACATATGATCGAGGTTAAAAAAACTTTCACCATAAGTTCTGGGATAGGAAAATATTTTTTTTTATCATGGCCCAATATGTATGGTAAATACCAAATTCTCCTTAAGGTGTTATGATTGGGTAGTGTATTTGAAAAAGAAACGAGTGTTTGGAGTAAAGTACTTACCCAATCATAATATGGAAACATTCTCCCAGCCTTCATGCTCTTAGATCCTTTTAGGAGAGCATGCATTCTGCTCCAGTAGTAACCAAGGTACACACATTGTTGTAACTCTATGGTCTTGAACTATGTAACAGAAAGAAGCAAAACCATCAAATGTTTTTTAATTCAACAAACAGTTTATTTCCCTTGTATACAAGTGAAAATTTGCAAGGAACTGACAATATTATGTATTAAATCACAAATAGTCTTAAATGATATATCACAAGTCCAAAAGTATAGAATATTCTGAATGAATTCCAAGTCTTAATGTATCACAGTGATATAGTCCAGAATGTCTTTGAATGAACTAACAGTAATCCTAAAATAGTGTTTAAGTCCAAAATGTCTATAGGCACTTTGTAATTCCAGTGAATAATTTAAATAAATCCTCTCAAATTATATCTGAACACAACAGTAATAATTCTACAGATTGAACATAAATGGGAATTAATAATTTTGTTTACCACAACCTTATAAAAACTTAAAACACATAAAATGACTAAGTTGTGGGTCACTTTAACTTTGTTTGTGAGGTAATGATAGCATTCCCAAGGTATTATGATCAGGTAAGTATTATTGAAGAAACATATTTTACTAGAAACATGGTCTCCACTACTTTTTTCTGGAGTATGAGCTTTCATATGTTTTCTAAATTTCAGTTTGAAGATGTAATGCATACTCAATACTTGTGTTTCAGAAAAAGAAAAAGATTGTAAGACTGTTTTCTTTTTGATGATTTTTGTAGGATTTTGTTCTTTTTAATTAATGCTTGTTTCTTTTGAAATTAGAAATGTTGTAATGATCCACTAATGACACAAATGTTTGACTAGCAAGTAGGGAGATTGAAATCATTTTAAGGGATAGAAGTTATATATCTGGACTTACAAATGAGTAAACAGTAAATTTGAACTATCAGAATATCATTTAATTAAGCCTTGATCTTTTTGTGGTACCATTATATTTAATTTCCAATAGAAAACATACAATCTGTATTCTTCAAGCAAATATGCATTGGAATACCACTTCTACAACATTTCTGGTTTTAAAGTTTCTTTCTAATAAGTTTATTTTGTAGTGACCTCAATTTCCCTTATTTAACAATTGGTTCATTTGCATACTTATATTTAATTGATAATAGAGTTCATGCCTGATTGCTTCAACCCCATTTGTTTGTGCTTTTGTTTCTTGTTTCATAACCAGTGTGTTACTCTGCTAGCCTTGCATCTTAGTTTGTGAATTTGTATTCTTGAGTGTTTTTAATCTCTGTGTGAATTTGTATTCTTGAGCATTTTGAATCATTGTTTGCAAAATTGTATGCTTGAGTCTTTTAAATCTTAATGTTTGAATTTTTAATTTTGAGTCTTTTGTATTTTTGTGTGCAAAATTGTATTTTTGATTTTTTAAAATCATAGTGTGTGAATTTGTTTTCTTTAGTCAGTAAACTAAAATGAAGTGGCTACTGACATTTGGAAATTGTAGCCTGTCAGTGAATCTTCAAACATTTGCAAGTACAGCTAACCCCTGACTTTTATGTGTTCCCAAGAGTGGTAGTTTAACATGTAATCATGTAACTCAACATTTTTGGTTTAGCTGCCTTTAATTTTCATTGAAAAATAAGTAAGTCAATTAACTTTAATACAATTCATTTTAATCATTTACATATTCATTTTGTTTTTTGTTTTAGACAAATAATTTCACTGTTTTTAGTCTTCATTAAAAACTATTGAATATAAACTAAGTATATGAAATTGCATTAATGTGAAATTTGAGTAAGTTAAAATACATCATACTTTTTTTACACTCCTAGATTATTTTGTGTCCATCTGTTGTGGCAACCTCATATGTCATTTCCATCCTTTAACTTTTGAGCATGGTGGTTTAGTGTTTAGCATGCCAGACTTGCAACCACAAGGGTGTGGGTTCAAATCCAGTGGTTGGATCAGTCTGTGGTGTGTCATTGGGCAGGCTGCACTTGACTCCAATGGCCTCAGCACCAAATAA
Source organism: Sinohyriopsis cumingii (assembly GCA_028554795.2). NCBI lineage: Eukaryota > Metazoa > Mollusca > Bivalvia > Unionida > Unionidae > Sinohyriopsis > Sinohyriopsis cumingii. The sequence continues at coordinate 5,345,282 of JAPYKE020000101.1, forward strand.
CCTACTGGTGTTGCTGTGCAGTAAAATGCTAAACTAAACCAAATCAAATTTTGAATGACCTATTGCATTGCAACCAAATTGTTTTTGAGGCTTTAATGTAAAAAATCTATGTAAACATTTATTTCAAACGTTTTCTGACAGAGATGGATTGAGTTAATGCCATGTTTTGACTCTGAATCTTCCCATTGTATATTGTGCTAAGCTTTTTTCAGTGGTACCATATTTGTGGGGACATAACTGTCATATATGGACAGACTTCTTGTTTGAATAGTTTGTCTTTAAAACTGTACTTCTTAGAAACTTTAAAGGTAGTGAAACCTCATAAAGAACATTCTAGGGACTACAGAATTATGTCTTTCATGGACAGGTGTGCATTGTAGACCAATGTATGAAGAGGTGTTTGGTAAATTGTCCTTTATGAGCATGTGCATTATATATACAGATATGGATTCCGGGGTGACTGAGTGGTTTGAAGTGCTCATGTTTACCGATCATAACCATCTTACCTCTGTTCATGTGGGTTCAAGTCTCGGACTTTGCCATTGTGGATATGTGAGTAAGCTGTCAGTAGCTTCCAATTGGTCAGAGGTTCTTACAGGGTTTTCCCCAGGTTCTTCCATCACTGCCATGTATAGCCTATCTGTGCTGAGAAATGGCGTTAAGCTCAGAACAACAACATATACAAATATGTGAGTCGGGGTTGGAATAATAAAATCTTGTTCTTCATGGATATCCCTTTATAAACTGATATGGTAAGAGGGTTCATATAGATGTTCTTTATGGATAGATGTTCTTTATATATAGATATTTGAAGGGGGTAATAATATGGTGTCCCTATGATTGGGTGTCCTTTATATAGATCTGTGAAGGGGGTTCATAAAATGATGTCCTTTATGGACAGGTGTCCTTTATATACATATGCGTGAAAGCAGGATTCATAATATGTCATTGACTGACAGGCATACTTTATATACAGATACATGAAGAGGGCTTTATCACATGTCCTCTCTAAGCTTGTGTCCTTTATATATATATGTGAAAAGTGGGGGGGGGGTAACATTCTATGAGGATGTATTTATTGTTTTCAGATAGGTGAAGGGGGGGGTGATAAAATGTACTCTACAAACATGTGTCCTTCATATACAGAGATGTGCGAAAGGTTTATGAGATATATTTTATGAGATGTCCTTGATAGACATGTGTCCTTTATGTACATACATGTGAAGACTGGGTTCATTATAATGTCTCCTATGAACAGTGTTCTTTATATACCTATTTGTGGGGAGGGTCATACAGTTTCCTGTCTCTTTATTTACAGATTTTGATGGAGTCATAACTTGTGCTATAAGCAAAAAATTTTAAATTGAGACAAAATAGCCAACTGAATATTGTGTGCAGTCATCACTTCCAGAAATATTAAGTCTCAGATTGGAAGTAAATTGTCAGTTTAACCTTCAAAGTGTTGTGTATTCAAGGCCTGGTTTTGGAACAGAACAAAAGGTTCATGTCTCTTTGTTCTTGTCCAGTGCGTCATTAAAAGCATACTCTTGTTTGAAAGAAATGAGGCATTTGCCTCCACAATACACCTTCAAAATATTTATATATTTGGTTTGGGACCAAAAATGGAGTTGTCTTAATATTTAATGTAAAATAGAAGTTAAATTCACCATAGTATTGTAAATCTGGTGTTTAGTAAACAGTGAAGCAAAACTTTTTTATCCCTATAGAGTGATAAGTTTATTCCCAAACCATCACATTTTTTCCCCAATAATTTGTCCAGTTTGATAATATGTCTTATTTGAATTAGCAGACAGAAGTTTTTAATGAATCCTTTTCCAGCTGGTTTTTTCCCACCGGACCAAGAGGGTTACAAGTACATTCCAGTGCTCCAGCTGATGAACCATGTTTGCTCATGGAGAGCAATGTACATGTGTTATCATTATTTTTACATGATCAACTAGTGGGTACTTAAATTATATACCAGATTCCTGTAAAAAGGATATTTTAAACTATAAAAAATTCTATACTTGAGCAGCACATTAAAAATCAATGTTTGAGTACAGTTAAAGTCACAATAGCAGACAGTATAATCAAGCTGTAACTGGTCTGATGATGCAAGAATTTAAATTTTAATTCAAAATCATATATCTAATGTCTTGATATTGTTTGAAAATGAAACAGACCCATTGTTCTGATTCGATTGTTAGTTCAGAAATTGAATACATGTCTGTTTTGAATTTCATGTGACCCAAAATGCATTTTACTTAAACAACATTCATTCATATTATATACGACTCAATTCTAGAGTTTGTATTTCAGTTTCAAGCTGTAATGCATGCCTATACTTGTGTTTCAGAAAAAGAAAATGATTGTAAGACTGTTTTCTTTTTGGTTTCTATAAGATTTTTTTGTTTTTAATTAATGTGTTTACTTTGAAATTAGAAATGTTGTGTTGACCAGCCATATAACACAAAAATATGCAGAACAGGTAGGGAGATTCAAACCATGTTTAGGGGTAGAACTAGATGTCTTTGACTTGAGGAACGAGTAAAGTAATTTGAAGTGGCAAAATGTAATTGAATTAAAACCGTGATCTTTTTGTGATACCATTATATCTAATTTTCAGTAGAAATAATACAGTGTATATTCTTCAAGCTAATAAGCACCACTTTGATGGCCTAATGGTTAGAGCGTCCGCATCGGATGTGGGAGGTTGTAGGTTCAATTCCCCGCCAAGTCATACCAAAGATCTATAAAAATGGTACAAATGCTGCCTCGCTTGGCGCTCAGCATTAAGAGGTTATTTTTAGGACTGGTCAGCCTGGTATCAGGATAATGTGACTGTGTGGGACATCATGCTACATGTCTGCAGCATGATGCCCCAGTGCTAGACATCACTATAAACTGTCGCACTGCAGACATTGTAACAATATGACTGAAAAATTGTTAGAGCTACATTAAAATTCCAAATCACACACACACACACTCAAGCCAATATGCATTGGAATACCACTTCTACAACATTTCTGGTTTTAAAGTTTCGTTCTAATAAGTTTATTTCATAGTGACATTAATTTCCCTTATTTAACAATCTGTTCATTAGCATTCTTATATTTAATTGATAACAAAGTTCATGCCTGATTGCTTCAGCCCCATTTGCTTCTGCTTTTATTTCCTGTTTCATAAACATTGTGTTACTTTACTAGCTTTACATCTTAGTTTGTGAATTTGTATTCTTGAGCATTTCGAATCTCTGTGTAAATTTGTATTCTTGAGCATTTCGAATCTCTGTGTAAATTTGTATTCTTGAGCATCTTGAATCTCTGTGTGTGAATTTGTATTCTTGAGTGTTTTGAATCTCCGTGTGTGAATTTGTATTCTTGGGCATTTTGAGTCATTGTTTGTGAAATTGTATTCTTGAATCTTTTGAATCTTAATATTTGAATTTGGATTCTAGAGTCTTATGAATTTTAATGTGTGAATTTGTAGTCTTTAGTTATTAGAATCTTAGTGTCTGAATTTGTAGTCTTTAGTTATTAGACTTTTAGTGTCTGAATTTGTAGTCTTTAGTTATTAGAATCTTAGTGTCTGAATTTGTAGTCTTTAGTTATTAGACTTTTAGTGTCTGAATTTGTAGTCTTTAGTTATTAGAATCTTAGTGTCTGAATTTGTAGTCTTTAGTTATTAGACTTTTAGTGGGTGAAATTGTATTCTTTAGTTATTAGAATCTTAGTGTCTGAATTTGTATTTTTAAGTCATTAGACTAGAATCAAGTGGCTACTGATATAATTATATTCTTTAGTCATTAGATTAGAGTCAAGTGGCTACTGATATAATTGTATTCTTTAGTCATTAGACTAGAGTCAAGTGGCTACTGATATAATTGTATTCTTTAGTCATTAGATTAGAGTCAAGTGGCTACTGATATATTTATATTCTTTAGTCATTAGATTAGAGTCAAGTGGCTACTGATATAATTGTATTCTTTAGTCATTAGACCTGAGTCAAGTGGCTACTGATATAATTGTATTCTTTAGTCATTAGATTAGAGTCAAGTGGCTACTGATATAATTATATTCTTTAGTCATTAGACTAGAGTCAAGTGGCTACTGATATACTTGTATTCTTTAGTCATTAGACTAGAGTCAAGTGGCTACTGACATAATTGTAATCTTTAGTCATTAGACTAGAGTCAAGTGGCAACTGATATAATTGTATTATTTAGTCATTAGACTAGAGTCAAGTGGCTACTGATATAATTGTATTCTTTAGTCATTAGACTAGAGTCAAGTTGCTACTGATATAATTGTATTCTTTAGTCATTAGATTAGGTGGCGCTATACAGTTTCGCATTTTGCATAGGGTTAGGATTTTAAAGAAAAAGAATGTCCCCGGCTTTCCTCACTGGTTATACTGGCTATTTAAAAAAGACCTTGTATATCTTAGGTATAATGCAAAGAACCTTTAATTCCCTTTATTTTGGTGTATGATTGATGGGTGTACTATGGGTTATAGAGTATACAGCTTGGCCTTACTTCAAATGTGCACCTTTCAAAAAAGTGCTAGCTCTACTTGGTCATTTTCACTTCCTGAACTTCAGAGGTAAATTGTATAAAAAAGAGCTGATAACTTTTTTTACATTTTATATATTTGGTAATTCATTCATTGCACTTTCAGAAGCTGGTATTGTCTAGTCTGGCAAAATTCATTTTCCCTATTTTAATAGCTGCTATGTATAGTGTACTTTAGACTAATTCAGACTGATTTTTTAACACAAGGGAGCAGCCATTTTAGTTAGCAGTGTGCTTAAATCATGTAAAATTTCCAAAAGTACAATATCCAAAAGAAATATCATCCACATTACATTAATGTAGCATAGAGGTATGCAAACATTCTCTCCACTGTGCATGTTTTAAATGTGAACTACTTCACCTTACATACGTCACTCTCTCAAAAGTACATATTATCTGGTGAGCGCCACCATAAAGAAGATGTAGGTATTATTTTTGTATGATTTAATTATGTTTATATGGCTGAAACATTTAAGTCGCAAGCATCAAAACAATCCTTATGAATAATTCTCCTGCCTTTTTCCACACAGAACAGTATTTGTGAGTGTCAGAGTCTCTAACAAGTCCAGCCTACCCCACCCCCCCATGATAAAAGTGAGCTATTTTAAGAATGCACATTACATTTTGTAAACATAGCAACCAATGTTATGCTGAATGACAGGAACATGAAACTAGCCAGAATTATTTCTGAGATATCAACAATGAATTTTACAATTAGAAAAGGGAGGTAACTCATCAGCTTCATAAAGGTCAAAGGTCAAAGTGTAAAATTTTGCCTATTGTTTAATATGGAAGAAGCGAATTCACTTTCTCTTCATTTATTTTTTTATTTCATTGCAAATAAATGAAAAGAAACATTTTCACCATATATATCTGTCACTTATTGCAACAGTTTTAAATTTAAGTTGACTCTATTCCTATATTCTAAGTCTTCTAATTTCCCCATAATTAAGGTCACTACTCACACAAACATACCTCATGGCAAATTATGTAAGCAAGAGAAAAATGATCATAATTAGCTTATTTTCATGCTTAACATCAATATGAATGTACCATTTTATTCAGAACATCATACATAATTATATGAAAATAAAAAAAAATAATTGCAAACATTTTTTTATTTTCTTTAAGGTGGCGCTATACAGTTTCGCATTTTGCATAGGGTTAGGATTTTAAAGAAAAAGAATGTCCCCGGCTTTCCTCACTGGTTATACTGGCTATTTAAAAAAGACCTTGTATATCTTAGGTATAATGCAAAGAACCTTTAATTCCCTTTATTTTGGTGTATGATTGATGGATGTACTATGGGTTATAGAGTATACAGCTTGGCCTTACTTCAAATGTGCACCTTTCAAAAAAGTGCTAGCTCTACTTGGTCATTTTCACTTCCTGAACTTCAGAGGTAAATTGTATAAAAAAGAGCCGATAACATTTTTTACATTTTATATATTTGGTAATTCATTCATTGCACTTTCAGAAGCTGGTATTGTCTAGTCTGGCAAAATTCATTTTCCCTATTTTAATAGCTGCTATGTATAGTGTACTTTAGACTAATTCAGACTGATTTTTTAACACAAGGGAGCAGCCATTTTAGTTAGCAGTGTGCTTAAATCATGTAAAATTTCCAAAAGTACAATATCCAAAAGAAATATCATCCACATTACATTAATGTAGCATAGAGGTATGCAAACATTCTCTCCACTGTGCATGTTTTAAATGTGAACTACTTCACCTTACATACGTCACTCTCTCAAAAGTACATATTATCTGGTGGGCGCCACCTTAGAGTCAAGTGGCTACTGATATAATTGTATTCTTTAGTCATTAGACCTGAGTCAAGTGGCTACTGATATCATTGTATTCTTTAGTCATTAGATTAGAGTCAAGTGGCTACTGATATAATTATATTCTTTAGTCATTAGACTAGAGTCAAGTGGCTACTGATATAATTGTATTTTTTAGTCATTAGACTAGAGTCAAGTGGCTACTGATATACTTGTATTCTTTAGTCATTAGACTAGAATCAAGTGGCAACTGATATAATTGTATTATTTAGTCATTAGACTAGAGTCAAATGGCTACTGGTATAATTGTATTCTTTAGTCATTAGACTAGAGTCAAGTTGCTACTGATATAATTGTATTCTTTAGTCATTAGACTAGAGTCAAGTGACAACTGATATAATTGTATTCTTTAGTCATTAGACTAGAGTCAAGTGGCTACTGATATAATTGTATTCTTTAGTCATTAGACTAGAGTCAAGTTGCTACTGATATAATTGCAGCTTTTTTCAGGAATTGTGTTCGAAGTTTATTTTAAAGTTGCAGGCCTGTCAGTGAATTTTCATACATTTACAAGTATTTCAACTTATTTATGCCCCAACATATTTTATGTTTCATGTCCCAACCCTATTTTATGGAGGGAGTATAAAGTGCTAGCCGTATACATATGTTGTGTCAACCTTAAATATCATTTCCATCCTTTAACTTTTGTCTTCAATGGTTATCATTCCAGACTTATAATTGAAAGGGCATGGTTTCAAATCCTACCATCAGATCAATCTGTGGTGCGTCATTGGGCAGTCTGCACTTGACTCCAATTGCCTCATCACCATAAAACCTAACTGGTGTTGCTGTGCAGGAAAATACTAAACCAAACCATATTAAATTTTTAATAACTTGTTGCATTGGAACCTAATTCAAATAATCTAAGTAAAACATATAATATGTATATGTGTCAATCCATCCATATATCTGTCACTCAGTTTACTTTGTAGCATTGACTCAACACAATGAAGGGAGAGTGATCATGTTGGAGGTTGGGGTAAGAGTTGCAGGAAAATGAGTAGAATGCAAGATAGAATTTGCCCAAAAAAATTTAACATTGAAGATAATACTGTAAGATTGGGATGATAAGCATCCATTTATCTGTGTCGGCCAAGGCCTTGATTAAGGCTGGTGTTCAAGTTTTTTTAGCTTAATGTTAGTTTTTTAGATTAATTTCAGTTTTACAGGTTTTCATTTTCTAACCAGGTAAAAGACAAAATGAACAAAAAAGGGAGGTTTCTATTTTTTGTATGCTTATTGACAGTGTAATATATCAGTTTTGTTCTTAGTCCATTTGAGTTGGGTGCTGCACCCTGCCTTCCTAGGAGGAACTCTGTCTGGAGTTTAAAAATACAAGGCATACGATAAACATTCTTCATGTTATTTTTTACCATAACATGGCATAATTTATCCTTATTTTTCACTTGAACTGCAAGTATTTGCACCAGTTGAGTACATACAAATGCCTTATATATATATATATATATATATATATATATATATATATATATATCTCTGTTAATTAATTTGTACAAATTAACATTAAGCAAAATTAGTGTCATTATGATGTAACATTCAGATATTAGAGCAGTGATTTCTTCAGGATTTTAACTAGGGGGATTTTTGTAAAAAAGGGAGCAGTCAATTGCTAAGAGGTTCAGTCAGTATTTGTAAACAACATCAATGAGTAGATCCCTTATAGTATGTTTCAATGTCTGATAATAACTTTTGATGAATAATGATGAAACTTTGGTGTTGATATTCATTATCATCAACACAGTGGCAGCAGTTGAGTTTTATGACAATGGCACTATGTTGTATTAAAACTGCACATAATAGCAGAGACATTACCACTGTATACTGAAAACTGCATGCTGGTCATAGTTGGTAAAATGCTTTGAATAATTATATAATACATGAAAGCATCTTATTGCTAAATTGCAAAAATGCACTTGGTAAATTGCTTGATTATGATAGTTGATCTCAAAGTCAAGTGTTCACATGATCAGATTTAGCTTTGTTATTATTAATAAATGATTTTGTTGATTGTTACAAGTTTCATTACGCTCATGGCAAATAGACTGCATGATTTTTTTGCATACTTGTTCATTTTGGAATGGGGGAATCATTCAGTTTAAAGTTCATGATTCATTCAGTCATGCATCCTGGAGAAAAGTCTGTTGTAACATCTTGTAATAAGAAAATATGGCACATTGACTTAACGCCACATAATATCACATAGCAAAGCCAATTTGTTACTAAAATTTACTGCGTTTATTTGATAATGAAATTGCATCCTTGTGGCTTGGATGAAATATGTAAACAAAAACATGCAATGAATGGCATATGAAATGAATCAACATCTTTATTATTTTATGTCTATCGAACACTACTGAAAGATCATCTTTTCATTTTTATTTATTGCAGGCTGAGGCAGGTGCAGGAGACAGTGAGCATGTGGACCAGTCTGGAAGTGAACATGAAGAGGAACCAGAAGAAGAGAACCAGTCTGAGGTTGAAGAGGTGAAAGCGATTGAGTTCAGTGACACAAAGGAGAAGCAAACAAAGGATGTTTCAAAAGAAGAAGAAGAAGATGACTGGGACAAATTTCAAGAAGAGGCTAAAAAGGAGAATGTTCTGACCCCAAAAAAGAAGGAAAGTCATCCTGTTCACTGTCCTTACTTTCCAGAGGTAAGAAAATGTGCATGATTTGAAACTAATACTTAAGATGATTTAAGTCTATGAATTCAGTACCCTTTTTTCAGCAAATTAAATGGGTTAAATTCTTTATTTTTTATTTGTTACTCTGTAGAATGTTTGGCTTGGTGTTTTACAGCACAACAGCACAAGTTGGTTATCTAGTGCTTGCATGAGGACACAGTAGGGTATACAACCCAGGCTGATGGAGTGATAGAATTTGAACCTTTGACCTTTGAGTCATGAGTCTTGTAAACTAACCACTGAGCCACTTTAGTATCCTCATACAATATTTATGGGATGCATTGGGCTTATTCCATATCCATGAGCTGATCGGGAGGGGGATTTCATATTTCATATATTCATTTGCTGAGTCACTCAGAAATACATCAGCTCAGATCTTTTAATTCTACACTACAACCTCTCTTTACCATGGGGTTCCCACGCTACTGGAAAATTGGCTGAGTGCTCTAAAGCGCTTTCCGTTACGGATCACTGCCATCTCACCTCTGGCTGCGTGGGTTCGAGTCTCAGATTCGGCCAATGTGGGTATGTGAGAAAGCTTGCCAGTAACTTCTCGTGGGTCGGTGGTTCTTTCCGGGGCTTTCCCTGGTTCTTCCACCACCATTCATACTGGCTGCTGTGTATAGCCTATTGTGTGCTGAAAATAGCATTAAACCCCACCACAACAACAAAGAGAAACCTCTTCAGATTTGGATAATAAATGTTTTATAATCCAAAATGTTCTTTAATTCTATTCATCAATGGTCATATGTTAACCTTGAAAAAATTAATTTCATCCTGGAAAAGACCTGGAAATTTATATTTAGAAAAGCGTGGGAACCATGTTACCAGCTGCCTGGGGGCCCCGAGTGGTCTAAAGCGCTCTCCGTTACGTATCACTGCCATCTCACCTCTGTCTGCGCCAGTTCGAGTCTCAGATTCAGCCAATGTGGGTATGTGAGAAAGCTTGCCAGTAGCTTCTCATGGGTCGGTGGTTCTTTCCAAGGGGTTTCACCTGGTTCTTCCTCCACCATTAATACTGGCCGCCATGTATAGCCTATTGTGTGCTGAAAAATGGTGTTAAACCCCACAACAACAACAACAGCAACCAGCTGCCTACTGGATGGATAACTTTGAAAATGTATTAATAACGGATGTGGTCATTGAGGGGAGGCAAAATATGTACCATATTTGACACAATACCAGCATATGTCCTAATTGGCACATTTTCCTCATTTTTGTCAAAACTGATTAAAATATATCAATTATTATGAGCACACTTGTGTCAATCCCAGCATGCCTTGTGGGAGGAAAGCAGCTGCTAATAATCACCTAAAACATCTTGATTTTCTTGGGAGCTGCCACTGTGCCTATTGAATGTCTCAATGCCACATAACTTAATAGGTTAGATGAACCTCAAAGTGATCTAATATAGGTGGCACTAATTAACTTTATCTGATTGGCGGTGAGGTAAATTCATAATATTTGAGATATGGATGAGTAGTCCCATGATATCACCATTATTATTAGTAGAGGTGTCATGAATATGGTACTGGAAATAAACCAAGTAAATATCTATCATGCTGATGTTTTGATTACGGTATCTCCACCATTTTCCAAACATGAAAATATATACTTATTGATGATTGCATTGTAAATTATTGCTGTGGGTAGATTTTTATTTGACAATATGCATACAGGCATGTGGACCTTGTCAAAATCTATTTAATACTGTAATATGCTTTATTTGACATTATTGGGAACAACAGTGCAATTGCATGATGTGGAGTTCCTAAGAAAGAGACAAGTAGCTAGTTTTTCTAGCACTTGTATGTACTAGTGATGGAGAGGACATTGTTGATGATAATGCTAGTGTGCTCTTATTATTATGAACTTCAGTTTCACAAAATGTACCCAAATCAGAAATTTTTAAAATGCAAATTGCAATTGTAATGTTGAATATGGTAGACAGAAAAAGTAGCTTTGCAGAGTTTTCCATTATGGAAGGATGCAGTATTCTACTGTGCATCTTAATACATCTGAAAGGGTCTAAGTTGCTATACAGAAACTGGATCACTGTGACCTTCTTTAGAAAGGAGGTAATTAGCTTGTGTGTTCATTTGCACAAATTTTGAACTTGTATCTTCCATCATCAAAACTTTTAGATATGGATGCATGTTTATGATCCCTTCATGTTAAGCTTGAGTAAATTAAGTACCTCATGCAATTTATCAGATAATTGAAACCATACGTTTTGATATCCAAACCGGATATGAAGAAGACCAGGCTTTAAACTTTCAATGTACTACCATCTGCACTCACTTATAAATCAAGTCAGATTGCAAATATTGTTGACCCATATTTGATATCAAATAATGTGCCACCAGATCAGGGTCTGTGTTTGTTCTTCTGGGTACACCAATTTTTTTTTATTGACCTAGATCTGCTGGTGCTTTATGCAATGGCAGATCTGGGTCTGTGCAGTTAACAGATGGACCCTACTTATGAGCAAGTTAAGATGGTAGGTAAATGATTTAAATGCTTCTGTGAACAAAATACTATTCTTTAATTAATATTTTGGTGGATACAGATTTTCAACATTTTGCAGATATATGATATTTTTATCTCTGTTTAGATTCATGTGCACAGGGATGATGTTTTCTTTTGGTGGATCACTTTTCCTTGGACTAAATATCGTTAAATTTTGTTGGATTAAAAAGAAATTCAATGTGTTAGTAGCATCCATAAATTTGACTAAAATCGATACCCCTAAAAATAGAGAATTAATGGTAGGAAGTCCAAAACAGACGTAAAGTTAAATCACTGAACTTTCATCACATTTGCCCTGTGGTTACGATAGTAGTAGCAAAAAGAATGGTTTACATCAATGAGGTCACTGTGATGGGGGACCAAAATGAAATAACATATTTCATGTTATTTTTGGTACACAAAAAAATAATTATTAATTTCAGTTTACCAAAAATTATATGTAAAATAAATAATTATCAATTGGTGGTACTGACCGTGTACGAAAAATAAAGGGATTGTACCTGAACAAGTTCTGTGGAACATATGCTGCTCGAAAACCTAATGGTACAAATGTACAAGTAAACATATTTTCTGTCTCATTCTGCTCTCAACTCAAGAATCTAATTACAATAGAAGTAAAAGTACTCAAAGATTTTTGTTCTTATTAGTGAACAAGAGAGAGAGAGGATTATATCTCAATGTGCAAGCTCGACTACATTTAGAGCATATGTAGCTGTTATGTTGTGTAATGTTGGCAAAATCATTAAGATGGTTTGAACTTGTATTAGTTATGGGTATTATTTATTGGTAACACAACGATATGAGACTACATTGTCAAGAAATTAAGTGCAACTTGTATTTTTACATTAACAATAAATCTCATTATCAAATTGCAATAAAAAAATAAAGAACTTGAAATCACGTTTTAGTTAATGTGTGCATATATATAAGTGTGTGTGTGTGTGTGTGAGAGATGAAACAAAATTTTATATGTTGAATTATACTGTGGTGTTTAAAGTTCTATTTCCTATGTCGACGTTTTACAGTGTATATTTTGAATTACACAACGGTAGTTGAAATTTCAATATCATGTCAAGAATCCCTATTTCACACTTATGTAACTGTTTATGGTGAAAGTTCCATTTCATATGGCGAGTATTTAGATTTCATCTGTTGAATTCCATTCATCTGTTGAATTTCACAGCAATGAGAAGCAACCTCCTTGTTTAAAAATAATGCGGTCCGTTCATGAGAGCAACGTATAGCGGAGAAATTCATAGTAATTCTCGACATTTAAATAGTAACTTTCAAACTGTAAATGCATGAAATGTAATGGCGCTCATAATTGAATACATGAATGATGTATCTTAATACTCTATTTTTATATTGAATTGTTAAAGTGGGCATTGTGTAATGTTTTAACACTAACACATCATTTCACCATATAAAAATAAAATTCTGACAAGCACAGTATATCCAATTACTGCTTTGTAACTCAACAGATACAATATAAAAAATCAGCATACAAAACGGAACTTTCAGCACAATCAATATGATTCAAGATGTTAAATTAAAACTCTTGACTTACGACATTAAAATTTCAACAACATCCTTGTAATTCAGAAGGTAGTCTGAAAACTCGATACTGGACATAGAATTTTATTGGACATATAATTTTCAACCAGCGCTGTGTAATTCAACAGATGAAATCTAAATACTCAACATATGAAATGGAACTTTCAGCATAAATTCATTGAACCAATACATAAATTATAAATAAATTCTTGACTTATGCAGACCTGCCAACTCTTAAGATTTTGCCATAAGTCTTACAAAAATTAACCTTAAAATACAGACTTACAGCATACAAGCAAAAACTACGGAAAAATGATAGTTGCCGAAAAATCTGGATAATCGGTTCATCCGGGTTTCACATTAAGATTAGTGAAATAAGTCAGGGATCCAGACTAATTTTACACAGCACCCCAGATGCTTTAAACTGCACCTATTTGTTCATGCAAAGCATCTGCATGATCAGTCTGTTGATTATAAAAATTTTTAAATGGCATCCAGAAATGGCATGTTTAAGGGGCAGGGGCCAGTTTTTATGTACAAATTTAATGTCGCAATCAGCGACCTAGTATAAAAAAATAAAAGTGTGGTCAAAATTTTCCATATATTTGGATACCTATATTAAAACAAAGCATAAGAATATGAAGGATATTTTTGAAACCATGTGATGCTCACAGTGCAAACACAAGCCCTTTTCCTAGATGACAATTCTGCAAAACAATGTGTACATAACAGGCTGATGTAATTGAAAATAGTTCTCATCCAAGCCGCTTTTGACATATTTTACTTACCTCAGACCCATGTGTTTACTGCTATGGGAGGCTAGCTCCTCTTCCTAGCCAACTATTGGTATTTCACTATCAACATACTGCAGAGTAACTATGGAAGGTGTATATGCCTGACATACAGTTTCAAGAGCAACACAAGCCCAAAACACCTAGTTCACAAATATATCCATATTTTTAAATAGTAAACAATAATAGCTGAAAAAGTCACACCATAACCTTAAATTAAGAAATTTGCCAGGGGCCAGTTTACGAAACTGGATCCTGCCAACTTAAAACAAAAAGGGAAAAAAGCTTCTAAAAAAGTATTAAAAATTAGCACAGAAGAATAAAAAGGAGTATTCAGATTCTTTTAATAAAAGCTGGGAAGGACACAATTACGTTTATTGGACATAATGTGCCAATTTGAGTATGTCTCGTGGCAGGAGATATGATTGCCATCGTCATGTGAAATAGAAAAAGAATTTCCAAGAATTATGTCAAGTTGAGACATAGCAACAAGTCATTGAGTTGCATAGGGTTCGGAACTAACAACTGTACTAGTGATAAATAAAGTCAATGCATACTTTACAAACTTTTCAGTTGAACATAATGAATATCATCACTGCATCAAACTTTTATGTTTTCCAGGTTTACAATAGTAGTTATTGATATTTTGTTACACCTTACTGAAAAATGGTCAGTCTTACGGAAAAAAAATCAACTGCCTTACTGAGACAGACTCGTCAGTGTTGGCAGGTCTGCATATGACATTGAAATTTCAACCACTGCCATGTAATTCAAACGACACAATCTAAAACCTTGACATAGAAAATATAACTTTGAACCACTACTGTTTAATTCAACAGATACATTCTAAAATCTCTTGACCTAGAAAATTGAACTTAAAGGACAAGCATTTCTGATACAAGTGAAATTGGAGTTCTGGACATATGATAGTAAAATTTCAGTAGCAGCATTCTGATTGGACCAGCTTTTTCCAATAGGGGATTTTATGGTTAGTATTTTCCCTTGAAAACACCAGAGGGCATCTTGGTGCAACTCACTTCCGGATAGTTCAGTCAATTAAGCTGGCAGATGTAGATCAAGAAAATATACAGACCGCTCACATTATGCAAGCAGGATCGATATCTCACTATCTTAAAAAGAAATTCTATCAATAGTTGATCAATTGTTTTTACATCTTTTTTTTTCCTTCTCACTAACTTGCACTGCTCCCAGCATTCAAATAAATATTCTCTGCCCATTTCAGTATTGCATTATCTTTCCATTACTACCTTATGACCGCTCCGGTGGCCTAGTGGTTAGAGCGTCCGCCTCGGATGCAGGAGGTCATGGGTTTGATCCCCGGCCGAGTCATACCAAAGACTTACAAAAATGGTACTGACAGCTGCCTTGCTTGGCGCTCAGCAATAAGAGGTTAGTGTTAGGACTGGTCGGCATGGTGTCAGGATAATGTGACTGGGTGGGACATCATGCTACATGTCTGCTGCATGATGCCCCAGTGATCACTATAAACTGTCACACTGCAGACATCGTAGCGATATGACTGAAACATTGTTAAAGCTACGTTAAAAATCCATATCACACACACACACACACACACTACCTTATGCTCTAGTTTGTATTATTTGATTGTGCGAAAGTGTATCACTGCGTAAAAAGTTCTTGCAATTTATCTCGCTTTAAGAATTATGAAAATATGTGTATTTTTTACAGCTTCAATCATACCAGTTAATGGAAGTTTAACAACAACAAGAAAAAATTCTAACTTCTTAAGGTTCATTTTTTTTATTGATTTAGACGTTTCTATTTATGTTCATTATATTTTTCCTGAAATAACTTTGAGTTTTTTCAAGATGCACAAATGTCAACCACACTTGAACAGACAGGCGCATGTACGAGTCTCCTTGATGATTCTTTTAATTTCATTTCCTTGAAATTTTAGAGTGTACAATTTGGAGAAATATCGATGTTAGACACACTATGCATTTGTAGGACATTTGTGGCTCTCACCTATCTGTCTCTCTGTATGTCTGTCTTCTTTCATCTGGTGCATGGGTATGTATATCCTCGAATGAATGTCTGTTTGCATACGTATATTACATAAACATACTTCAGGTTAAAAACGAGTATAAAATGATGCTAAGTTAGAAAGAGTGACTGATAGATAAAGACAACAAATATGAATATTTGTGAGTATCCATTTATTATTGACTTGTAGAGCATGTTCTTACACACTGTCTTTTTTTAAAAATCATACTGTTTGCAATTTCACATCTGGTCACATGGATCAATATTGATTTCAAAAGCAAACCAAAGTAATAGGACGGAATCTGTGAAATAATTTGATCTTTAAAACTTACATATTTGATGCAAGGAGAGTTAAACAGTATGAAACTAATTTTAAGAAGGCTGTTCTAGATGAATTTGCTGGCGGCAATCAGAAAAGTTGTCTAAAGACCCCAGCAAATTGATTACATGTCAGCATAAGCAAAGAAAAATTATTCTGAAAGTTATTGCATGTACCGTCCGATACTTGATGTTTCAAAAGTCCAAAAGAAAATTAAACAAAAATAAATGTCATTGGGCATGTTATTTAATCTGAATATTGTATGATATTTACACCAGAAATATGAATAAATATTCTGTCTGCATTAATTACACTCCTTTTTAGTTATGATAGCTAATGTAATTATTGCTTTGTTAAATTCCTCTGAATACATTAAAATACTGTGTTCCATTAAAAAAAATAAAAATAAATCTGGTTTAAAATATTCAGCATTACAAATCAGCTGACGTATCGAATTTGTGTTATAATTTTCTTAACTCGTGTTATAAACAAACTATTAGCCTTGCGAAAGTAAATGAGAAAGAATGATACATCAACATAGAAAAATGCAAATAGTTGAGATTGATTTCATTAAAGTTATATAGCCAAAAATGTGCAATAAATGTTTAAAATTGGAGAGCAAAGTGAAATGTTCCTTCAACTGTATCTGAAATTATGGATAATGAATCTATATTATCAGGTTTGGACAGTGTATTTAATTTAATTATTTGATATCATTTAAGTATGGAAAGTAAATATTATTTATCTGATATAATGTAAGTATGGACACTGAATCTAATTATCTGATTTAATGTCTTAAATTAATATCCTAGTATGAACAAAAGATGTTAGACATATATAATAGATTCATTGGTTTAACCAAAATGATCTGTAGTACAGCTAAGATTCCAGCCTTTGTTGACTTTATGTTTCACTAACCAAGTATTGAACGGTGAACTATCCGGAACTGGAATTTTTTTGTGGGCATGCTCATTGGAGCTAAGAGAGGTAATTTTAGGCGCTATGATCAGTAACTCCATTGCAACCATGAAACCCCCTAAACTGTGCCTCATACTTAGCGCTTTGGGTTATTCCAGTTGAAACCAGATTAAGTGCAAGAATTGACAGAAGAGGACAAATCAGCGAGACTGCCAGTAGGGAAATGAGGCTCTCTTTATGGAAATGTAAAAATGTCTTTGTGCTATTGAAGCCATTGTCCATACAGCAGATGTTATAAGGACAAGCGATCATACGCATTACTTGTTATTCAAACTCGCCAATAAAGAAAATAATGGGGTATATTGTAGAAAAGATTGTCAGTAAAATGTTAATTATATCCGAGTCAAAACAGAACAAGTATTTAAAAGCTAGTATATGTATATATACGAATCAATTTAACAGGATCCGTGACTTTCATATTTAAGATAGAAAATTAATATGTTTTTATATTTTATGTTTGCATATTTTAATGAAACAATAAGATTTGTTGACCAGTGGTCTGTGGTCTTCAATTTAGCATGTACTGAGACGTAATTTTTGTTGGATAAGAAAACATCAAAGGTCTTCCGAACTAATTTTAAAATGCAGGTGGTGTTTTGTTACTGTGATGGACTTAATAAGGAAAACTAATTAACAATAATATTTAAAGGTACATGTATATATATTTGTACACTATGGATATAAATTTTCAGTTGTTGAAGGCTGTAATATAATGGCAGCAGTAAAAATACAGTTCCATGCCATTGTTTTGTACATGTTATATTATCAAGAACCTTATTTACTTATGAACTGACAGCAAACTATAATACATGGACCCACTGTAAATAAAACAAGTCATTGTAAAATTGTTCATTCAGTATTTGTATAATTATGATTTTTGTTGTCCCACTTTTTCAATTAATACAAGTTAATAACCACAGACAATGTTTTAAATCCAAAATCTGAATATTAATTGGCATAAGTCACCTGGGGATTCTCATTTCAATATTATTATGATAAATGTTGATCAATTTTGAACATAAATCTTTCCAAAATTCATTATCTGGCAATACTCTTTCTACAATCAATCTTTTTGAGGACCAAATAACAAAGTCACAAAAGTCTACTTCACAAAGTGCAATCCGCATTTGTACCTGGTAGTAATATTTATGAGATTTCTTTAAAAATGACCTACCATTCATAACATTATAACAAAGATTGTTTCTTTCATTTGCATTATGTTCATCTACACATAATGGGTCTTTTCCTGTTTAAAAAAATGGACATTTTATCTCAACTACACCTATTAGTTTGTTGTTTGATTGTAGACAAGGCCATCAGGACTACATCCAAATTCTGGATACAGAGGATTGATCCAAAATCTACATTTATGTGACGTAACATCCTTTCCAGTATTTTCAGCTATGTCTCAAAAAGCTTTCTCTTCATTTTGTCTTCCATATTTTAAAATAAAAATTGCCCCATAGAATTTGTTCAGAAGATTATATTTCCCTTTTTTACAGTGGACAACTGCTACATCTTTTGCTCTGAAGTGGTTATTCTACAGAATCTGCAACTGTGCCACATTTCTGACTCTGTCTGAACTTGTGTATTTTGGTACTTCAAAGGGGACTGTGTTTTTGTTAAACTGCATTAAGTGTAAGGCAGACTTAGTTCTATCCTTTAACTCATTCGACCCCAAAGGTTTTTGTTGTTTTTGCCTGAAGTGTGCGTAGGAAAGACATTTGGGGGGCTATTTCTGAATACATCGTAATACAGTGGTTTTCAACAGATTTTCCATGAGAATAATGCCTAGTTGTGTTAGAAACATCATTTTCCATTGGTTATTTTGCTTGCACATGAGCAAAAGGGTAAAAGTTGGATTTGTTAAAAATTTTTTTTTTTTTTTGCCTAATGGATCCATCATTTTCGTATGGAGACCGCAATTTATTCCAAATGCCCACCTTATCCTAGCTTTTGCAAAGGTTCACCTGTCTGTGTGCAGTTAAGACTGGTATGCCTTAGATCTGCGGCCAAAAGGTCTAAAATCCGGACCCAAAATCGCATTCCGATCTCAAGCGAATTTTGGGTTAAAAAAAAACGGGTCCAAAAAATGAGGTTTTTCTCTCTGTATTTTGTAGTGAAACTAGAACTTCCAGATTATTTGATATCATTGTAGAACTATATCTGTCTGCTTTTTTTTAATACCACCCACGTTGGTGTATCTTAAATGGCCTTGATGCTGCAGAGCTTTGAAGTAGGGTACAGCCTCATCACGCCTACAGACGGGATCGGGGCCGAATCGGTTAATACTTCCGTGTCAACTTCCTAATCAGGGTATTCTGTCTCTAATATTTGGCTGAAAATGCTTTATGAACCTGAATTGGGTAATGTAGCAATGAAGTTGTTAACAAACTTTGTTTCATTAATTTTAATGTCACATAATGGATCATAGTTTCTAAATCTATCTGTTTTTAATTCCTTGCTGTATGATACTGAATGGTATGGTTAAGACTGTCGTTTAGACTTCTTCCCAACATTCGATGTACAAAGTTTGATAGGAGATGCACATGGCTGCTGCTTATATCCAAACTGAGGAATATAATCTTCCAAGGAAAAAGTAAAGAAGCAATATGAGTGCGTCTGCCGAAGGAGGAAGCTTTACAGTCCCATGATGCATCCTTTACTTTTCCTGAGAGTGTTACTAGAGTCACTTATACATGATATACATCTTGCTGTGTGTGTGATGCCACTACAGATGATCTTAAGAAACAGTGGTCATCTTTATAATTATCTTGCAAGTTTTTCACATGACCACTTATAAAATATTGTCAATCTTTCAACATAGGTTTTAATGTGTTGAAGTCAGTCAAGTTGTCCTCACTTTCACTATCAGAAGCAGAGTTAAATATGTACACCTTTGTAGTTGATATAATGTGTTCATAATTCTCCCATAACAAAATCCGTTTGGAATATTAACAGATGGGAAACTATTCCAACTGCTTGTAGAACGAAAAGTTACAGTTTCTGTAGACTTACTGGTCCTAACTGAAGATAAAACCTATTTCACTTTTTTGTTCACATCATTTTCCTCTATCAGCATGAATAACTATGTCTGTGTTATTTGACTCTATACACTCCAAACGCCTAAAGTAAAAATATTTTTTTTCTTCAAGTATTAATGCACAATATAAATTTAAAACAAGAACAACAATAAACGTGTACAGTAACAAACAGTTTAGCAAATGAGTTGTTACCTGTATTTAGAATTTTACAGGATCTTAAAATGTTAGACATTTATTTATTTTGACAAACAAAAAATTCAGCTGTTAAAACAACAAAACTATTTGTGAACATTTTAAAACACTATGTGACCCCAGGAATATTAGAACCTGTTAATAATTAGTGTAATGTCATCTATGTATGTATCAGGATGGATAATTGTGTACATCCTTGTAATTATTGATGTTATTGTTTTTTTGTTTACTTACATGTACATATTTCTGTGTATTTGTATATTTATGAACAATACCGTGATAAAATATTTTATGAAAATTAAAAATATCTAATTAAGTAATCTCATAATTAATTAATTAATTAATTAATCACAGACACTGCAAGCCTTATCCTTGCACGCTTCCTTCACCCCCATGACAAAATGGTAAACGGCAAAATGTGCTGCATACAGAAGTTAACATGGACTTGAAGAGTTTTAGTTTGCTGTTCGTGCAGTGAATATGGTTGTTTAAAGATGGCAGTTTGTTATTTGCCTGAAAAGAATGTTACAATAACAAACTCGTAGTAACATTACAGTAATTATTTACAGTATCATAAGGAAGACTTATATTTTGACAAATTCCGGCTTCTTTTTTTTGGCAACTGCCAATCCATGACATTCAAGCCAGCACTTCAACTCAACAAACTGAATGTTCTGATATTTCAGAACAACGAAAATTAGCTCCTGGGACATCATTTTGCTCTAGCGTTATTGAATACGTCTTCTCAGCCGCTGTCATTGTTTGTCCTACATTTTCACTTTTGTGTATTACATGATATGATTAACACATTTACTTGATGCTTCATCAATCTCTGCTATAGTAAGCAGTCAGAAACTAAAGCGAATATTTACTAAACGTTTTGAATATAATCTTGTGACATATTTTCAGCTTCATTTGCATGATTAAACTTCATGGAATATATATATTTGCACTATGATCTATGATTTCAGGGGTGGGTGGGTGTGTCATTGTGACTCCCTTGACTTATGATGAGGGCGTCCATGCTTATGCATCAATCATTGTATTTTCTCACCAATAATTGATTATTAATTTTTGAAAAAACATAATGGCAGTACACTAGTTTCGATCTTTTTTGCAAACGTAAATCATCTTAGAAATTTTATGTCTGATAATTTAATGGATTTTAAAAAAAAAATACAAGTGATATGTATGAAGAATTGTGAGAAATTTAAATAATTATTATTTTGATAACTGGATTGTGTAAGAAAAATTTAAGAGTACAAAAAAATACATGAAATAGGGTAAAAGTTACAGTTAACAAGAATTGCAGTTACCTTGACATTGTAAAATATTTTCTGAGTCTACATTTGTAGCAAGAGCGCACATCATATATGTGACAGATTTTGTATTACGACTCCTGCATTGGGACTCTGAGTGGCCAAGTGGTCTAAAGCACTCACCGTTATGGATCACTGCCATCTCACCTCCGTCTGTGTGGGTTTGAGTCATTGGCTCGGCTAACGTGGGTACGTGAGAAAGCTTGCCAGTAGCTTCTCGTGGATCAGTTGTTCTCTCTGGGGTTTCCCAGGGTTCTTCCTCCACCATTAATACTGGCAACTATGTATAGCCTATCTTGAGCTGAAAAATGGCATTAAACCCTACAACAGCAACAACAACAACTCCTGGATCACTGTTATGGTGGGTGTGAGCACAGTGTTTGGTGGGTTGGTGTATTGGAAAATGCAGTAATTAATTGTAGTTTGTTGCTAGGTATTTGTTGGCACTCTCAGCAAATTATTGGCCATATCATGCCAAGAAAATTGGAGTTAAGTGCTTTCCCAAGGAAATGCTGAGGCACCCATGTTGAGCTGGCAGGCAATTGTATCCAACCCAGGAGTCTTCAGTGAGGAGTCTGATGCTGTACTGAGTTACCTCACCTCCCAGAATATGAAGTAGAAAATGTGGCAGTTTGTGGTGGAAAACTATTTGCTATAAAGTATATTTGATGTAAATGTTTTAGTCTAGAAATGTAATGCTTTGTAGTCATATCAAGAATCTTCTGTTGTCATTACTAAAGATTATGTGTCATGAAAAATAGTGCAAATAATAACTGTTGATATGACAGTATACAATTCATAGAGATTATCATAGTCTTTCATATACTTCTATAGGAAAAGCAAGAAGGATGGTGGCTTTATGTTGCAGACAGGAAGAATCACATGTTGATATCAGCACCTGTGCAGATCCTTAGTCTCAAAACTTCAGAAGAGGTAACTTTCTGAATATTTACTGAGCTTTATTGAAAACTTAGTGCTCTTTGTGTTTGAATTAAGAAATAATAACTTCTAAACCAGTATCTGGCAAGTTTGTTTGTAAAAAAAATTTGAACAAAATAAAATACTGAAAACAGATATTCATCTTTTGAAATAGATAATTATTTAAGTTTTAACATGAAAATAAACAAAATTCACATAATACAGGCAGTATGAAATGGTTTCTTAAAATTTTTTCTTTCTTTTAAAATTTGAAATCATATAAGTTTCCAAGATACTGTAACAATGATTTAGTGTAATATATTGTTCTTATTTCATATCCCAAATGTTCATATCTTGTGAATTTATAAACATTTGCAAGAAAGGATTCAGATATCTTTGACAGGTCAGAGGAGCAGTAGAGTATAATACGATGGGTTCCAATTTTCGTTGAGTACACATTATAGTCATGAATGATATGCAAATGGCTCCTTCCTTTTAGATCCAGTTGAAGTTCTCAGCCCCTCTTAAGCCAGGCCTTTGCACATACTCTGTCATCTTGCGGTCCGACTGCTATTTTGACTTCGATCAAGCACATAATATTAAGGTAAGGATGCTATGTACACTGTACACAGGTTCATCACACGAATTACACTGCTGAAAACTCCTCATTTACTGTATATACTCATTTATAAGTAAAGTTGCATAGACCCTGATCTGCCATCGCAGTATACAGTCAGATCAGGATCTGTGTTGTTTGTTCTACTGATTACTCCTAACGAACTGCACAGACCCAGACCTAGTATTGCATTATGCAGCAGCAGATCTGGATCTGTGCGGTTTGCAGTTGGTTTTAACTTACAGGTGATTATATTTGGAGACACGATTTTCTTGGAATCAGTAGCCCTTTAGATAACTACTTGTTCAGGTAGGAAAAACTCTTAATTTTCCATCATATCATATATCAAATTCTGAAGATGTAACAAATATATATGTATCTAACAAAATTTTCAACTTGTTCATTCCTACCAAACAAGGGATTAACATAAAGGAAGAGAACTTCATCTGGCTGTTATAATATGTAATGTCTTAAAGCCCCTTTACCACTTCATTAAATAACCAGTCTTTATATTTTGCCCCTGAAACATGTTAGCCACAAAGTGACATCCAGGATGTTGTGTGCCATTGGGTACCCTTCTATGGGGTCAGTCTTTCTAACCACTCGAGCTAATGGTAATGACAGATTAAACATTGACAGCAATGTTCAGTTTTGTTTCTCGAGAATGTTATCTTATAGTTTGGACCGCATTGGGGTATACCAAATTAACCTGACCATTATAAGAAAGTTAGCTTTATATGTAGGTGACCACTAATGGAAGTTTGAAAGTGTAACCGTTTTAGTAAAAAGGTGGCCATTATGAACATGTCATGTTCTTTCCAAGAAAAATGTGCAGCTTTGCTAACATTTTGCAAGAAGATTGATAAATAATTTTTATGCATAATATTCTCCTTATGATCCCAGAGTATTTAAAATGTGGTAATTTACATTTATTGCAAATATTCTGTTTTATTTTTGTCACGAACTTCAACATGTTCAGACAGATTAATAGGATACAAGTTGCAACCATTTAACTACCTTGCTGCTAATATCAGTTTTCATTGCAAATTCAAAAAATGTCTCCAACGAGTTTGAATAATCACGTTTTAAATGTTGAGAAATAAAAAAGAAGAATATCTTATTAAAAAGTTGGTGTTGTTTACGTCTCCGTAAGTACATTACCTAGTCACATTAACATTATATAACTTCCACATCTTACTAGGTCCATTCATCACAGTAATATTAATATTCAGGTCTTTTTTGTCTGTATACATTATAGAAGCTAAAAACAAATACTATTTGAATTACATCCTGTGGTCTTGGCTAGAAGGCTATCTGTATACCAGATGTTCTTCAGTCTTGGCTTTCACTGGGTACAGGTAATTATAATGATACCAACCAAAATCCATTGGATTTCTCAACTTTGTATAGTTGGTATGTTTTTCTTTTTGTCATCTTCGCATCAGGCATCAGTAACTTATTATTTATTTTTTTAATAGTTGGTTGGTTTTAAAGGATATTTTACACCTTATTGGCTATATCATGTTGAGAAAGCCAAGTGTCTTCACAAAGGATACCAATGCAGGCAATGTGGGCTTGGTTGAGCAGGCATCAGACTCCCATTTTTTCCTTATTTGTTTCCAAATTGGTCATACTATCTCTCCTTTTTTTCTAGTTTTTGTTGTTGCAAAATGATTACACAGTAATTGAATAATGAATTCAAATATGGTCTTGATGCAGAGGCAACATGAACTTAAAAGACAGCCATTATGTAAAAACATGCTTTTGTTAAATTTTGCGAAAGAAACTCACGGTTTTATTTTTTTTCACTCGTGTACATCAAAATTCATATTTTTCTTTATAAATATCCTTGTTTTCAACTACTTTTTCTGTAAAAGAAGAAGCCTGATTTATCTATACTTTTTCAGAAGGGTTTTCTGGAAAGACTGAACAAATGAAAATGTTGGCAAAAGGGTCAGTCCGTCTTTTGATAAGTTCAGTTAATCTGCACTGATTGAAAAAAAATAATATTCCAGATACATGGCCTTACTCGAAGGAAAAAAAAGTTTGGAAAGGTGGTGTAACATTTCTTGGATTTAAGTCTTTTTCATGGCTGGAGAACTGATTGTTGGTTCTGAATGAAATTAAATGAAAAAAAAACTTGCATCAAGAGTTCTAGAAAGTAGACAATAAGGTGGAAGTGTACATTACGAGTTTTCTTTGCTGTGTCAGATCACACTTCTGAACTTTTAAAATGCATGTTTTTAAGTCGTCAATTGCAGTACACAATATTTAATTCCACCTTACTGAAAATTGGTGCAACTTACGGAAAAATAAATGACTGCCTTTCTGAGATCTTTTTAAAGCTTGCAGGTTTGCTTCTGGTCTACTAAATATACATTATCTATACCTTGCATTACCTGTGCAAGTTGTTGGTTTGAGGGGACATGGTTCACTTGAAATGCAGGGAAATGTATTACCATCTTCTCATTTGCTTCTCATTTTGAAAGCCTAGTGTTTATAGGTCTCAGCACATGAGATTTTCTTCCAGTTTCTACTGGAGCTTTCTTCCCCACCCTACATTAGTCATTGATACCATCAGCTGCCATCCCAGCTTTTGAAAAGTATATTCAGCTGGTTGACTGACCATACATTGTTAATTTTGACTAGAGGTTGGTTTTTGGGGCAGTAAACAATCAGATGGATCAGTCTTGAAAGATCTCGTACTGGGATCCTTCCAACCAGTTCATCTGCATGGCCACTCAGCAGACTTATCAGTCATTCTTTGCCACTTGTGATTAAAGGTCATGGGTAACTAGAAGTCAGAGTGCAAAGGAGCCAACTGTTCTGTCATTTATGGCCTGGTATGGGAATCTGATGGGACAGTCAGCCTGTAAGGCCAGTGCATCACCATCAGCTGCAAGTGACTGTTCAGCATAGTGAAGATAGGTTATAAAACAAACTCTCTAGGCTCTTTTTGTGTGACTTTTGCTGGTTCCAAAGCAAATGGATATACTTGAGCTAGCTCAGTTTCTTAGCATTACCAATGTTTACAGTGGAGATGACATGATTGTGATTTGTACAACTTTCCATAAAGGAGTGATGATTATGCAGTCATTATCAACCTAGTCAATGCCTACTTTCACATTCCAACTCATGATGTAGGTTTCTTTGGTTCATGTTCCAAGGAACTATATCAGATAGCATCATCAATCACTTCAGATCCACTTTGATAACGGCAAATGTTGTATACCTGTGTTTCGTCTCAGTTTAATTCACCTTCCTCACAAATACATTGCACAGATTGTCCAACTTACTGAGTCAGTCTCCTGGAAAGCATGGATTTCCATGAAGATGTTATTTGCAGCTCTAAAGACCATTCAATGCAACCATAGAACTTCTTCATCTAGGCTGACCTTTTATGCTTATGACTTCCTTAGTTAAGTGGTGCCCCTTTTCAAGTTGCCTTGACCACCATATCCTTATATTGAGATAAACACTTCCTGCATCATTTTAGTTGGCTATTAGCAGGAACCCCCTAGAGAACCCCTGACTGGAAGTACGGACACTGGTACACATGGTTAGTGTATCCACCTTTTGCCTTGCTTCATTAAATCTCATGAAAATTAAGGCCATAATCAATGCCTTTCATCATGGAGAACCTCTTTGTGAAGTGTAGTTATCACTGTGGTAAGTACTGTAATATCAAATACAGATTTGTATCTTGGATATTCTTTCTAGGGGTTCCCATAATTGACATACTGAACAAATAACAAATATCAGACATGCTGAACACCTGGGAAATTTTTTTATAAAGGAGAGGTCAGACTCTGCACACTGAGTGGTCTCTACCTATCGGTCTTCCATTGAAATGGCACTTTTCAAGGTCATCCAGTTGTCATTTATTTTGCAGCCAGATGGAACCACAAGCTGTCAACATTTGTCTTGCCAAACCTAGACTATGTTGTTAGTTGTGACAGGAGCTAGGGACATTTCTTCTGGCAATTCAGATTCTGAAGAGTGATTCAGAAAAAGAGGAATTAGACCAGGAAGGTGGATCAGTTCTCTCCTTTCTGATGAGACAGGTTCTGTGTCAGTGATTTACTTTATATGCTGATAAATTCTCCCAGGGAGACATGAACAGCTACCCAAGCTGCTCAGACAGCCGAAATTACAGATCTTCCATCCCTGTCTGGACAGATTTGCCCTTCACTCCTGGTGCTTAATCAGGAACCCCTGTAATGGAAAGGAGTTAAATGCTTCAGTCCTTAAGAGCATCTCATGTGTTAGAAGACCCTTCACTTTGAAAGTGTATGAAGGAAGGGACATAATCTTAACTTGCTGACTGCTCTGGTGTCCTAGTGATTAGAGCGTCCGCCTCGGATGCAGGAGGTCATGGGTTCGATCCCTGATTGAGTCATACCAAAGACATACAAAAATGATACTAACAGCTGCCTTGCATGGCGCTCAGCATTAAGAGGTTAGTGTAAGGACTGGTAGGCCTGGTGTCAGGATAATGTGACTGTGTGGGACATCATGCTACATGTATGCGGCATGATGCCCCAGTGCTAGACATCACTGTAAACTGTCACACAGCAGACATCATAGTGATATGATTGAAAAATTGTTAAAGCTATATTAAAAATCCAAACCACACACACGCTTAACCTGCTGCTTCAGTGATAGTGATATTGTTCCGTTAACAGGCTTTGATTCCACAAATAGCCAGATTCTTTCTCAGTGTCTTCAAAGATAATGCTCTATGATTTTAGACACATTCATACCTGATGGAGGAACAGATCAGGGCCATAACATGGATCTCACTGATTTGTTTCCCAGCTTGATCTGAATTGGCTCCAGTCACTCACATTGTTCCCAGAATAGTATCTTTCCTGGGTTCTAACATGGCTCATTTCCTTTAGACTTGAACCTTTAACATTATTGTAGCTGCTGTAATACAAGACTGATGACTGTAGCTTTAGCTTGCAGCATGAGTAAACTTGAGTTTATTAAGATAATGATGTAACTAGGACCTGTGATCAGGATCCAGTTACAGTTCATGATATAATCAAAAAACGATCATTACCTCCCTTACATCACTAGACTGATTGAAAAAGACAATATTCCAAGACCAGATGCCCAGTTTCTAATCTAATGCTGAAATGCACTGAAAGTATGCTATGGGGCTTACAGATGTTTACTCAGAGAGTAAAACATGACAAGGTAGGTGACTGTTTGCATTATATTCCGAGATCTCACATAATCAGATATGCTTTATAAAAATATCAGTTCATGCCTTGCATTTGAACATGACTCTTCAGTCTGAGATATTATCAAGACTGTTGGTTGGCATTCAAAGACTTTCTCTTTCTCTTTTATTGTTGTGATTAGCCTTCCAAAGAAGGTAACGGGGGTCCAGTATCAGTTGCCTAGAAACCCATCAGATCCTATGGCCAGCACAACTTTGTCACAGACATCGGTTTAACACTTGTGCTCAGTTGGCCAGGACTTTTTTTGCAATGCAAGGAAATGCCCTGCTCTTTTCTTTACTCTTTGTGAGTCATGGTAATCCTACGTAGCAAGCTTTTGTTGTACTGCTTCATTTTAGCTTTCACATGAGGAACCATTCCAAAGCATAGGATGATCAAGAAAGAGGTTGGATGCATTTCCTCCTCTTCTCTTTGATTCTCTAACCCAACTATTTATTGAATCAGGTAAAGTATTTAGCAAAGAAAACATCATTTTATTGTAAAGTTTATTTTACTGAGCATATATTCCCAATTATTTTCTTGCCAATCCTTTCGAATTTGCTCCAAGTCTTACAAAAATGACCATTAAAATATGGACATAAGGAATAAAGCAAAAACTACGGAAATCAGATTGTTGAAGTAAACTGCAGATAATTGGCTTGTCTGTGTTTGATTTGGTTTGGTTTTCATATTAGATATAGTTAAATTAATCAGGGAAACAGACTCTTTTACAGTTACATGGATACTTTAAAATGTACACATTTGTTCGTGCAGAGCATCTTCATAATCAAACTACTGATTATACTGATGATAGAATTTTGTTTTTAAATCGTGTAAACAAGTGATATATGTTGAAGACAAAAGTTAAGTAAGCCTCTTAAAAAGTGTTAATAACCAGTACAGAAGAATAAAAAGGGATGCAAATACATTTATTGATATCAATTTGAATATGTCTCACGGCAGAAGATAAGATTACCATCATTGTGTGAAATTAAATAAATGATTCCAAGAATTATGTCAGGTTGAGAGATTGCAACGAGACATTGAGCTGCATAGAGTTTTAACTGGTTTGTGCAACTGTACTAGAGGTAAATGAGTTCTATGCATACAATCTTTTCAGTTGAACACAACGTTTACCGTCACTGCATCAGTTTTTAATACTGAAAATTTTCAATTATGTGTTTTCCAACTTTACAATAGCAGTACATGATATTTTGTTACACTTAGTGAAAACTGGTCAAACTTATCAATTGTGTTACATAGACTGGTATCCTTGCTGCCGTATCACTTGAGCTTTATTTAATTGAAGAACATCGCATATACTGATGTGTGTGTGTGTCAATATCCACCATTGTGACAAGGGATGATAATGTTAATAGTACAGTACTTGTATCATTGAAGAGTCATCTCCTATAGGTACTAGTTTGTATGTGTGTGTGTGTGTGTGTGTGTGTGCTAAAAATAGAGTATGTGGAAGGTAAATCTTCCATGTATATACCCTATTTAACAGAGGGTGTTATATTTTTTTAATGGTGGCATTTACTAGAGAGTACAATAATGAAAGCTACAGATGTTCCTTTGATGTGCTCTTATAATGACCACATATACATCTGGGGGTCTTTCTGCCACTTAATTCAGCCATCATAAATAAGAGCACATATAAAATGATAATTGATCAACACATCTTCCCACTCAGCAGCTGGTTGAAATAGGACTGGTAAGTCTTTGAACTTGCTGCCCAGCTATTGCATCATGTATAACACTACATTTGTGCCCATGACTTTTGTATCTATAACATTGGTACATAAATTGTAACTGTGTGATCAACTGAGACTGCTTCAGCATTTTGTTGTAAGCATGGATCTAAAAGAGACAGGTATTAAAAAGCATAGGTCTTACATTGCAGCATTTAAATTGAAAGTCATAAAGTTGGCAGATGCAAAAGGCAAACACCATGCCAACATGACATAATTATGTAGATAGAAAACATGTTTGAGAGTGGTGCAAGTCAAAGAATAAAATTTAGACTGACAATTTTGGGTAAGTTTTAAATGTTCTTTTCATAAAAAAGGGAGGGAGGCACTGCACATTTTTCCACATGCTGTATTTTAAGTTGGGATTTTGTTTTCACTCTTAGACTTTTTTATTACAGCTGGATGTGAAGGAACACAAAGCTATCAAGGAACATCCACAATGGGACATTTCATCAGATGAAGAAGAAAACCAAGATAATAATAATGATGATGGCACTGACTCTGATTATTCAACAGACAATGAGGACTCAGATTAATAAGTCAATCAGCCAGAACCATTTTTTTTGACCACCCTTTAATTTGGCATACAAGCATTATCATTGCATATTGACTGCTGGAGGGGCTTGGCCTGGACCGCTGGATTGACATATTACCAATAAGGTCAAGGCCACATCAACCTGATGGTCCACTTACTGGCCAGAGGGTAGTCCATGACCAATGATATTGTCCTCTTCATAAGTAACTGTCACTTTATTATTTTTTTCTTCATTCTGTCAGTATGACATTCAAAATGATTTGTATGACATGACATAATTTGCTGATATGGACCAGTCCTTGTATCCCTCTTAAACACTATATCCTGCAACGCATCATATGCTTACCAGTTCATATTTAATATGGCCATTGTCAGTCAGCTTCATATATTTTCATGAGATGGTATTTGTAATCAACATAGCTCAAGAACGATTCGACTTATTCTGATGCAATTGGTTTTCACATTCTTTCATATACTAAATGTGTTCACCATTAATACTGGCCGCCATATATAGCCTATCATGTGCTGAAAAATGGCGCTAAACCCTACAACAACAACAACAACTAAATGTGTTCTTTTTGAATTACATACTTCATTATGGACAGTTATAGCTTTTGGTGCTCAAGTTCATATCTTTACATGGGATGTTGCTTGTATTGACAAGTCCTTGAATGAATTGAATTCAAGCATTTTTTATTATCATTTATAGTCATGACCTGATAATGCCCACCTTTTGTTACTTTTCTCACCACACTTAAGGCAATTATCAGTCATTTGTAGTTAATTGGCCCTTGGCAATGCACTTATTGCCATTAGCTTCATTTTTTAAAACTTTGTTGAATTCATTAGCATTTGAATTTTTAAAATTGGAATAGTATGCTATAATTGTTTTGTGTCCCTAAAGCGTATATAAATTGTAAGATGAACTATTAAAAACTAATGAATATCTTTAGAACTATGACAATGACTGACAAGTTTGGACAAAAATCTAAATGTTGAAGTTGAAAAGTTATAGCAAAATCTTTTTTGAAGAAGAATGTTACAGATTTATCTAATTTCTTAAAGTTTTTGTTCCATATTGATTAAAGCTGTGTATTTTTATCATACAAAATCTCGAACATATATTTACATATGCATGTCTTGCTTGCTTTCATACTTTTTGCTCTTTTAATATAACCAACAAATATCACCTAGTTTGTTGGAGGGGGTATCTGATTAAGATAAAACTGAAGAATGTATAGAACATGTGTTCATTTATAATGGAAATGTCATTTTTCCTCTTTCTTTTAACTGATATATTGTACATAGGGCTATTGAAATTATTTTGGTGTAACATTTGTACTTGTTCAATCAATGCAAAATAATTATTGCTGGTGTTATTTATTAAATTGTCTAAGAGTTATATTATAAGGGTGGCGTTATGTATGTATGAATAAACATTTTAACAGCTTAGTTTGTACAAATAGAAGAGATAAATGTCAGAAGAACTAATAGTTTGAATATATAGGAGTTTTACATGTGGCAATTAAATCTGATAGTCAAATTGTCATCAGGTGATAATTGTCAGCTTTCATTACTTTTTTATGAATTGTAAAAAAAATCCTTTTCTGTTGCTATATAGTCAAGCTGTAAAATTACACAGATAAAGTAAATTAAAAGGTCTAAATGAACTTGATACACAAATGTGTTGATTCCTCTAACACTGTTCAAGACCAATAAAATGAAAAATCAAGTCTCAATATTTTGTCAGTAGATCCTTTCAGGTTCATGTCAGAACATGTTTCTCTTATGTAATATTGCGTCTTGAAATTGAGAAAATTTTGCAAAGTCAATAGTGCAGCGTACAGAATCTTTCAGTTGAATGTCACATTACACTTTCAATTTAGAAAGACCTAAGTAGCCATTGCAGAATTATGTAGTTAAGTTATATTCACATTGTACAATAAATTATAAAAACTTGCATACATTCATTGCATGATGTTTATTGTTAGATATTTACATGCAGCGGAAAGGATTGCATTATTTTTGTTTAAATTCACCTCAAGAACTCAGTAATTTCAAGTTTGTAGGATGTAAATTCTGTTTTTCAAGATTCCCTGCCCATGTGACTTAAAATTTCATGCTTATGCTTGCCGTGTTTGACTGATTGACAAGTGTTTAATGGTAGCCTGGAACGCTGTATTATCGCAGTACTTAATGTTGTTATTGGTACATATTAAAACTGATCTATTATTGCTGCATTGTTACAAATTGTAAAGTTTCTCTGACTTTCCCTCTATCTATTCCTATAAAAAAATCTCTGTCAATCCAATCACAAATGAAATAAAACTGCTTATGGCAGCTAACCCAGATTACCGTACCGTGGGGAAACAACTCTATATTATCGTGGTATTTACCTAACTTGAGCATGGTAGTACATACGTATTATAATAAACATAAATTTCAGCATAATGATAAGATGGATTGTACTGGCTGGATATTTCTGCCAAAATCCAACGACTAAATTTATTAAGCTATCGTCAGTTAATTTGAAATCCATGATAACAGTAGGAATAAAAAAAAAAAAATGTATATTACTGTCTGAATTTTAAGTACAATGTGGGCAGAGGAATCTATTTACATATATACAAATGAATCTATTATTAATATTATTACTGAAAAATGAAATAATACAGATTTTAAAACTATAATTGAACTATTATTATTTTCCTATTTATGTAGGAGAAGTAGGATCAAAAGAAATGTTTTGTCAAATTTGGTCATTATTAGCTACCATGGAATGGAATTCCAAGTGTAACCACGTAAGGACATTACGTTGCCATTGGCATATGACCTATAATCATCAAACATCAGATGATACACTGAGTGCATTTCATAATCAAGACCAATGCAGATATAGTAAGTTTGACAACAATTTTATATCTGATGATCAGTGAAATTCCATGCACTTTACAAAAAAGTGCTGTTCATTGTTTTTCAATATAGAATTGCCAAAAAGGTTGACATTTTTTAGGTAATTGTGCTTTGAGAGATTTGCGTCTTTCCTGGCTACAGCTTTACATCTGTGAACAACCGATGACGGAGCATGTTCACAATTATTTGGAAAATCCTGTTTGCCGCAAAAACACAGTGCCTGCTATAATACAGTGTTGGGAGTATATATCAGCACATAAAAAAGCATTTTTAGTTCAAAGCAATTGGAGTAAAGTGCCTTGCTCACAGAACTGGAGCCATCCAAGGCTGGGCTGGGTATGAATATCTCAGTGGCCTGCCAATATGAGGAGTATTAAGTATCATTTGTACTAATATACTTGCCTGTAAGTCCATCTGTAAACTGCAGACCCATAGCTGCCATTGCAATATTGTTTGTTAGGACAAGCAACATAGAAAGAGTAAGCAAATATATATGGAAACAACTTTTTTTTTTTTTTTTATACGTTTCTAAAACAGCTACTTTGTAAAGTAACACTACCAATTGTTCAGAAACCAGGACTGCAATTAGTATGGTTAGTGTTCTGTAGCATTAGTCTGGCACCAGGTAGAATATGCAGACAATTAAGATAGGATATCAGTGCCAGTAATGCATATAAATTGTTTTAAGACATTCCAAGTAAGGTTTCTAAACAAGCTAGATTTACGGTTTAACTTAAATGTCTAATGCCAGCTGTGGTTGTGACCTGCTTCTGTGACAGTATGGGTTAAATGTTCATTTTCTAAGAGAAAGTTATTTTTTAATTTTCTAATCTTTGAAGACCAGTAGAGCTAAAAGTTGGAAAACTCACTATGTGAATTAATTACACTTTTTTAATTACATCTCCACCTGGTGAAAATTCTCTTGAGTGAATATGCCATTCAGGAGTATTCCATTATCATCTTTGCTGAACACTGCTCGGGTTATTTATAAGGTTTTAATGTTTCATTAATGATAAAGAAGACATCTTTTATATTTGTTGGTTTCGCTTGTTTTTGTGTATAATCTTTTGAGAAATTGTGATGTGGCACAGGCTACACAATTCATTACCTGCATAATGTATGCATAGCCAGTTGACCTGTCCACTTCTCTGATTACTCATATGGATAACACTTGCTTCACAATCGGAGATTTTGTTGTCATAATTTGTATACATACTTCAGCAACACTGCAGAATCAAAATTATGCTGAAAGACTCTAAGTTATAGCAAGATAAATTTAAACACGATACATGGGCAGATAACTGTTATCAAGACTATTACATAACAACCGAGTTTGATTTGCAGTATACTTAGTTAGCAGTCCATTGGGATCACCCATAAGCAGTCATTAATTGACGGTTGTTATTACATCATTTATCAGGAAAAAATTTGAAATTGCACATGTACTTTTTTTAGTCCTGTTCATTGGTACAATGGCAATTTTGGTGCTTTCTGCTCCTGATTTTATTAATATATGAGACATTTTCTGCTCATAAAATATGCAATAGATACATTATTAGTGTTTTTCCTTGTATAGATTTCAACTGTTTGCATGCTGGAAATAATGGGCAAAAAGTGTATAAAGTTGTGTTTACATGTTATTTTTTACAGTAAAGGGAAAGAAAATCACAGGTGATAAACAGCGGTAAATTCAACTTTTTAAAACAATAAAACATGATTTTAAAACGTTAAAATATTTATGTTAGTTTTTTTTTAAAATGCAAAAATGCAACTGCCAAATACATTGCATGTACATTATACTAACTCAAAGTTGGAGAGAACTGCTGAATTCAGCATTTATTTTCTGTTTTATATTGCCACCATGAGGCGGAGCATATCATACTATGACATCCATACATCCAGCTGTTCCCTATCTGAAGATCACAACTTTAATGCTTTACCAAACTTTGTGCATGGTTTCTACAGAAGAATATCGATTTTGAAGGTCAAGGTCACTGTGGCTGAAAGAAGAATCATTAGTTCTGCATCACAGACCTAGACCAAACTTTGTGGATGACTTGCATGTTTGACCACCAAAGAAAAGAATCATATCAACATTGGGGCGATTAGTTCTAAACCACAATACTGGTATCAACTGTGTGGATGGCTTACATCTGGGGTAAGGAAAAAGTCGTCATTAATATGGGGTGGGTGGGTAAAATGTCAGATTCACTGTAGCTGAAAAATGGTTAATGAAGACTAATATCTTGACCATGTGCCTTCACCATTTCGTGGATGGCATACTCTTTGGGTAAGAAAGAAGCGTTTTGTATTTGGGGTCAGTGTCACTGACTGAAAGATGCAGGGTGTTTTTTTTGTAACAGTAACATTAGTTCTAGACATTGACCAAAGTTTGTTTGTAGGGGTGGGAGGCTAGCATTTAAGGTATGGAAGAGGCCTATTGATCTTGGGACCCAAATGTCAAGGTCATTGTGTGGACAGTTAATGCAGTGACAATAGATAACGGAGTTGTGAAAGGTGAAAATTAGTCAAGTGTCCCATACTGTTTGTAAAATATCAATTTCTGTTTTTCTAGAAACATTTTGACGAATACTGTAATATGAATTGTCGACAGGAATCCTGTAGTCTTCTTCTCAGATTGACTGCAGGACCTTAAATCTGTAAAGTGAATTCACTGTATATCAGTACAAGAATTGTCCAAATACAGTGTTTGCCAGTCTGAGAAAAGTGTCAGAACCAACATATACCAATATGAGAGCAGTACTAGACCAGTGATGAGAATGATGTCAAATTCTTAGTCTTTACCAAACCAAGAATAGTGTCAAATACAGTGTTTCCCAGTCTGAGAATAGTTGCTAAAAAGTTTAGAGTAATATTTCTGTCCATCTTGGAGAGGTGTCAAACCGATTTTGTGGCTATGATACTTAGTGCATGAAACAGCTAGAAAACAAATTCTTTTCATCTTCCTATACAATGCATTGAAAAAAGGAGAGGTATTTTTATTATTAGATACCTCTTTTGGATGCATCACCAGCATAAATATTATGGATGACTTAGCATTCCAATATCATAATATACTATACTAGGTCAACAGAGTAAATTCAGTAACAAGCTGAATTTTGTTCGGTTTTTTAAATATAAATATTACAACGTACATAAGTTAAGTACCTGTTTACATAATCCTCATGCACTGGTGTTCTTAGGGATTATTTACAATGATAATCTTGAAAATAGATAGTTATCTATGGGTTGAGACATAGATACTACTTTTCAAATCATTTCTTAAACATTATGGTCTTTTGGGGGTACTCCCAGCAGCAGATCTCTTGGTTTATATTGCATAATGATGTTGACTCAAATCTGTCGGCACATAATTTGTGGCAGGTCTTGATCAAGGCTAATCACAGTTGGATAAATATGGTAGTAGTGCCTCCCAGTAAAACATCGGACTAAATAAATATTGGAGTATAGCCTCCCCGTAAATGTCAGACTGAATAAATATTGGAGTATAGCCTCCCTGTAAAACTCGGACTGAATAAATATTGGAGTATAGCCTCCCTGTAAAACTCGGACTGAATAAATATTGGAGGATAACCTCCCTGTAAAACTTGGACTGAATAAATATTGGAGGATAGCCACCCTGTAAAACTCGGACTGACATGATAGACTATTACATGGCAACCAGTACATCTGGTGGAGAAAGAACCGCCAATCCATGAGAAACTACTGGCAAGCTTCCTCACTTTCACATGACATGATGAGACTCAAAACCAACATGGACAGAGGCTAGATAACGATCTGTAAAACCAATCACATTAGACTACTTGGCATGGAGCATGTTTGAAGTATTGGACAAGACTGGTATTCATAATATATTAGTGTAACTGAAACCTGAAAATGAGTTCAGTGACCTAAATTTGATATGACCAAGTTATTCTTCTTGAGATGCATAAGGGGGCGCTCACCAGTTATTATGTACTTTTGGGAGAGTGACGTATGTAAGGTAAAGTTGTTTGCATTTAAAACATGCACAATGGAGAGAATGTTGGCATACCTCTGTGCTATATTAATGTAATGTGGATGATATTTATTTGGATATTGTACTTTTGGAAATTGTACATGATTTAAACACACTGCTAACTAAAATGACTACTCCCTTGTGCTAAAACATCAGCCTGAATTAGTCTAAAGTACGCTATCCATAGCAGCTATTAAAATAGGGAAAATGAATTTTGCAGGACTAGACAATACCAGCTTCTGAAAGTGCAATGAATGAATTACCAAATATATAAAATGTAAAAAAAAGTTATCTGCTCTTTTTTTTTATACAATTTACCTCTGAAGTTCAGGAAGTGAAAATGACCAAGTGGAGCTAGCAGTTCTTTGAAAGGTGCACATCTGGAGTAAGGCCAAGCTGTATACTCTATAACCCATATTACACCCATCAATCATACACCAAAATAAAGGAGATTAAAGGTTCTTTGAATTATACCTAAGATGTACAAGGTCTTTTTTAAATAGCCAGTATAACCAGTGAGGAAAGCCGGGGAAATTCTTTTTCTTTAAAATCCTAACACAATGCAAAATACAAAACTCTAGAGCGCCACCTAAACAAATTGATTTTCATGGGTGTAGGTTAAATAAGGGCCATGCTATTGAGGCAAAATGAACTGATGGCTGAAAACACCAAGTCATTTAAGCTTTGAAACAAGCAAATTCAGTGAATGTTTGTCCCCTGAGATCAATAAAGTTCACATTCCAAAAATTGATGATATTAAGATAGAGCTGTAAAGTTACTGGGTGGATGTAGAAAGTAAGAAAATTTTCACAGCTCCTCCTTAAAGAATATGAGGAAAAGTGCAGAAATGGGGTTTTTAAAAAATCATCAGTGATGTTGACCTTGAAGATAAAACCTGGACTGTGATACATTACATGAGATGCCATCAAAACAGGAAGTAACCTAGTTTTCATACAGCTCAGGTACCCTCTTTGAGATGTCATCAAATGCCAAGTTTTATGAGTGGGGGTGAAATAGGGACCAAGATATTGAAGGTGCAATATACGGATAGCTGAAAACACAAAACTCCCTAGTGCTTAAAAATGAGGTCACATTAACATAGTTTTATATGGTTTAATTACAATACACAATGCACATCCAGGGGCCCTGAGTGGCCAAGTGGTCTAAAGCGCTCTCCATTACGGATCATTGCCATCTCACCTCTGTCTGCATGGGTTCGAGTCTTGGATTCAGCCAATGTGGATATGTGAGAAAGCTTGCCAGTAGCTTCTCGTGGGTCTGTGGTTCTTCCTGGAGTTTTCACGGGTTCTTCCTCCACCATTAATACTGGCCGCCATGCATAGCCTATTGTGTGCTGAAAAATGGCGTTAAACCGCACAACAGCAACAACAATGCACATCCACATTGCAGTATTAATAAGTGCATGTGAAACAGGGCCCGAGATGTTGCATATGTAATGAATAGCTAATATACAAAAAGTCTGAAAAGTGAATTTATATCACAGTCACCTAGTATTATGGTAGAGTTTTTCTCATTAAGATTCATCCACATGCCTGTTTTCTTGAGTACAGGTAAAATAGGATTTAAAATATTGAGTCTGTAATGAATGAAAATTTTATAAAGGTCCCTCAAGCATGAGAATTAGATCACACTGATAAGGTTTTTATGGGCAAGTTATTTTTTATCAAGAGGTATCCACATACCAATTTTCAAGAACGTTGACGGGGGCCCAGAGTGGCTGAGTGGTCTAAAGTGCTCATCATTATGGATCACTGCCATCTCACCTCTGTCTGCGTGGGTTCAAGTCTCAGATTCAGCCAATATGGTTATGTGAGAAAGCTTGCCAGTAGCTTCTCGTGGGTCAGTGGTTCTTTCCGGGGTTTTTCCAGGTTCTTTCTCCACCATTTATACTGGCTGCCATTTATAGCCTATCTTGTCCAACAATAACAATGTTGACAGAGAAGGGTCTAAGATATTGAATTTGTAACCAACAAATAATTGAAAATAAAAACTGTTTAAGCATGCAGATTAGGTTACATGTACCTAGCTTTGGTATGGTAGAATTGCATTAGCTGGAATGTAACTACATAGTTTTCTTGTGTAGGTGAAATAGGGTCCACAGTATTGAGGGCATTGTTGTTGTAGGGTTTAATGCCATTTTTCAGCACAAGATAGGTTATACATGGTGGCCAATATAAATGGTGGAGGAAGAACCCGGGAGAGAACCACCGACCCATGAGAAGCTACTGACAAACTTTCTCATATACCCACATTGGCCAAACCATAATGGTGAGCACTTTAGACCACTCTGCCACTTGGTGCTAGACATCATTATAAACTGCCACACTGCAGACATAGTAGCGGTATGACAGAAAAATTGTTAAAGCTACATTTCAAATCCAAATCTCACACATACATATATATATATACACACACTCACACTACATTTCTCCAACAGATACGTTCCCCAATCACATTACATTAGGAATAATAGCTTGCTATATCACAAATCCAGCCCTACTAAAGGAAAATATTCATCTTTTAATCCATTTCCATAGAAAATGGACAATAACTCTTGCCCATTGGCACCACCATTTGTCACTGGTTTTTAGCTTCACTGGATATCATCATAAGTTTATCCTCCAACAGCTATTTTTGTGTTCTTATTGACTCACCAATTTTCCTTATGGATTTACTAAGTAGATTAGTCATTCTGCTGCAGGTTGTATATGTTCTGTTTTACAATTTCTACTAAGTTTGAATTTTTTTGTCACATTTAGGGACTTTGTCTTTTGAAGACCATTTCCCACAAGGTCACTATGAGCTAGTGTGACTTTATCCAGGTTCATACCAGATAAATTGGATCCACCTACTTATATCGCCAACTGTACAGTCATCAATGACTGTCCAGCACAGGGGGCCTTTTGAGAAGAGAGCTCAGCCAACTAGTTCACTGCTTGCATTTCTGACTCATGGTGGGGGGGGGGGGCGTTTCCCAATTTTAGGCAGCCCAGTGGGCGTAAGTTCCCCTGCCTGTCTGAGAATGTCCTTCAGGCTTACAAGCTGGGATGCTTGGGGTTTGTACCGGATCCATTGAATCAATGGCTAATAAAACCGCACTGTCACCAGCCATCCAGCCTATCACTGGCCATCCATGGGTCACCATCGGGTCATTCCAACATGGGAACCTTTTCGTCAAATCAGTCCAGCCTATGATTTACAGAGACCTGGTGATAGCCAGACTGACTTCTATACCACCATGTTCCAGGTCAACCGTTTGCTGGGCAAACCAGCCAGCAGTGCCAGACAGCCATATGTTCACTGCTTGTCCACAAGGCAGAACTAGTGATGTTTTCATGGGGACTGAATAGAGTCTTCATGCCACCTGATACAACTTCTCCAGAGCTCCATGCAAACCCAGTATGGGCCTAGATGCACAGTGAGTGCAATGAAAGTCCTTCAAATCCACAGTCCTTCACATCATACTCAGAAATGACCACTGAATGGACTAAAGTTTAGCTTTCAAGCCACCATCGAGAACATTTATACGGTGTTGGTTACTTTAAAATGCCCTCCACCCCCACCACTTCTCAAAAGAATTGGTAGATCTCGATGAGGAGGAAGACACCTTCCTTCTGGTTAATCCCCAATCAAGTCCTGGGTCACCAGTCTACTCATTCTAGTGACAGATATGTCAAGGAAGACTTGGGCTTTCCCAACTAGATCAATCACACAGCCTGTTAGCTTTGCTGAATTCACTGGTGAAATATTTGCAGATAAGATTTCAATATTCGTCTTCTTAACCATATATAACATCCTAGCAAACCTAATAACTTCACTACCTCCTGCAGCAGTACAACATGACAAGTGCTTGCAATTATTGCTCGACAAACATGCCTCAGCAATCAAGTGCAGGGGATCAATTCAAGGGTTCTCCATGGTACAGTATTGTTAGGGACCAGCTTGGCACTGCTAATAGAGAATACCATAAGGCTGAGAGAATCTGACTTTCCACCATCCTCACTATTCATAAGCAGATCCATGAAGCTGCTAAGAAGAATGTCATTGTTCATGCAGCAAAATCAGCCAACTACATAACTACAATCACTGAAAGTTCCAACTGCAAAGAGCTATTCAAGTTTACAAACAAGTTCATGTGAAGGAATAAATGTACACCACTTCCAACAATCTTCTCTCTGGTAAATTTTCTGGACCTGTTTGCAAATTTCTTCAATGACAAAGTTCATTCCATAACAGATAAGCTTGATAACAAAATTTCAGTGGACTCATCTTCATAGAATATAAATGACAAATTTGAACCTGTTTCAGCGTATACATGCAGTTGTGATATGTGCCGCTCTTTCATCCGGGGAACTCCCATCATTTTTCAAAACTGCCACTGTGAAGCCTCTGTTGAAGAAACCGACACTTGACAGTAATGATTTAAAGAACTACTGCCCTGTTTCTAACCTCTCATTCATGTCATAGATCTTAGAAAAAGTTGTTCTATCCCAACTAGTATCTCATTGGAATTCTAATTGTCATTTTAGTATTGTACGGTCTGCATATCACCCTTGCCAAAGTACTGAAATTGCCCTTCTGAAAGTAGTTAAAGACCTTCTCTCTGCTTTGGATAGTAGAAAAATTAGTCCTCACCTTCCTGGACTTGTCTGCGGAATTTGACACATTAGACCATATATATTCATTGTCTCCAGCATGTATTTGGTATTCACAATACAACCGTACCATGGTTCAAGTCCTACTTAGTCAACAGGGCACAAATTGTGTCTGTAAATGGAAAACAGTACAGCCCATCTGATCTTTGTTGTAGTGTTCCACAAGGCTCTGTTCTCGGCCCCATTCTCTTCATTATATACACTTAGCCGCTCTCAATTATCAAAGATCAACATCCAATGTCTCACCAACTGTGAGCTGATATTCAATTATACAAACCTAGCTGCCCAACTAAAGTTGATACCACCATCCAAGGCATAGAAAGGTCCAATGTGAAGTCATGGATGACATATAACAAGCTGCAGATGAATGATGATAAAACTGAAGCCATCCTAATCGCCACACAAAAACTTTCTCATTCACTCCTTTACCTCCAAAACAAAGCAATACATATTGGCAAAACCAGTATTAAATTCACAGTCAGTATGAAACCTAGGTGTCACTCTCGACAGTATGCTCTCATTACATGAACATTAAAAGAACATGTGTAAAGCTGCATATGTAGAGTCGAGGCACATCAGCTCCATTCGCAATTTGCTTTTGGTTGATGCCACTAAAGCACTTGTATGTTCCTTAGTACTTCCAAGATTGGACTACTGTAAGTCACTTCTATCAGGTTTGTCTCAGAATCTACTACAGATGCTTCAAAACATGGCAGCTCATATCATCCTTAGAGTACAAAGAACTGTACACACCTCCCCCTGCTCTGTAACCTTCTGCTGCTATCCGTTCAATCCATATTCAAACTCAGATCTGCACACTCTGCACCCTTTCGTTCATTGTCTCCAGTCCAGTATACCTATCTGACTTCACAAATGTGTCTTTCCGATTTGGAAACTTGCACTACTCCTCCAGCACTCATATTCTCTTTGTTTCCATTGTTAAAAGGAAGTCATAAAGAGGTTCTTTTGCATACCAGGGCCAAGCTACATAAAATGAATTAATCATTGATCTTAGATACAAGGACACTGATATCATTCAAGAGTCCTCTTAAAACACCTATTTCAACTACACTTAATGACTTATAAATATTTCCTTCCTTATTAGTGTCAGCATGTTGATGTTTTGTAATTTCATAGTGTTTGTTTTTGCAATCTTGTTTTATATGTTTTGATGTTCAATCTAATACTGTAAATTGCTTAGGCGCTGTACTAAGTCCACATTATTATTATTATTATTATTATTGTTATTAGATGGATGGAAAACAAGAGCTTTTGTGTGGAAACATAAATGGTAGCATAGAGATTGATGACATCATACCATAATACACTTCATGGTTGGCATATGGAAATTATAAATTCCATCAAAAAGGGACAACTGGATCTGAAAAGTGCTTCCCTGGGTCTTCTTGGAACAGTCCTAATCCCAAATAATAGTGTAACTGATAAAAGTGATTAACTCAATAAATGGAAAGTGTGCATGATGCAAGCTGACAGAAAATAGAAAAGTACTTATTCACATAAAAGTTTTATTTACTGATAAAATGTATGAAATTAGATTTCAGTAGACCCATTCAGACTGTATACCATGCCATTCCACTGTCGAACATGAATGATGAAATAGGTATTCAGCAACAATACTGAATCTATTCCTATTTGTAGTTTTGTAGAAGGATTGTAGCGCTTGTTCTCATCTAGCCTGTCTATTTTTTAAAACTATTTTGTTGAACCCCCCTTCAGCTGGGGGAGCTAAACTGACTTCTGTTGACTAAAAAGGTAATTTGGGGCAACAGTATCTGTTCAACTTTGATATGCAATTTCAATGTGCCCAATAGCGATGATTTTAGTCTTGTACTGTAAGGATTAAAACATAACATGTAGTCCATGAAGATGACCAAACTCTATGACATTAATGAGCTGGGATCGGCTGATTTGGGTTGTGATGTAATGTTGGCGGCAACGAAGG
Source organism: Sinohyriopsis cumingii (assembly GCA_028554795.2). Classification (NCBI taxonomy): domain Eukaryota; kingdom Metazoa; phylum Mollusca; class Bivalvia; order Unionida; family Unionidae; genus Sinohyriopsis; species Sinohyriopsis cumingii. Next base: position 5,389,772 of record JAPYKE020000101.1, read on the forward strand.
CTTGTCTTCTAACTTGTCATACTCCAGATAGAATTCTTTCGCCACCTTCCTCCAATTCTGAGCATCAAAGAAATAATAAGTTCCTCGTTCATATGTGTTTGTTTTTACGATTGGCTCTACACCTGGTGCCCTTGTTATCCACACCCTCTCATCTTTGTGATACCTCCAGTCACGACTGTACCTACAAATAAATATTGTATTTGATCTTAAATCACAGCCAAAATCCCAGGGCTGAAGTATTCTATTCTGCAAATGTACTTAAGATAGAGTCCTAAAGTCCCTTATTTGCCAAAAAATGATATGGTATGTATAACTGCTATAAGAAATTATGGTTCTGAGTAAAATGTTTACATCCATGTTTTTGCTCAAGTACACAAGTTCTGATTTATAATAACAGATGATATGACTGAAAGTGATTCCGTAACAATAAAAATACAAATATTCAAAGTCCATCTTTGTGATAAAAGCATACATATAACAAACCGAAAATTATCAAATGGTCTACAATTCCACAAAATTAAGAAAATTATAGATGAAGAGAGAAATATGCATGAATAAAGAAGATCATGCATACAAAGTGATGCTGTTTAGAGGTCTGGATAAACTGAACAATGTTATCTCCAAAATTCAATGATAGAAACAAAATTACAAAACAATATTAAAAGGAAACAAGCAATGTTTCCATGGTTCATTCTTTTCACATTTTAATCCAGATAGTATTGGCCTGGATCTGCCAGTACAAAATTTGGCTGTAAATCAGTATTTCCATTATTCATTCTATTAATAATTTTAACCCAAACTGTGTCAACATGAATTTTCAGGCACAAAATGTACAATTTTCATTCTATGTATGATTTCAACCAGAGCTGACTTGGATCTGCAGATGCAAAATGTGGTCAGATCAGTGTCTATATTATTCTGTCTACTTACAATTTTAATCAGTGTTGACTTGTATCTGCCAATACAAAATATAGTCAAAGTCTATGTTGTTTTTTCTAATCATGATTTTATCCAGTGTTGACTCTGATTTGCTAGTACAAAATCCGGTCGCAGATCAATGTCTACCTTGTTCCTTCTATTCATGATTTGAACCAAACAGTGTTGACTCATATCTGCTTATGCTAAATGTGGTCACAGATCATTGTCCACCTTGTTCTTTCTACTTGTGGCTTTAACCAAACAGTACAGAGTTGGATAAGCTGGTACTTAATCTAGTCATAAATTGGTGACTACTTTGTTTTTATCCAAACAGTGCAGACCCTTGTATTCTAGTACATTTGGTGCTGTCAAATTAGGGTCAAAGGTGTTTATATATGCACTATACATGACTAATTATATCCCTCAACTAAACCCACCCCACCCCACTTCACATCTTTATTGATATTACATAACTGAGTAGTGACTTACAACTCAGCAGCAGCAGCCAGTTGGAGCACATCTCCACCATTCATATAAAACAAAAAAAATAACAAGTCCTCTGTGTATCGGTTCAGTTTGATAGGTGCAAGCTGTGGAAAGTGAATAAAAAAAATATTAAACTCTCTTCCATTTATACATGTATAAGTATACCTCTTATAATATGAGCAAATGAATGTAGAAAATTCCTATTATAGGATTTGAAATTAAATTCAACTAGATTCTGGTCAATTTTACTCTTGAGACAAACTGTTGCCATTACATTGGATAAAGCATTTTAAGACGAGACTGAATCACAATTCATCACACGAAAACTGAAGTACTATATGTATCAATGACCTTGAAATTAAAAACCTACTATACAGAAACCATCATATTCTTATTAGGTTTACCATAACTGTGACCTTGGACCTTTGGACCTCAAAATCTATAGGTTTCTTGATTACCCTACAAGCAAGCCATCCATAAAGTTTAGTCAAGGAAACTACTGTTGGATAAAAGTCACTGTGCAAAGCACTTTAAAAAAAAAGAAGAACAATAATCTTGGACTCCGACCTTCAGACCCACAAAATCATTATGCATCTTCTATACCAAAAGTACAAAATCTCCACAAACTTTCATCAAGGTAAATGGTCAGAAATAAAAGTTATCCATTTGTCTTCTTTTAGTCACAGTGACTTTGACCACTGACCCAAAGTCAATAGGGTTCTTTCTGACAAAAAATGTAAAACACATATATACTTTGGTTAAAGTAAATGGTTAAGAACTAAAAACATTTTGTTGCAGAAACCATTTTTCATTTTTTGGCCACAGTGACATTGACAGCTGACCTTTCAACTCTAAATCTGATAGCTTTCTAAGCCCAAGTGAAAGCCATCCACAAAGTCTGGTCCAAGTCTGTGAGGTAGAACTATTATTATTATGCAGAAATAATGTTCTTTCAGTCAGCAACCTTGACCTTTAACCTGACTCTAAAATGTATAGGCTTCTTCTTTACCCTAAAAGCAAGCAATATGCAAAGTTTAGTAATGGTGGGTGATGGAGATTTCTAGTTATTGTGTGAAACTGAAATAGGGAACAGTGAGATGGATGGAACAGATAGACATCATAACAATATCTTCAGCCCTATGGCAGATGTACTAAACATAAGTGTTTTCTAGGAAAAACTGTCATTACTATTTTGTCTGACCCAATTTGGCATACAGTGACTACACTCTTGAGTGATAGCAGTATTTGTTGGTAAGACTGGATCTAGTGACTTGTGCCTTTCATGTTCCAGTCAGGTACTAGTCACTAAATCCAGTTCCATAGTTTGGTTATTGTCATTGTTGTAGGGTTTAGCGCCATTTATCAGCATACAATAGGGTATACATTCTTGGCCAGTATTAATAGCGTCCATAGTTTGGACCAAGAGATGCTGCAACTAACTTCAAAGAAACTGTTGTACAATATGTATGGACAAGTATCCATCTGGTGGAGTGAAGGAAAGAAAGTAAATATATTGTGTCTATACATTTAAATGCTACTATGTATAGGTATGCATGTGTGTATATGTATGCATGTGTGTATATGTGTGCATGTGTGTATATGTATGCATGTGTGTATATGTATGCTTGTGTGTATATGTATGCATGTGTATATGTATACATGTGTGTATATGTTTGTGTGTATATGTATACATGTGTATATGTGTGCATATTTATATGTATGCATGTGTATATGTGTGCATTTGTATATAAATAAGTTCCTTTGCATGAGGGCCTCAAGGCAGATTAGTTTTTCAGCTAATTGTGTTACCTTCTTTAAATAAAATCATTGTCATTATTATTACATTTATTATTATTATTATTAAATTTATTATTATTATTATTATTAGTTATTATTTATTATTATTATAGCAGTTGTGCACTATGCAATAGACCACCGAATGAAGCAAAAAAATTATCATAGCGAATTAAAAGAGCTCTACATACAGCTGATAGACAAATCTTCTATTTGTGATAACCAAACCAATGAACTTTTACATTTAAACTTTTTAAATTATGGTGAAATTATGTGTACAAGTAGCAAAGGAAGCCATCAAAAATATTTATAAATATCATCCTCTATTCTCCATCTGTTCCACCCCTAAAGACACATTTAGGATCTCAAACTTGCAATGTCAGCTACTGGTCATAATACACAAAATCAAACATAATCCTCCTTCAACTGACATGATGACAGGTTACAAGGTATATATATACTAAGATCTCTGACCCATGCATCCTCCTTCCCCATAAGCTGAATACAAGATTGGACACCCTTGTTGTCATCTACCAATCCTCCGTAAGCATAATGCCAAACATGATCTCCTTTCCACAATTTGTCTGGATAGAATTCGGGTTATCATCTCAAATGTACCAGAGGGTGGGTCATAGTACTTCTATTTATCACAGTATGCATGTCATCATGATGTTCTGCAGAACTCTTTCAGTAACATGACTTTAGTTGTCATGACTTTCAACAAAATGTGGAATAAATTATAAAGTCTGATTTTACAAATATTTGGATAAACAGAAGAGTGATAATCCAATAATGAAACTTAAGCTCACATGCATCATCAAGTGTTCCAGTTGCAAATCCTAACCCAATCCGAAACAGTTCTTACCAAATCAAGCATTTCTGCCAAGTATGGAATCATTGGAACTGACAATACTAACCTTGTCTCTGATGAAAATATTTGTTAGGTATTCTGCAGGCACATGAAAATCTGAAATTATAAAAATTGTATAAAAATTCTAGAATATGCCTTAAATCAAGAAAAGGCACGAAAATAAATGACAAAAACAGTTAAAACATCTAATTTTAAAATTAAACCATGTCAAAGTCATACATTTGCAAATGGTTTAAGTAGGACAATTTTTAATAATATTATTGCAAGTTGCCAAGCAATTCAGTTAAAGAACCTCTTATAAAAAATCTTGTTTTTTTACAGATGACTCCTAAATTTATGCACCCTAGAAGAAAGGGCCCAGAGCATGGCCTTACCATTTAAAATTATAGTGCTATCTTTCGCACATTTTCGTGTGTCTCACAATTATCCGTTCACCTTGATTTGTATGGTTTTAAGGTCCACTAATTCAGAAAACTGATTGTCACCAGCAGCAACTTACTTTTCCCTGATTCTCTCCATGACCTACTTAGCATATTAGTTGTGGAAGCATGATTTAAATTTTTCTTTGTAGTCTTTCTTTTTCATCCTGTCTAGTAGCTGAAAACGTTATATACAGGAGGCAGGCTAATACAAAGGAATGATTCCATTGTTTTTTAATTAACATGGTTCACACGCTTTTCTAAAGATAAATTTCCAGGTCATTTCCAGGGTATTTTCAGGATGAAATTAATTTTTTCAAGGTTTACATATGACCATTACTGAATGGAATTAAAGAACATTTTAGATTGTAAAACATGCATTTTCTAAATCTAAAGATGTTTCTCTTTAAAGACTAAAAAACATCTAAGTCAGAAAAGATGATCATGTACAAAACCACAAAATGTATCACACAAAACAAGCTTGATTATTTTCCAATAAATTGGCACGTGAAGTCATTTCAGTGTACAGAATAAAAATTCTAACTTTATTTTGCTGACCTGCATTATAATGCTAAGTGGTTACAACTTAATGAACATAAATTAGTTCTGTTTCCTTTCAAACCTTTAATTCTAAAGAATTCTATAGAAATATGCATCTTATAGAAAGTAAACATTTCCTATTACAGTAAAAAAACAACCATAAACGCAAATATTTAGAATCTTATCTTCAACAAAAAGAGTTTAACCCTGAATTTATCTATGCCAATAAAATCCCAGACAAGATTTTTCAAACAACCTATTCTCCTTAAGATGATCTGGTTAAAAATCCATCATTTAAAAAACATTTTCAAAAGGATTGATTTAAATTTTGACAAAAGATTTTCAAAATTATATACTGTTGTATAAACAAGGACCGAATTTTCTGTAAAATCAACTTGTCTTCTTGTAATTCGTTAAATCAGTCCCCAAACCTGTACTGATACAGGGGCTTGTATCATTTTTTAATATATAATACAAGGGATGAAAATTTCTCATTTCAGCTCGAAGATTCAACAATTTGGTCTACAAATTGGGCTTAAAACAAATAGCAGTCCATTTTTTAATCCAGGTTTCCTTCGAATATTCCCCCCCCCCCCATGTCATATTTGGACATTCAGGTTGGAGTGTGGGGGTCATTTCAATTGCATATAAAAAATATGGAATATGCTGCCACTGTGCAGTAGTGACATATGGTAGTCGTTTACCAGCAGGCCTATAGTCTGACTCTACATCCTTGTTTGTTTGTACCCCCATACCAATTTCAAAAACGAAAATGTTTAATGTGATAAAAAGTGCACAGAACTAAGTCAATTGAATCATTGATTTATAATTTCTAACCTGACTGTGACCAGAATGGCACTAATGCTGGCATCCCCTGCACCATTTCATGATTAACAGATTTTCCATACTAACACGGCGCCATATTGCGTACACAATAGGCTAGTTTATTTCCATCAGACAACATAATGATGTAGTTCATCCTGTTGGGAAAATGCTGAATAACTGCGTAAATTACATAACGTTGAGAGTTTGGAATTATATCCCTCTGCATACATGAACATAGAAATTAAACCACTTGTTAAATCCACATGAAAAGCAAATTTGTAGTTGTCATTATTTTCCTTTTCTTGATTCGACATTGTAAATATCGAAAGCAGACAACTTATGTATGTACGTCTGTAGTCATGATACACCCCATTGCTGAAAATGGACTCGTCCAGAAACGGGAAATGGATCCGAGCATGTCCGTCTATTACACTGAAAACTTCCGTTAAGCATGAAATGGGCATAAGATGACATTGTTAGGGCCACTCTACTCAGAGTCAGGTTAGAAACTATAAATCAATGAATGAACTAAGTTCCTTGCACTTTTTATCACATTAAAGGTTTCCATTATTTAAATCAGTGGGGGGGGGGTTTACAAACAAATGGTTTGTATTATCAGACTATAGAAAATTTAAACTTATGTTATATCGACTTATACCTGCATGAAATCAATAGGAAAATTATTTATTTTCTCAGAAATGGCAAGTGTTATAATCGTTATGTCTTTAATCCGCTGACAGACTAGACAAATCTGTGGCATAGATGAGACATGAGCCAGTACTCACCATCTGCATTACTAGTCACATGACTTCACAAATCTCAAATGACGACATCGCAAGTCCAATAGTCACATTATATCAACAACTCCTTTTTAATGTTGTTGTACAGAAATTCAATTAAATTAAAAGAAAGTCAGATACTTTTTGTAAAAACCAGTCTTATTTATTAAGCAGAGAGCACATGTCAATGTGGTAGCCACACAATACAACAAAACTCCACAAGTTGTTCTCGGAATATATAAATATGGTAAATTTTGTGTTCTTTCGGTTTTGTATTTCTATTACAACCAGCTTACAACTTTCATTTAACATTTTTTTTGAAAGTGTGGGTTGTTAGATTTGTGTACTCATGCAACTTGCAATGCAAATTGCGAGTACCAGGTCATATTTCATCAATGCCATAGTTTTATCTTGTCTTTCAGCAGAATAAAGACATAACAATTTTAAAACTCACAATGTCTGAGAAAATAAGTAATTTTCATATCGATTTCATGCATGTATCACTCGATCTAACAACATTTCAAGTTTGGCTTCTTGTGATTCTAGACTGGTTTTCATACCTTCCATGTAAGGAAGGATACAGATATCAAGCTGACTTTCAAAATAAAAGTCTACTAGATGAATCTAATCCACTGAGTGTTTGGATCGACTAAGCATATATGTTTATTGATTGCACCCTCTGAATATTCGGGTTTTAATTCAATAAATTTAACTCAGGATCAGTTTAGTTACGACTCAATTACATGACTGTTTCGGGCATCAAGTGGTGGCATAAAATTCGTTTTATTCCAGACTTTCATCAACATTTGCAAAATTCCAGGAGTTTTCATAATCGGGAATTTTTTAAAACATTTCCACAACTTTTTTCCGATTTCCTGGTAGCATTGGAATTGTGAATTAAGTTAGCATTTTTGCATTTTGATACACTCTCAACACATCAAATACCAATGCTACCTGCTACCTGCATTAAGCAAGAGGCCACTTGTTATGTGTTTAGTTCATATGTGGAATGATGACCTTTCCAAACTGACAGGGATCTAAGCTGAATTCTGATACTCTTAAGACACTACATAAATGCCATGGTTGTTAGAAATCGGTGCAACTTTACAGTGTTTGAGGTAAGAGATCATACACGTGTGTTTCAATAACCAATTAGCTTAGTGTTGTTGGCTGTGCTGGGTCCATTTGATGCCAAGCATGCTGATGTTGGTAGTAGTATTGTTCTAACTACTGAAGCAACCAGTGTTTGCTGTCAGTATAGTTTTGTTCTTTTGTATTCTATATTTTGGGTCCTTCTTGAGGTTAATCCATGAAATTGATGCCTACAAATTTGCAAATTTTGATAGGCAAATCCACAAATATAAGTACTCATAACAATATTTGTAAGATCCATGAAAATAAATGAAACCACAGTAGTTACTTAACACAAATGTTGATACCTAATTGACAAAACAACAGAAAGTACTAGTATTTTTGCTGGCATCAAAACTGTATAGACAAGAAAATGTAACTGCTACATTTATATAAACACTCTTATGTCACTCCACAAAGAAATAAACATGAATAAGATTAGTTTAAAATTTATAAAGGGTGAACTGCTTTTAAACTTATTCACCTCAAAATGAAAAATTTAATTATAAATTTATAATGTCACGTTTTGAGAAATATTTCAATAATGGTGCACTAATTAGCATTTTAATGTCTTTTTATTTTGTCTGAAGTATATAATTGTTGGCCAACGTTATATGAATTACAACATCACAGTACAATTACCTATATCTTGTGGCCTGCATGGCATATCTACCCATGGAGACTGAAATGTGCTGTACAGGTTTCTGTAAATGAAAAAGATTAATGGTAAAACTAATCTGAAGATTGATCAGGAGATATATGGAGTAGGCACAGTGCACAGATCCAAGACCCTGACATACAGTTCAAACTTTCCCAAAAATCACCTTCCCCACCACCTCTCCATATCATTCCTAAGTAATCACTTCCTGTATCCAGTTAGGTTTTGAAGATTCCTCATATATATATATATATATATATATATATATATATATATATATATATATATATATATATATATATATATATATATATATATAAATAATTTCATTTCAATAATTTTATCACCACCACCTTTCAAAATGTAATCTACTAAACTTTTAGAAATAATGCCCTTCTACCAACTGGTACCATATCTGTATTTAGTTATCATTGAAAAAAAGACAGCACTGACATATTTTGCAAACTGAATGTACTGCAATAATAACAAAATACAAGTTATAGCTCTGTGTAAAAGTATTATTGGCAAGCTCTTAAACAAGAGTCCTTTCACACGCCTGACACTCTACTGCCCAAACAATTTCAAGAGTGATGAAACCATCTCCAATATTCTTGAGTGGATAAGATATTTTCAAAAAAGGCACTGTGGCAGGCTGGCACTAATTCCGCTTAAGATAAACTTGACACCATTATAAGACTTGTGGTGAAAACCACATGTTCATAGGACCATCTAATCTGGAAAATTAGCGACATGATTCTTAATATGGCCAATATAAGAGTCATATTGAAGCCAGATTGGCACCATTTTCATTCAGATGCAACTAGATAACATCATTAGCCTTCTGGTGAAAACCATGACAGTAACACTTTAACTAGATAACATCATTAGCCTTCTGGTGAAAACCATGTCAGTAACACTTTAACTAGATAACATCATTAGCCTTCTGGTGAAAACCATGTCAGTAACACTTTAACTAGATAACATCATTAGCCTTCAGGTGAAAACCATGACAGTAACACTTTAACCAGATAACATCATTAGCCTTCTGGTGAAAACCATGTCAGTAACACTTTAACTAGATAACATCATTAGCCTTCTGGTGAAAACCATGACAGTAACACTTTAACTAGAAAACATCATTAGCCTTCTGGTGAAAACCATGACAGTAACACTTTAACCAGATAACATCATTAGCCTTCTGGTGAAAACCATGTCAGTAACACTTTAACTAGATAACATCATTAGCCTTCTGGTGAAAACCAGGTCAGTAACACTTTAACCAGATAACATCATTAGCCTTCTGGTGAAAACCATGTCAGTAACACTTTAACTAGATAACATCATTAGCCTTCTGGTGAAAACCAGGTCAGTAACACTTTAACCAGATAACATCATTAGCCTTCTGGTGAAAACCATGTCATTAACACTTTAACCAGATAACATCATTAGCCTTCTGGTGAAAACCATGTCAGTAACACTTTAACCAGATAACATCATTAGCCTTCTGGTGAAAACCATGTCACTAACACTTTAACTAGATAACATTATTAGCCTTCTGGTAAAAACCACATCAGTAACACTTCTATTTAGGAGAAGCAATATCAAGATTTTCAAGATGGCTTCCATGATGGCTATACTGGATTCAAGATCAGTACCATATTTATTTAATACCATCTAGAAGTTGCAAGAAGTCTTCTGGTGAAAACCCATTGTTGATAAGACTTTCCATCTAGGATGGGTAGCAAAAACATTTTCAAGATGGCCATTGTAGTAACAGTGACCATATTGGACATAGGATCGCATTATGCGAATCTTTTGCGTTAAAAAAATGCATGGCAACAAAATGTGTGCATCACATTTCTCCAGTGTGTGTAAAGGGAAGCACTGAACAGTGACCATATTGGACATCCGATCAATAAAATTTTAATCCAAAACCAACAAAACAGAATAAGAAGGCTTTCTGATGAAATTGCAAAGATTTTTAAGATGGCCACTCTGGTAGTAGCCATATTGATTATCTGGATGACACCATTTTAATTTAGGATCAACTAGACATTACAAGAAATCTTGTGGTGAAAACCCCATGCCAATAGTACTTTCTATTCAGGAGGAGAAAAAAAATAGACTTTCAAGATGATTTCATGACATAGTGGACACCAAATTGGCACAAATTTCATTTAGAACCAACTAGATCACTTTCAAAGTCTTTTAGTGACCCCTGCCACCATGCTATGACCATCCACTCAGGAGTTTCAGTAACAAGATTTTCAAGATTGCAGCTTCAGTAGCCATAATGGTTGTCCTAGCAGAATCATTTAAATTTAGACATCATAAGAAGTATTCTGATGAAAAATGCATGTTGATATGACCATCCATTTAGAAGCAGTAGTAAGATTTTCAAGATGGCTGTTGTGGTGGCCATACTGGATGTCTAAGCAACACCATTTTCATTTAGGACCAACTAGATAAATGTGTAAAGTATAATGGAAATCTTCCAAGAATGTCAGAAGAAGCGTTTAGACATTTCTGCTAATGGAGAGATGGATGACAAACATCGGACAACAGGTTATCCCATAAGCTTCCCAAGTCTATAACAGTACAACTAAATGAAATCATATTATACTATTCTGGAATATACAGTAAACAAATTGCAACTTACTCGGGTGAATTTAGATTCAATCCCAGCGTAGTCAGATCCATTCCAGGTGCTAAGGCTATCAAATTTGGGTCAGTTTCTGCAGCTTTGATAAATGTTAACAAACCAACAATGCCAAACTGGTCCGTCACCATTCCAGCTGGTATATTGGACACTGTGCCTGCAATTTAAAAAACACTTCTTGCTTTTCAGACATCCTATGACTCAACCATCTGTTTCGGGTCCATGATTTCCTTAAGATTTTCTGGTCTAATCAACCAACTAAAATGAACATTCATGCAACAGTGGACTTTAATGAATGTGATTAAATCTTAGAACTAGTACTGTCAATGTTAAAGTAAATAATCTCTTGTATAAGGGATATCACCAAAAATCTTCTCGTGTTTCATGGTTTACTTTGTTGTTGTTGTATGGTTTAACGCCATTTTTCAGCACAAGATAGGCTATACATGGCGGCCAGTATAATTGGTGGAGGAAGAACCCTGGAAAACCCCAGGAAGAACCACCGACCCACGAGAAGCTACTGGCAGGCTTTCTCACGTACCAACGTTAGCCGAGCCTGAGACTTGAACTCACGCAAACAGAGGTGAGATGGCAGTGATCTGTAATGGTGAGCACTTTAGACCACTCAGCCACTTGGTGTCCCAGTTTACTTTGTATGTAGAGTTATAATAAACCTGAAATTTGCTTCTTCAAACAAATAATTATTAAATAATTAAAAAAAGTCTTGTCAAATTCTGATGTCTTAAGACCAATTACCAGCATACTCGTAACCTTGACTTCCAATGGCAAAATTTTATTGATGTAAAAGAAAACAAATTTATCATCATTCTTGAAAAAATTAATGGGGCATTCATTACATGCAAGTGTAATGTAACATTGCATGTTGGACTTGACCTTGTCCAATAATAAAGTAATGACTTTTTCTCAACTAATACATAGCTAAATTATTCTCTATGTGTACGGGTTTAAAATCAGAATTATTGTAACCAGAAGTAAATATGTTTATTTGGGTCAAGGTCTAGGTTTTGGAACTTTATTTCTTCAAATTACTGAATTCAAGTCACTATTTTCTCTGGAAATACAAAAGTGCTCTGATAAAATTATTGGACATAGACATTCACTGGAATTTATAATGAATTCAAGCCTGGAATTATATTACTGTGATTCAACAAAAGACTGTTGGCACATCAATACTCTACAAGCTACATCGTCGCCTTCAGTTTTGGATTTAATTTGGACTTCAAAAGAATTTTATTCAGGACTTTAAATAGTTAGGACTTGTGTCTCTAATTCACAGATTATTTGGGGATTTAATCTGCAATACCATAAGCTCTCCTTTTTCATTTTCACTCTGTATTCTAGAAAAATAAATTATTTGCTAATTTTACAAAGCTTGTTGCTTTTCACTCTTTTCTGTTACTTATTTTTAAGAGCACAGATTTGAAACACTGTGTTCATACACAACTACATAAGAGTTCATTTTATTACCTTTTTATTAGTTCTGACAAAATTTAGAGTATCAGGAGCAAGACCGTGTAAAAATCTCAAAACATTTCATTAAAATGGGGATAGGCTGAAACTTATTCTGACCATCTTGGTGGGTAACTATTCCTCTCTTGTATGGTCCCCCTGTCTGCTTGTCTCCTGGAAATTTTCCATCCTTACTAGAAGACTGTTCAAAGGATGAACCCGAGATTAAGTTGATCGGCTGTATAAAAGAATAAATTCAATAAATTCCTTTATCTAATGACAACTTTTTGTACGAAGGAGATATATTTAAAATTATCGGTAAATACACGCATATGCAATCATCTGCAAATGAGACTAGGTGCTATTTTTTAAAAAAATTCTTGCATTAATAATTACAAGAGATTTATCTTCTTAATGCATGTGATATTTAGATGGCAGAGAACCTAAGTTATTGTGCAGAATGAAATTTACAGACCAATAGACATAATACGCTGGACCTCACTGTGGGTGTACAAAAAAACAGCAGCTAATCAAACAAAAACTGTGCACAAAGCAATTTGTAGATATGTGCATTTTCAAGTGATGACCATAATAATTACAAGTTTCATGGCAATCCATGAAAACAAAATGCTGGACCAGTTTCACTGATGGGTGCCATTCCTTTGGACAGACACAAGTACAAAAAAATACCCCAATGTCCTGAGGCAAAATCCCACTGAAACTTTTCTATGTGATCTTGACTCATTAACGCACTTGATTCACAGGATGCACTGTCATTGCATCATACTGATTTATCCAAGTATGGACAAAATGTATTATGGGGTTTTGCAAAAGGAAATTACAAACGTTAACCAAAACACAATGCAAATTTTACAAGACGGACTGTGACTTCAAAGTTTAAGGGGCTAGTAAGAGTGTCCCAGAATGAACTAGCCCAGTTTAAGATGATTCATGCCAAGCATGATGAGAATCCCTCAGAAGTCTTGTGGAAATGAATACAAATTAAAAACTTTAACTAACTGTTAAGAAACTTCTGATGCTGGCAAAGACAAAAATGACTGCTACATCCCACTTTCTACAAAGTCAACTAAAAAGCAGTACACTGAAACATTCAGTGGAAACCATGCTGGTCCAGGATTACATGACATGTGCAAACATCTTTTGCGGAATTCAATTGCACAGGACGCTCTCAAAGTGAAACTTGCTTGGATTTTAATAGCTTCAGCTTCATCATGCCATACTGATGTGAACCATGAACACCCAAGTCACCAATGGTGGGCACAATATTCACATGGTGATTCATTTCCATAAAAACAACATGTTTTGGTGATTTCAAATTTAAGGGGCTTGTGCTGTTATCTGTAGATTTTTCCTTTCAAGTCACAGATAACCACCAGTGTAAAGTATTTTCAAGCCTGTATAAATGATGTAAGAGACTAGAATTCTTTAAAAAGAAAATGCATAATTTAATAATGTATCAAACTTGTTATTAACTTCTTTGAACCATGGAGATTTTTGTCACTTTCATCTGAAATATGAGTAGGAAACACAATTTGGGGGCTGCTTCTGAATATATCCAAATAACTCTGATTCCAAGAGATTTCCATTTAGCCTGATGCCTAGTTGTGATAGAAATGTTTTTCATTGGCTATTTCACTCACTCATGTGCAAAATAGTAAAAGTTAAAGAGTTCTTTTTTTCTTCTTCTGCTTATTGGACCCATCATTTTTGTGTTCTGGCCGCTTTTTACTTGAAATTCCAAATTTATCATACTTTTTACAAAGGTTTGCCTGTCTGCATGCAGTTCAGACTGGTCTGCATTAGATCTGAGGCCAAAAAGTCTAAAATCCTGACACAAAATCCAATTCTGACGTGTGAAATTTTGGTGTAAAAACAATTGTGTCTCAAAAAATATGTTTGTCCCTCTGTACTTTGTAATACAAGTAGAAAGTTCAACTGTCTACTTTTCAGTAATACCACCCATTTTGGTGTGTCTTAAATGACATTGTTTCTACAGAGCTTGGAAGTAGGGTACCTCCTCCTGACAAACAAAAATTGTGGCACCATGGATTAATGAGTTAATTTGACAAGATGATGGAGGAGAAAATAGCGAATTATGAAATAGATAATAAAATGGGTAATAACTAAGCTTAAAAAGAGTCAGATCCAGAATGGAAAGTTTCAGAGTGTACAACCACTAGATAATCAAACATCTCAGTATTTACCTGGGTAAAAATCTGACAATTATTTGAGAAATTCTAGTACCAACCTGGCAAGCATAATACATATATTAGGCTACTATTGTATTAGACTGCCATTTCAAGCATAATACATGTATTAGGCTACTATTCCATACATAATATATGTATTAGGCTACTATTCCAAGCATAATACATGTATTAGGCTACTATTCCAAACATAATACATGTATTAGGCTACTATTCCAAGCATAATACATATATTAGGCTACTATTCCAAGCATAATACATGTATTAGGCTACTATTCCAAACATAATACATGTATTAGGCTACTATTCCAAGCATAATACATGTATTAGGCTACTATTCCAAACATAATACATGTATTAGGCTACTATTCCAAGCATAATATAGTGTGACCCCGCTATAACGTGGTAGTTGGGAGCCACAGAACCCAACTGTGTTATAGACTGAACCGTGTTATAAGCAACCAGGTCAGTTAACTGAAGAAAATGATGTATGTACAACAACAAAAAATGTGCGCAGAGGGGGGATGGTGTAGGTAATAAATGCAGGCAGTAAAATATGTGCTTCATTGGCACAGTTACCATCTTAAATTGATGCATACTGAATGAGAAATATTTTACTTTATTTAGAGAACCACAGATTGGAACATATACGTATATACTGTTTATATATACATGTCTAACATATAGCATAAATAAAATATCAACACCATGTACTCACCCATGAATCTCATCACATACATTGAATCGACAATACAAGTAATTCCAATAAAAATATGCACACACACATTTTAAATATTTAATAATTTTGTCATAGGTCATATAGGTCTGAATTCAGTGGATAAACATAGCACAATCACGTAACAAATGATGAAGCAAGTCAGTACAAGTTAGTTTGCATTTTAAGCCGCCGTTGGTAGCATTCATAAGCATAAACTTTTTCCCTGCAAAAAGGAAACTTTTACTGCACAGTAAACGTGTTTCAGGCATGTTGGAAAATGAAAAAATTCATCAGATTCCATTGCTTTTAATTAAGTTTGGTACTGACTTACTTTGAAGAAAAGTACTTTGTTTCTACTGAAGATTGTAGTCAGCTTTCTTTGATGAAAGGTGCATGCATTATTGAAGTCACCGCTAAAGGACAGATTTGGAGAAACAAACAAATGCCTGTTTCTTATTGTGATGGCAATATCAAATAATCGTACTGCATGACTGAGACTGATTTTTCTTGCTTAGTACATTTTCATAATTTACAGTCAGTGCTTCAAAGGTAATCTGTTTTCCTTGAAATTTCAGCAAACTACTTTATCTGGGTACATTTTTAAAAAAAGAATTGGCCAACGTTAGGTAAAATGGTTATTTTTTTTTTTACATTTGTGGTAGTGGAGTGATGTTGCTTTCCATGCATCAGAAATTTAACAAATGGTCAACAGACGATAGAGATGCAGGTATTCTGGTCTGATGACAGGGATTATTACAGAAAATGTGAGCGTTCTGAAGGATTTAATTCTGAGTGAAAAGAAGAGGAATTTTACTTACCATCGACATACAAATGTCAGCCTATATAAATATATTAATTACAAGCGAGCGGCCAAAAATTAGACGAAAGAGAGATTACAAGATAATGCCTCGTCTCACCCACCAGAAATGTCAACAACAAATTAAAAAAGGCGGATATCTCACAACATATAATGCTCATGCTCTATGTCAACATAAGCAGATTATGATGTAACAATGCACTGTTAAGATGGTTTGTCAATATCGACAATGAAATTGTTTATGTAATAATAGATAAATTTCAGTGCATTTTGTATCAAGTTTGTGGCTTTTTTTTCATGGGGCTTCTGAATTTCTCCACTCCAAACCAATAGTTGTATATACAAGTTTAAACAGCCAACAATGTCGCCAATAAAAAAAATCACCAGATGGTATATTCTGCTATCAATAAGAAAATTACAGCTTGCGACATTGGCAAAGCCCTACATGATCCCAGAATAAACTTTTACACATTTTTTTTGTACCTTTATGAAGAAAAAGGAATATTTTCGTGTATGAGAAAAAAACATAAAATTTCAGGAGCCACCCTATTATCGTCTTGTATTATTCATGTGCAATGTCTTCCTAAATGATAATAAACTTTTTAAGTTATTTTAGTACTTTTTAAAAAGTTTTTTTTTCGAGTACAAGAAAGATATGCCACGACCGTGTTATGTCCAAATTTGTGTTATAATGGAGCAAGTTATAGCAGGGTCACACTGTACATGTTTTAGGCTACTATTTCAAGCATAATACATGTATTAGGCTACTATTCCAAGCATAATACATGTATTAGGCTAATATTCCAAGCATAATACTTATAATAGACTACTCCAAGCACATTACATGTATTAGGCTACTATTCCAAACATAATACATGTATTAGGCTACTATTCCAAGCATAATACATGTATTAGGATACTAATCCAAGCATAATACATGTATTTGGCTGCTATTCCAAGCATAATACATGTATCAGGCTACTATTCCAAGCATAATGCATGTATTAGGCTACGATTCCAAGCATAATACATATATGAGGCTACTACTCCAAGCGTAATTCATGTATTAGATTGCTATTCCAAACATAATACATATATTAGGCTACTATTCCAAGCATAATACATGTATTAGGCTACTATTCCAAGCATAATACATGTATTAGGATACTATTCCAAGCATAATACATGTATGATGCTACTATTCCAAACATATTACATGTATTAGGCTACTATTCCAAGCATAAAACATGTATGATGCTGCTATTCCAAGCATAATACATATATGAGGCTACTATTCCAAGTGTAATATATCTATTAGGTTGCTATTCCAAGCATCATACATGTATTAGGCTATTTTCCCAAGCATAACACATTTTTTAAACTACTATTCCAAGTGAGTTCTGATCAAATATACAAAACAGCTGATTAATGAACATACAACTACTCTAACACAATCCATAATTAAAGAACAAATTTGGTTTTCTATCCAGATACTTAATGCATCTGATTAAAGTTTACTAATCTGTAAAAACTGTTCAAAGATATTCACTGATTAAATGTACTGTATATAGTTTATTGTTTTAAGAAACAATACAATAATTATACTGACTGTCCTTGGTCTATAATTCAATTCTACCTGAAGTGAAACATATGAACTAGACCTTCTTGATCAAGAACTCAAGACACTTTTTGAATAACAACTGCTCCCAAACAATTTAATATTTCTAAGCATCTGAAGAAAACAAAACATTCAGATAACACTGGACAACAAATTTTTACAAAAGTCATGTTACTGAAATAAAATTAGTCAATTCTTATCAATTTTTATGTGCTGAACACGAATATGACAGTCAAATTGCAAAATTGGCTCTAGTTTTTTTGTAATCTGCAAGAAATTAATGTTTACATAACGAAATGCATTCCAATAGTAAAAGGTCAACTGTAATAGCCTACCTATAAAAAAATCAAGTCATTGACTACATCTTAGATTTCTTCGCCTGTCTCTTGTACAGCTGTTCGGGAGCATCTCTGAGGAGTGTCCAGCAGTAGTCAGCCAGCATTGTAGTGGACCATTTTCCCTGGTATCTTTGTTCCATTGTTGCGATATCTTGATGAAAACGTTCGCCGTGTTCATCACTAACAATACCACAGTTGCTAGGAAAGAAATCCAAATGGGAATGAAGGAAGTGAATCTTTAGAGACATATTGCAGCCAAGTTTCTTATACTTCATCAACATGTCTTCTACTAGTTCCTTATAGTTTTCTGCCCTAACATTTCCGAGGAAGTTTGTAGAAACTAGGCGAAAAGCATTCCATGCTTGTTTCGCGTCACCTTCCAGCAAGTTGTTGAACCGGTCATCTTTGAAAAGCTCTCGAATCTGAGGACCCACAAAAACTCCCTCTTTAATCTTTGCTTCGCTGAGTCGAGGGAATTTTTCATGCAGGTATCGGAATGCTGGCAAAGTCCGGTCAATGGCTTTCACGAAGTTCTTCATCAAACCTAGTTTGATGTGAAGGGGTGGTAGCAAGATTTTCTGAGCCTCAACCAGAGCTGGGTGTTGGATATTCTTCTCTCCAATGGCTACATTCTGCCTGTGAGTCCATTCCTTCCTCATGTAGTGCATTTCCCTTGCTCGGCTATCCCACTCGCATAAGAAACACATGTATTTTGTATATCCTTGCTGCAGTCCCATTAAAAGGGCAACTACCTTCAAATCACCACAGAGGTGCCAGCTGTACTTGTTATACTCAATGGAATTCAGTAGCTGCCTTAAGTTATCGTATGTCTCTTTCATGTGGACAGCATACGCTACTGGAATAGATGGAAGAATGTTTCCATTGTGCAAAAGCACAGCCTTGAGACTCAGTTTCGAAGAGTCCACAAATAGTCTCCATTCTTGTGGGTCATGAGTGATTTTTAAAGCATTCATGAGGCCCTCAATATCGGAACAGAATATCAGATTACTTTCCTTTCTGAAGAAAGGCCCCAATTGCTGCTGGCGCTTTCGATATGCAGTAATTGTGACATCTTCTTCTAGAAGATTCCATTGTTGGAGTCTTGATCCTAGCAATTCTGCCTTGTTCTTTGATAAGTCCAAATCACGAATCAGGTCATTTAGTTCTTCCTGTGTTATTCTGTGTGGGGTTGATGATGCACCACAGTGAAAATCTGGATCACTGCATGCTGATGGACCAGGAGAAGAACAGGTCGACTCACCTTTGTCTTCGTCAGATGAATCAAGAGAATATTCTGCTGGAGGTTCTGGAATAGGAAGTCCCTCACCATGTGGAACTGGTCTCAATGCAGACGGAATGTTTGGGTAGACTATTCTCGACTTCTTTCGCTTCGTTATTCCGCCGGAAAGAGGAGGAACCAAGCAGAAGTAACAGTCATTTAGGTGGTTGCTTGGCTCTCTCCACACCATTGGGACTGCAAACGGCATTGATGACCTTTTGCAATTCAACCACTGTGAAAGCTGTGTTGTACATGTAGCACAGCATATATGCGGAGCCCAAGGCTTGTCTTGGTCACCAACCTTGCATCCGAAGTAAAGATGATATGCCTTCTTCACTTGAGAATTGATACTTTTCTTCTGGTTGGCAAATGTCACTTCCCCACAAATATAGCAAAAATTGTCCGCGGTATTAACACACTTTCGAGGCATTACTGTTCTTTATTGTACGTAAATGGATAAAATAATAAGTTTTATGTAACAGTAGCTTGAACTGTCTCGCACAACGTCTAAAATATTTTAAATGCTGAACCTATCTGATTGGGCTTTATATAGTACACTGCTTACGTCAGCTTCAGCAGCCGCCTGGCATTAGTATAATAGGCCTACACATGTATAGTACACTGCTGACGTCAACTTACTTCAGCAGCCGCATGGCATTAGTATTGCATTGCATCAGAAAATGATGCAATCAACTGTGGATGATGTGAGCATGATGGTATTATGCAATGTTACAACATTATTCCGGATGTTGCTGCAGTCCTACTGGAGAAATTTACACAGTGAAACGTAGAAAATGAGGTATATGAATATCTTCAAAACGAGAGCCAATACAAATTTTTCACGGTTATATTCGTGTTCGGCACACCAAAATACTACAGATTAGGGCCTTTTCAAGTCAGTAATGATTTCACTGTTGACCAGTGTAATATCATACTTACTGTTTTTCTTGACAGATCTGAAGAGGATCCTGAGGAGGATGTTGGGTCTGATACAAACATGGATAATGTACCTAAACAAACAAAAACATTGGGATCAAACACAAATTCAGATTTGTTTCCAAATCATGTCTTTTAATATTTTCTAAACCAAGTATACTTACATACTGCACAGACCCAGATAAACACAACCAAAATGAGCTAGAAGATCTAGGTCAGTGCAGCTTGTTAGAAGTAATTAGTTCAACAAACAATACAGCCCCTGATATTATGGTGCATTATGAATTAGTAGATCAAAGTCTATGTTGTTTGGAGCCGGACCCAACTTCCAAGCAAGTACATGTAGTACATTATTAGGTTTCCTATACATCTGGAAACAGGATCTTAAATATTGATAGCCTTGAGAGGCAACTTTGACTTGTTCATGCTTTCCTGGCCATGATTCATAGAGCTTTGTGACCTGGCCATGATTCATACAGCTTTGTGTCCTGGCCATGATTCATAGAGCTTTGTGACCTGGCCATGATTCATACAGCTTTGTGTCCTGGCCATGATTCATAGAGCTTTGTGATCTGGCCCTGATTCAGAGAGCTTTGTGTCCTGGCCCTGATTCATAGAGCTTTGTGACCTGGCCCTGATTCATTGAGCTCTGTGTCCTGGCCATGATTCATAGAGCTTTGTGTCCTGGCCATGAGTCATAGAGCTTTGTGTCCTGGCCATGATTCATAGAGCTTTGTGACCTGGCCATGATTGATGGAGGCTAGCTGATAGTAGTTTAGACATGTAATCTGTGATTTGGAGGTTGAAATCCAGTCCAGACAGAGGCAGGTTGACTGCTGTGGATGTCTATGGGAAGGACACTAAACTCCTACTGCTTCAGCACTAAATACTCTTTCATGTGCTGATGTGTCATCACTCACTCAGCCACCAACTCAGTCACTCCTGTCCCATATCACTTATATTTTGCAGCCACACAGTTCAAAATTGTTATTCCAGCAGCTGTTATGATTCTGTGAATTTTGAAACTTGATCAGTTTGAAAAGTGCAAGCACCCATGTAAACCAAAAGTGGGTTCAAATCCAGGTCACACCAACTTACATTTTGTACAATATATAGGATTTATTTTATCTGCCCATCCATCCACCCAACTTCCCTCTATCTATAAGCTGTGGTTGCAGGCACATACATGTGTTCCATTCATACTTGTTATACTATAAAACTTAAAACTATTTCATGAAAGTCACATGCTACTGTTAAAAATGACATGTTCCGACAGACACTGCAATAATGGCAGTTAAGATTTTTTTCAGCATAAGAAGACCACAACTTTCCTTTTCAGAAATGGGTAGGGCTTTACTTGTGCACTTCTCTTTTGAATATTGAAGTTTTGTGTAAAGTAAAATCTTGTTTAATACAATCAAACAACTTGTTCATAATGACCATGTAAAAATAATCCTGCACTTGTCAAAATGTGAAAACGTCTTTCCACTGAAATGTATAATTTAGATTCATCTTTGTGATCAAAACTTTGAGACCAGTGAAGTT
Organism: Sinohyriopsis cumingii; assembly: GCA_028554795.2. Lineage (NCBI taxonomy): Eukaryota > Metazoa > Mollusca > Bivalvia > Unionida > Unionidae > Sinohyriopsis > Sinohyriopsis cumingii. Next base: position 5,411,801 of record JAPYKE020000101.1, read on the forward strand.
TGACATAAGCCAAACATAATTTTAAATATGGATAAAATAATATATACATCCATCCCAACAAAAGTTATTCCTATCTACATCATTTGGTCTGTTTCACATTTGTTACGGTCATTTTGTTATTTGGACTGACCACTTGGACTATTTCAAAGTTCTTCAGTTGGACGGTCAGAACCAATCAAGAAGATACAAATTCATAGAGTAAGCAATTTATGTTTACAAAAAGCCCACCTACCAACCAGAAATTTTTCAAGCCTGTTAAACAAAACACAGTACAGTGTTCATTATGGAAATAATCTAACAAATGTATAATAATAAGATGGCTGAACTACAGACTCTTACTCTGTGCTCCTGGCAGGGCTGGAAAGTCTTCCTGCTGTATTGTAAACTCTGGTGTTTGTTCCTGGACTGGCTTGCTGACCATTCCTACTGGAAATATGCAAATATACAGATTATTTGTACACGGAAAGATTTTAATTTTATTATACAATTCTTTTGCTTGTCATATTAATTTCATCAAATTTTAGCACTAACCTTACAAATACTGTTAAATGCTGATCTCATATATCAATTAAGAGACATACAAACAGGGTTAAATGACAAAAGTTCCTTGGCAATATATGTTGGTGAATAAGTATCAGATTTAATTTCTCAATGTCAGGATACTTTCTGTCGAATTTTGTGAAATTCTGTAAAGCAGTAATTTAGAAGAATCTTCAAAGATCTGTCTATCTTACTATTACAATATTTGATGGCAGATCAACAATTTTGTTTCAAACTGAAGAGTCTTCTGACTGGATGCGTTCAGTCACCTTCTATGAAATCCTATTAATAAGGAGTCATTTAAGTGTTTTCTATTTAACATAATCGTGTCCATATCAGATAAAAGATCAGCATCATCTGTAAAAATTTAAACATTTCTAGTTCTTCAAGCCAGAATACATTCTGTCAAATATGATCAAATTATGTTCAGCAGGTTAGGTTGTCTACCTTTCCTAGTGCACTCTTTAGTGAAGGAAACCATAACTGCATAATTTTTGGCCATTAACTACCTCACAGTCTCATTCAACCAGAATTCCCATGCTGCTCCTAGAAATCGTTGCCATATGAAAGTCTGGTAAAGGTCTATACAAACAAATGTAGCACTCAAAACAAGCTCACCAAAACATTAGTAAAGTTGTTGATTGTTTGGCAGGTCTGTCAATAAAATATACAAACAGTGATACAGGCTTTCGCTGCTGCAAAAGAATCTTGCAAACTGTCAGACTGACACAACTCAATGATTACAAAAGGGGCATGCACTGCACCAAAACATTCTACTACCTCTAAGATACTTTATAAATTAAATTACATTTACCACTTATGTACAAATAGTGCTGATTAACTTTAGGGTATAACTGGTGTATCCTTTTAGACAGAAGAAAGAAAAAATCATCAGCAACACCTATTGGTCATGATCAGTTGTACAAAGCATGACAGCCAGGAAAGATCTCTCAGAGAGCTATGCAAGTCTGGCTGAATGAGACTAGCTACCTGAAAAACATTTAACTTTTTGCTTCTGCCAAAAACTACCAGTAATCAGCAGCAAAGAGTTTGGAACTTGCAACATCAAGTTCTCCTTACTTTTTACTAACAAATGTTTTATACATAATAAAACAGGAATGTGCAACATATGGCCTGTGGGTCAAATCTAGAGTGCGACCTGGTTTTATAAACTGATTTGCATCACAGAGTATGGCTTTAAAAATTGCTAATCTGGTCCCTGTCCTAAAACAAGTTGCACAAGCCTGTAATATGGCATCCTCTCAATCAACAGTAAAAATCAATTTATTTATCGTGGGACTTCCTGTCCATCTGTCTGTCTGATAAGAAATCTACATATTTCAGTATCAGGGTAATGATTAATAACTAGAATTTTAAAAACAACCTGAACACAAGTCAAATAATGTTGCATCTACAATGACACACATGTTGATAATATTTCTGTATGTATTTCGGATTTGCAATGAAATTATATAAATGATTTTTTTTTTAAATGTGCTAATACAGAAATAATCATCTAATCATCTGGCAGGAGTCAAACTTTCTGATGATGACTGAGCCCAAAAGATACATGCTGAAATGTTATCACATGAGCTGAATTTAAAAATACAAAAACATGGCAGAAACTGAACTGGCCATTAAGCAAATGGCATTCAATTAGATGGGGTTTTATTTTTGACAAATCTATATATATTACCATAGTTCCTGGGTGCCTGGATAGGATTGCTGGATGCTATTGTTCTATTGCCCAATGTAGGAAACTCAGAGAGATCAAAGTTTGGCTGAGAACCTTCATTACCTGACAACAAAATATACAAGGAAAATTAAGAGATCATGTTATTATTATTATTTTCTAAATTATGAAATTTACTATGCTGGGTGAAAGCCCAGTCAGGTGGTGTTACCCCCCCCCCCCCAAAACCAAAGACCTTTCACAAAAGTGCTATACAAGAGGATGAAAAGAAGCTTGGACTAATTCTATAGAAATATAATTTGCCCTGTCAGCAAGATTTGAATTACTACTATAAATTATCTTACATATTTGATTCTTTAATTGCCAATTCTCAAATTATATTTAACTTGAAAGTATGATAAAATATCTTACTGTAATGGATTCAATGATTGTCATTTCTCAAAAATTACATGTAATTGTTTATCAAAACTTCAAAGACATTTTCAGATCTAATTAATGCATAAATGCAACTGGTTATTTTTAAATCAGCCACTCAAAGTGATTTTTTTCTTATTTGGATTCAATTTTATCTTAATCTATAAGTTGCTCCATCAGCTCACATGGATTCGTCAACAGTCATGCATTACATGACTTCATAAGTGTCAAAGTGTGACAAGAGGTTGCCATTATAGTTTTTCAATATATTGTCAAAGGACCTTGACTCAGCCATAAGCATCTGTAAACATCATGTAGGTATGTGAAGACATAAAGCATTTATTCTGTCAATGATAGCTTGCTACAGCTGCAATATTAACCAGGATATATTTTTATTGTATTTTGGATGAAAAGGCAACCAGGAAGAATAGGCAGTTTAATGGCCAATTCACCTGGCTCTCCACTTTAAAGGAATGCACTGATGTAGCACATGCAGCTGAATTAAAATTAGTGTATATGACCTTGTTTTTGTACAAGACAGTCTTCCGTAAAATATTAAAGAATCCAACCAAATTTTATAAAGTCAGTAGGCACATAGCTTCAAATTACAACATTACTAAAGTAAGCAATAATAATAATAATAATAATAATAATGATGATGATGATGATAATATAGTGATCCTCCTCTTGAAAGGCCATTTTCCCAAAAGAGACAACCCAATTCAGAGACCATATTACCCAACAACAAAAACACACATTTTTAATATTCCCCCATGAGAGGCCACCCCTTTTATTAAGCTACCTTCTTTGGTGCTGAAGGGATAACCTTATGAGAGGGGACCACTATATATGTGATAATAAGTCATAATAATACCTCGACTTTGAGAGAAGAAAGCTTGCCCTAAGTTTGACATCTGTGTTGCTGCTGAACTGTAAACAAAAATAAAAAATGTCACAATTAATTATGTATGCCAACATTTATTACAAACATTGTAACCTACAAGTTCAAACAATAATTCCAACACTAAAAAAACATCAGTGATGAAAATCAATATAGGTACAGTTCATTCTTAGCAAGAGGCCCAAGTGGACTTGATATCATTCATGTATCTTACATAACTTAACCAATGACCATTTTAAATGAAGCTGCTTATGTAGTATTGTAAGAACACAACACTATGTAAACTATTTCCCAAAATTTGCAACATGCTGATTTTACCAATTTTACTATAGTCTCATCTTCATAAAAAAAAAATGATGATCATCATAAGGTCCATCCCATTCCCGCCACTAACTTCAATACACTTCATAAAGCTAAGCTGCCAAGACCAAGATTATCAGGAAGGTCAATCAGGGCCAACAACTCATGTAAATAAAAGAGAACTCATGAAGGTGCTTATCAATATGCATATGTCTGTAAACTTCTGCTGAAATCAAACAAGCCTTATTAATGTTATACTAAATGATGACACATAACAGTTGAAATCAAAATCATTTAATATCTAATCAATAAAAAAGTTACATGCCTAATTTAATTAAAATAAATAATTTCTTTGTAAAGTTACTGTGCTGAAAGGAAAGTTAGGATGATGACAATTCAGGAATAACAGCACCTGCATATGAGGTGATGGAATGCTGGAATTTAAATCATTCAAAGTCCAGTCAATAAAAAATTAGGTACAAAGCAAACAATTTGTTGTGGAAAACAAAGTTATGGCTGCAGGTAATCAGGGGCTGTAACTCCTCTTAATGATGACCCAGAATGTTAAATCAACTTTGTCCAATTTTTGGGGGGAGCAATTCTTCATGTTGACATTTTAAGAAATATTCTTTAAAATGACATCATACTGCCCTTATTGTGCTGACATATCATTAAAATTTTATTCCAAACGTGCCCACTGAAATCCAAATCTTGCCTGAAACGTTATCCGTGATGACAAATGATGACTAATGGAGTCAGACTTTGTAAGGTAGGATCATAATTAGAACATACACACACAAGACTGACACAAAATCTTCTGTAATGTCCAACAGAAACTGCAAGCCTTTATGGAGTAAAGGATGAACTACATTTACTGTTTGCCTATTCTACAGTAGCAAAAGAAGACACTTTATGACAAATAACCCTTTCAGATTTCAAATAACACAGAATCATGTAAAGTTTACATCACCCATGCAGTTGTGGAACATCAAATATGATCCTACATGATTAGGACAAAAATCTCAAGGTCTGTTGCGTGTTAGCAATTCTAGGTATTTTTCAAATAATTTTGCTTTAAAAGTATACCTGGAAGACCTCTCCCTTGAAAATATGCAATCGGTGGGACCCAAAAACATCAACTGCTGCAAAAGCAAGGGTACCAGATATCAAGGGAAACTCAAATGTTCATTGATACACAAGATTTATAACCTCCATTCTCTGACATAAATATTCATCCAATGACTTTGAATATTTATGGATAACTAATGTTTAAAATTTAAATTCAATGAATTGATGAGTTGTAATATATATCATTAAATTTGTGTATATATTGGAGATACTTCCCTTGTAAGGACAGAGCATGCGCATCCATCATTTGCAAACACAAATGAACTGAAGCGTCACATTTACAATTAAAAATAAAAACCACCGTAGCAAAATCCACATTTATGTCTGCAGTGTTTAATTCCCCAGACAGTATTTTCAGGCACAGGAAGCACATAGCAAAAGAGTGCCATTTGAAGTTACACACAGCAAAAGAGTGCCATTTGAAGTTACACATAGCAAAAGAGTGCCATCTGAAGTTACACACAGCAAAAGAGTGCCATTTGAAGTTACACACAGCAAAAGAGTGCCATTTGAAGTTACACATAGTAAAAGAATGCCATTTGAAGTTACACATAGCAAAAGAGTGCCATTTGAAGTTACACATAATGAAGTTTCTGCATACACTTTATCAACTTGTACTTACAAACCCCAACCATTTTTAAAAGTTAAAAACATCAAGGAAATAAAAAAATGTACAGAATTAATTCATTTCATTCACTGATTTATAATTTCTCACTCGACTATA